>JAVJIX010000188.1:0-455000 GCA_036785185.1 Paratrypauchen microcephalus | reverse complement strand
TGTCTTAGTCTACGCTTTCATTTGAGTCAAAAGTGGCCTGTAATCCGAGATTTATCCATAATTTACAGCTTTGCATTTCATGTTTGGGTCCCGGGAGCTGAGAGTGAAATAAACTGTGACTCCGCACATGGGCACTGGCCTCCTCATCTACTCGAAACTATGGATAAATCTCGGATTACAGGCCACTTTTGACACAAACAAAAGCGTAGACTAAGACATCGAGCTTCTATGATTTGAAAAGTGCTAAAGTTTGTGTTATTTGGAGACTGCACAGGGCACATATTACCACTACGGCTATCGCTAATCTAAAACATCTCTGGAAGTGCTCCATATGATATCAAAGTGCTATGGGTGAGTAAAACAACTTGTTTTATTACCGAAATAAGGCTCAGATTGTAAAAAAAAAAGTTAATTCTCCTTTAAACAAGTCCCTCTCAAAGAACATTACAGTGACAAGCTAGCTAGCATTAGTCAACAGTTTTTCTCAACTTTCAATAGGGTGACCATTTGTCCGGATTTCGTCCGGACAGTCCGGTTTTAGAGCTGTCTGTCCGGCCGTCTGTCACATGTCCTCCTTTTTTACATTTTGTCCTCCTTTCGGACCCTCGTCGGCCACCGTTGCATAAATCGTCATAAATCCCCACCCATTATTTACACTTGCTACTCTGTGATGTTCGCCGTTTCCCAATTCAGCGAGGGCACGGTTCGGAGTGTGGTCTCAGTCTGCAGTTGAGACGGTGCATACTCGCTCAGCCCTGAGTGCAGTCCATGGATCACATGGGCGTCTGTGAAATGGAACAGGTCCCGCCTCAGCTCAATGAGCCGGGTGGTCTGCTCCTTGTTCCCTAAAGACAAAAATATTATTCTATTGCGACTAGTAATACTTGGAATTGGGACATGGCCAATGTTCCCCCTAATTTTTAATGTGTCTGAGCAAACACACACTAACTCCCTGAGCGCTCCTTGGAGCCCTGTGCGCGACATCCAAAATGCGCCCCGCCCCCCCCCTCGCGCGGCTCACAAACACCTAAACAGGACCATGAACACTGAACTGATCACAGGCTCCTGAAAACATGCTGTTTACATAGTTTTCAGACTATCTTAAAACTTAAAACTTTGTTGGCTGTGTTTGCTAGTGTGTGCATTGTGTCACCATGGCAACCTCTGAATTCCATCATAAACATTCAGGTAGAACACCCCCAGCGTGATATTATTGCAAAGAACCAATACACATCAAATAAATTAAAAAAGACAAAATAAGTGTTTTGGGACATAGTCTTTGCATTAAAGGAGAATTAACGTTTTTTACAATCTGAGCCTTATTTCGGTAATAAAACAAGTTGTTTTACTCACCCATAGCACTTTGGTGTCATATGGAGCACTTCCGGAGATGTTTTAGATTAGCGATAGCCGTAGCGCGAGTTCTCAGGGCATGGAATATATCAGCGCTCTCAAGTCTCACGCTTTGAGAGTGTGACACACGCAATTCAACGTGTTCACACGCCACACATGGTATTTCTCACGCTGAAATTTTGTAGCCACTGTTCACAGCGTTTCTGTGCCCAGAAAATCGGTTAGTTATGCAGGCACCGCGCCGTTTTCAGCGAAAAAAAAACTCACTCGCCCCCCTTCCCCCCCGCTCCTCGGAAAAAACACAGTCACATGCACCACCACGCTCCCCAATATAAATCTCACTCCTACCAAACTTCAAAACTTGAGAGCCCTGAATATATGCCCCGAGTGGTCTCCAAATAACACAAACTTTAGCACTTTTCAAATCATAGAAGCTCAAAGTCTTTGAGTCGTTTGAGTCAAAAGTGGCCTGTAATCCGAGATCTATCCATAGTTTCGAGTAGATGAGGACGCCAGTGCGCATGTGCGGAGTCACAGTTTATTTCGCTCTCAGCTCCTGGGACCGAAACATGAAATGCAAAGCTGTAAATTATGGATAAATCTCGGATTACAGGCCACTTTTGACTCAAACGAAAGCGTAGACTAAGACATCGAGCTTCTATGATTTAAAAAGTGCTAAAGTTTGTGTTATTTGGAGACCGTTCGGGGCATATATTATAATATATGCCCCGAGAACTCGCGCTACGGCTATCGCTAATCTAAAACATCTCTGGAAGTGCTCCATATGACACCAAAGTGCTATGGGTGAGTAAAACAACTTGTTTTATTACCGAAATAAGGCTCAGATTGTAAAAAATGTTAATTCTCCTTTAAAGTGTGTTGTTAGCATTAGCATGGCTCCACATTGTGAAAAGCGATTATAAACTCATCAAGGTGAATAAGATCAGTGAGGAATAACTTTGTACCATAGTAAAAAATGAAGTAGCTCTTTTTTCAGTGAAGACCGTCAAAATAAGTATAGTGCCTTTAACTTGGTCATATTGACTAGACACTAGTACATATGCACCCACACACTGTCCATATGATGTGTTCCACAGGGTTCTCATGGGGAGTGCACCTTTGCCTGTCCATCAGCCCACGGATCTGTCCGGCAGGAAGTTGTAAAGTGGAGATTTCCATGTGTTTAAGAGGCTGAGTAAATGTTGGCTTAGGCCTCTAAATACACTACCAGATGCACCACTCTGAGGACGTACGTTTAACAATGAAAAGGACAAAGCTGTTCATTTTAACAGAGGTGCTTGAGACTGGAGCAACTCCAAGCATTTCAACACATTTTCTGCTCTCACTCAACCTACTGTACACACTTCAAAATCAAGTATCCACACTGAAATTAAATGTGTGAAGGAAAACAACACATAAGAAAATACATATCAGTTATCAGTTTTACATAATAGTATATCAGTTTCAAAATACACCGGATAAATAACCATTTTAAAGAGGGAGTATTATAATGTTCCATCATCAAAAACATACCTGAAGAGGTTGCATAGGCCATTCATGTATGTTTGAGTAATCTAGCCCTGCTTGAACCTTAATACAAACAATTTAAGACAAACACATTTTAATTAACATTTTAAGATGAGGCTCACAACAGCAGTTACAGAGAGCGGGGTGATAATTTTTTCAATGTAAAGTCAGTTGGACCCACAGTCAATGGAACCCCATGCTCACATCCTATTTGGAGCACGGCAGCTAGCGGGTGACCTATGTCCATTTATAGATTCTAGGAGTGGACAGCAAAAGGAGCGGTTAAAGTAAAACTTACAGAACATTTGAATATTTTGTTTTCAATGGATATGGGATTTTGAAAACAACAAAAAGTAACATGGTGATCTAAATATGTGTTTTGTGTTTGCCGATAATACTACACAGAAGTAATGGCTTCACTTTAAAAGTGCACTATGTAACTTTTCTGGTAGAGGGTCTGCCACCTGCTCGGCTCAGTGGAGATGTTATTGCTTATCTGTAGAGGAAAATATTTGACGCTACCGGACAAATTTACAGAAAGTAAATAATAATAATAATAATAATAATAATAATAATAATAATAATAATAATAATAATAATAATAATAATACATGCAAGATATATATATATATATATATATATATATATATATATTTATTGGCACATTATACATGCCACATTATACATTATTACTGGTGTTTTTTTGTGTGTATTTTTTCCCACTGTCTTAGAAATTTTTTGAACAGTATATTAATTCTGTCTTTGTTTTTTTAGTTTTTTTATATATATTAGTTGTCACCAATGTTCCCTCTAAGCTGCGCGCCTGCGCAATTGCGCACTGCTCGCACATTCTCAGCGCACAAGAAAACCTCTGCAGCGCACTGTAAATCAGGGATGAAAGAGTTCCGCCTTTTAGCGGATCTCCGCTTTTTTTTTCAGCCGCGGGGTCATTTTTTAAAATATATCTACAAATTCGTTGAGAAAGATTTTGGGTGTATATATATATATATTAGTTGTGTTTACGGTTGCCAACCGTCCCTTGAAAAACGGAATCGTCCTGTATTCAGAACAAAAGTACGTGTCTCGTATTAAACTTCTAACGGTGTGCGAGCCACGCAAGCCCGCGTGCTCGTCTGGAGCCGCGGACACCGCACATCACCACACGTGCCGCGAGCGTGCGCAGCTCTTTCGCAACATCGTGTACCTTTGCGTCCCAGCGTTTATCACAGAGCAGGTTAAACTTTATAAAACATCCTACCTCCCCGTGCCTCACTTAGCGCCTTTTCACGCTCTCCCTCCTCCTGCTCATAGCCACATAAGCTCCTCATCAATGCCTCTGATTAGAAGAGCAAGACTAAGTGCAAAGCAAAAACAAATCAAAATTTATGTTTAAATATATACTACTAGTACTAGTTAATAAAATGTGTGTTTTTTTTGTACTGTGGTGTGCAGTTTTACTTTATTGCAAACATATAGCATCTAGAATTCCAAATTTCAGAAATTCATAAATTTTCCGGCGGGGGGGGGGGGGTCCAAGGAACGCTCAGGGGGTTAGTGTGTTTCCTCAGACACATAAAGAATTAGAGGGAACATTGGTTGTCACAGTACTAAAATTCCAAACTCAATTTCAGTACAATGGATTTTTTTAGACAATAGAATGTGATTAAATGGTAGTAATTTCTTTTCTATTCCCATGTGGCCTTATACCTGTGTAATCTGTGTAATCCTCAGTGGTCCTGTAGGTTCCACAGTGGTCCATGGGTGTATACTAGTCTATGTGCTCTTATACTTGTAAAACGTTCTGAATTCATATCATTTTAACTCATGTGCATGGTGTTCCAGTGTACGCCTTCTGATGAGTGTATATGTAAATGTCCCGTTGGGCTGGACACTGGAGCCAGGAGCTGTGTGGTTGGGCTTTGGCTCCAGTGTTACATTGTGTGGGAGTGGTTTATCTTCTGGACACACCTGGGAGCAGTCCAGTCCAGAGACGCTCCGGAGCCAAATGAAAAGATTCAAATGCAAATCAGAAAAAAAGGACGAGAACAATGCAGAGAGGGCAGTTTCCAAGGACAGGGCGGGAGAATGGGTCCACATGGAGACATTTAGCAGTACAGTGGTACCTCACCTTACGAAATTAATTCGTTCCAGAAGTGGTTTCGTAACGTGAATTTTTCGTAAGTTGAGTAGCTATTTCAATGGAAAAGGCATGATCCGTTCCAAGGTTTTTTTTTTATAGTGTAACTTTTTTTTAATAGTGTAACATTTGTGTTCTGCATCCTGATTGGAATAAACCAGGTCTAGACCAGAACTAAACCAGGTCTAAACCTGGACTGGGCCTGGACTAAACCAGGATTATCCCGGGACATGGCAGTGCCGTTGGATGAGCGAGCTGCTCGTGTCTCCGCGCTCCTTGCGCGTTCTGCGCTAGAGCTAAGAGGCCGAGAAAGACGCTCTTTCAGCAGGAATAAGAGCGGGGCGGGGCGGGCTCTGGTTCTATGTGACTTCCAGAGCCGGGGGGCTGACACTGTGAGCTAACAGGCCGAGAAAGGTGCTCTATCGGCGGGTAAGACCGCGGGGTCTCGCTCGGGGCTGGCTCTGGTTCTATGTGACTTCCAGGTCTAGACCAGAACTAAACCAGGTCTAGACCAGGTCTAGCCCAGGTCTAAATCAGGACCGGATCAGGTCCAGACCCAGACCAAACCGGGACCAGACCAGGATTAAATCACCCCGTGCTCGGCCCGCGCGGCCCCGAGGGGGAGGCACGGCCCGGGTGCCGCAGCCTTGCGCCGTGTCGATGTCGCTTTTTGATCCTTCGATGTCGGCTCTTCCTATCATTGTGAAGCAGAATTCACCAAGCGTTGGATTGTTCACTCACTAAGGGAACATGAGCTGGGTTTAGACCGTCGTGAGACAGGTGAGTTTTACCCTACTGATGATGTGCTCTTGATAGTAATCCTGTGTCTCCGCTCCCCTCCCGCGTTCGGCGCTATATTGAACCGTGAAAATTTGACGTGAAGGCGTTTCGTAACTTGGATTTTTCGTATGTAGGGTCTTTCGTAAGGTGAGGTACCACTGTATATGGATAGGATTGGACTATTTAAATCATAAAACTAAAGGCTTTGGTTTGATTCCCGCTTGGACCAGTTTGTGCTGTTGTGTCCTAAGGCAAGACACTTCACCCACATTGCCTCATGTGAATGTAGAGTGGGAGAGTGGGAAAATAATTCGTGATAGTCAGGGCAGCTGTGGCTTCAGGATTAGAATACATTCACATATTGAGTGAATACAATGGTAATGTATAGATTTTGGTTTAAATTGTTTTACCCAGATACTGTATATTCTTCTTCCTTCAAAATGTATTTATTTTTTTATTCAAGTGCAACACAGTCAAAAGATAAAAGGAGAAATTCAATTTGTCAACTGGACAAAGTTTGTTTGGTTGAAAACGTTTCACCGCTCATCCGAGAGGCTTCGTCAGTTCAGAAACGGCGAAACGTTTTCAACCAAACAAACTTTGTCCAGTTGACAAATTGAATTTCTCCTTTTATCATGGATTCTACCTGGACGACTGAGGGTCTTTTCAAACACAGTCAAAGGTTTGGACACACCTCACTTTTTGTTTTTTTTTTCTTTATGTTTACTACATTCTACACTCTACACTGTATTTTACCATATATACTTATGGAAGACATCAAATATATGAAGCAAGAAATAGGGAGTTATGTAGTGAAGAACAAATTTAAATAATTTGACTTTTTATTTTTTATATTCAAATAGTCAAAGTCTCGACCCTTTGCTTTGTCGACAGCGCTCCAAACCCTTGACTTTCTCTCAGTGAGCCTACATGAAGCAGTCTCCTGAAATGGTTTTCACCGCACAGCAGTGAGAGTGTATTGTTTGTTTACTACATTCCACATTTGTCATCCATAGTTTTGATGTTTTCAGTGAGAATTTACAGTGTAAATAATCTTAGAAATAAAGAAACCATAAATGAAAAAGTGTGTCCAGACTTTTGACTAGTGGTCTATGTCAATATATTTATACATTTATTGTTTATATCATTTAAAGATCCCATGACATGGTACTTCTTGATGCTTTTATATGGCTCCTTAATGGTTCCCTAATACTGTAAATCTTCTTCAAAATCAACACTCAGTGCATGAGAAACAGAGATAAGATGAGAAAGAGTAATTTTTCTCACTCAGAACACTCTATAATGGGCGTTGTTGCTTGAATGCAAATGAGGAGGAAAAAGCTGGCCAATAGTAGAAGGTGGGGGCGTGGCGAAATGCTCCGCTCTCTGCTCTGAGCGCTCTCTGATCCATTTCCTTGTTTTTGCACAGGGGGAGAGAGTTGAAGTGTTCCATTGAAAAATAAACACATTTCCACATAAAATAAAATTAAACCACTGCTGTTCAAAGGTCCAGAGGCTCAGATAAAGGACTTCCGAGCCTAGAAACACTCGGACGTGCCTCCAGGCAAACAAAAAAACACATTTCGCATTGCCTAGCGCATTCGCAGTCCAAACTCTCTGGGCGGGATATACAGGGACGCTGAGCGGAGACAGAGGGAGGGGCTGGAGCTGCATTTGCCGATCTGACGTCAAAAAGGTGCCTTGTCCGAACTCGCCCGTTTCAACACTGGTTTTGTAACGCAGAAAAGGACCGCAAATGCTCAGTTTAGACATTTCGCAACTTTTAGCCATGGGGGGGGGGGCCTAAACAGGGTAGGGGAGCTCACATTAACGTTCAAAAACCTCAGAAAGTGAAAATTTCATGCCATGGGACCTTTAAGACATGCAACTTTTTGGCACTAGGCCTTCATCAGGCAAAATATTTTGCACGGTGAGTCCGCGGTGCTGCAGTGCTCCTCACAGCGTGTCCCGTCAGTATTGGGATGGTTCAAATGAAGAGGACAAATTTCCCTATAGCGACAGTAAAGGAGAACCTTGGAGAACTGTGCATTTCCTGAAATAACTGTTACACATACTATTTTTGAAGAAAACTATGAAAATAGCAGATTTTCCATAACGCCCCCGCACTTACATGCTGATAGAATCCACTCTCTGAATCACACCAGGGGACATCTTTTTACCACAGTCTCTTTTTGTTTCAATGCGTCCTGTTTGGTGTCCCAGTCATTTTGTGCTGCCAAAGCCTTTAAACAGTGCAGGAGAAAGTGGACCCCCCTGTCGTGTGCCCCCCCACGTCCCACCACTGCATCTTTATTCCGGGGAGGCCCTGTCCACCCATGTCTCTATACAGCCCAGCATGTGGCCTCTGGATCCTTTCCATGTGTTCCAATGGAAGAACGCAAGGAAACTCTGTGTGATTACTAACACGGGGAATTTTAGGTTTAAAAAAAGATGGAAAAGATGAGAGACAATTTGTTCGGGAATGCTCTCGTTAAAACCCCATTGTTTTCAACGGGAGATTGGGGACAGCTTTACATGCTTTACCAAAACTTGGATTTGACTAAGCTAGTAGCATGACACATACTTGGTTTTACATAGTTGGAATTTTGCTGGAAAGTCGAATGAATCTTGAAGTTTTTTTGTGGATTTGATACAACTTACTTTTGAATTCAGAATATTTTGATAATGCGTCTTTGGGAATTTTCAGGAATTTTGCTGGTTTTTGTCATCTTGGTGAAGCTTGGCATGTCAAAAGAGCTCAAAGCACAAAGGAAAAGTTGGGCTCCAGAAGTTTTGCGCAAGGATGCAAAATAATGGAGATGGGCAAATGTATCCGGTGCTCAGGCACTCCCATAGGAAAGCAAAGATGTGTGAGAAGTTTTTGTACAGTTTTTTTTTTTTTTAATTAAAAAACAAAATACACATTTGTTCAAAATCACTGTAAGTTGGTAAAGGGGTGTTGATAGCAGAAGTTTAATTCACTGTGGACAATTTGCTCAAGAATACCATGATTGTCGGTTCAATAATGGAAATATTATTGAAATATTGAATTGCATATTTTTGTTATTGGCAATTTATTTTGAATATGTATTACCTTTGTAAATGTCAGTGGCTCAATCCCAGCTCAGACCAGTGTATGATTTGCAATACACTTCTCCCACCTTAACATTATGAACGTGGTGTATGAGTGACTGGCGGGGGTCGGAAGGGCCAACTGCACAGATTGGCAGCCTGTCTTCCATAAACTGTGGTTGTGTGCTGAGTGTGGAGAGAGATAAATAATGCATGGAATGAAAACATGATTTTGAGTGTGTGTGTAGAAAGAGCTATATTATTAATGTAATTATTATTACATTTATATCAATTATTACTTTTATATAATGTTTATTTAAACACATAAATAAAGTACTAGGAAACCTGTAGCATTTTCATTTTGGTTGTAGACACCAATCATGTTTTGCTTCTATTTATATGATGTATGAATGAATATTGATGTTATGAAATCATCAGTCGTTCATGATTGGTTGCATAGACCGCGGAACGCATTTGAACTAGGGGGGGCCACAATTGCAAGAGGGTGTCACCGAAATGTTGTGAAGATCCTGTCCCTTGTACCCTCTTGGTTCTTTTTAACATGTCGGGATTGCTCGGTTGATGAGGTGTTGTAAGATCCCTGCAGCACTCATTTGAACAGCTCCTGTGGGTCTCATGGCTAAGCTGAGGTGGTGCACCGTTAGTCTCAGAGAGGTTTGGTCGAATTACCTCAGTTGAAGTAGTTGAACATTCTTCTCTGTTGCTTTGGTCCAGGGTTGAAGGTTGGGGCACAGCTGTCCCATCGGATGGTGCTGCGGTTTTAATTTACTTTATATTCAAAAATCGGTTTGTGTCTTTTCATTTTGGTTGTTCCGTCCATCTATTCCACTCTGACAATGATGTCTACACACTGCCACAATCACAACTTCCGCGCGTTTTTTCAGGGCTGCGCTGTTCTATACATTTTGCAACATTTCACGCACGACATATGTGACGTCAAAAATATTGGTTTAGGAAATGTTTAAGCGAAGCGCTTGATTAAATTACAGGATGGATTGGGGTTTAAGCTTGATTTTTCTCTACATTATAAAAAAAAACCCCGCATGCCAACTTTTTTTTTTTTTTTTTTTTTTTTTTTAATAATCATTTTCAAAAAGTTACCCAGGCCACGGCCCCCCTGGCCCGGGCGCTTCCGCGGTCTATGATTGGTTGTGAAGTTGATTAATGGCATAGAAATATTTAAACAGTATATAATCAAACTGGATTAAAAAACAATGTTATGGATTCAATAAATGCCTTTGATGCATTCATGAATGTCTTTTATTGACACTCTTTTATGGGGGGGTTAACTCTTAACTCATACGTTCACACTTGACACCCCTTCACTTTGCTCCCCATGTTAAATCACTTCCCACAATCACAACACAATCAGTGTGCATCCCGTTAATGAAACTAGTGCACATTTTGTCAGGCTTGTCAAGTTGTTTTCACCAATTTTGTATCATGTTTTTGTATATTTATGGAGAATTGCCATGTCACATTGACATCCAAATCCTCTTCAGGCATCGTTTTGATGAGGGAACAGCATTATAACAAAAACAAACATAACAAACAAATATCGATTTTGCATAATATGGCCTCTTTAACACTCTTAATCTTTACAAGAGAAATATTTTCCACCTATTTTAAGAAACACTTAAGAGTGTTTTGGCTGTGGTCTGGTGGTCTCTTTGTGCTCCAGGTTGCAGTGTGCTCTTTGACCACAGGAGGGCGCTGTGTGGTCACAAATGCCTGACACTGCTCAAAGGACCTCATCACATATTCCCCCACTTCTGTTTCTTTTCAATTTCTCATTCTTTGTGTTAGAAAAAGCACTGTGTGTTTGAAGCAAAAAACATCAGGCTCAGACTTAATCCCACATCGACTGGAACGACTTTGAACAGAGTTCATTTACACATTCGCACATAACTTATATTTGCTGGGGGAAAGTTTTAGGACATATTATAAGAGGTTGCAGTAGTGTTTAATAATATAGATAGATACTATAGAATAGAATATTAAAGATGCATTATGTAGCTTTTCTGGCATATATAGGCTACATTGTGTGAACTAAAATCTGTACACACACATCAGGACCTGCCTCTCTTATTAGAGCAAAAATCAGGTCCCCATAACAAACTCTTTATAGTTAGATCAAGTGCCTTCAGTTTGAGAGAAGAACTCAGCATAAATCTGCAGGCTTTGTGTGTTAAACACGGGTGAATGAAACAAAACACAACTCCAGGTCTGTTTGTGATGAGGAAACATTAGAACAGAGATTAGTAAAGAGCATAATTTTGCTTGCTATTATTTATTTATTTATTTATTTTGTTGTTTGTAAAAATATCTAAATACCTATAGACGTGTAATCTTACTGTGAGCAGTGTCATTTCTCCACAGCTCTGATCTGTAGCTTGTCTCTATGGGGACAGATATGTTTATTATTATACTGAGGAGCATATAGATAAAGCAATGACAACTCCATCGAGCTGAAGTAAGTATGTTGAAGTTCTGCTGAAATGTGCATCCAAATGCAGTTATTGATTTAAATTTAAAGATCCTATATTATGCAAAATTGATTCTTGTGACCTTTACTGGCGGCACGGTGGCTGAGTGGGTAGCGCTCAAGCTTCACAGCAAGAAGGTTCCGGGTTTGACCCCCGGGTCGCCCGAGCCTTTCTGTGTGGAGTTTGCATGTTCTCCCCGTGTCTGGGTGGGTTTCCTCCAGGCACTGCCCATCAACCCAAAACATGTTCCAGGTAAAATCCTCCAGCTGTGGTCCTGACCAAACTGAAGCAAGAAGATCATGGAGATGGTCCCCGGGCGCAGTAATGTGCTGCCCACTGCTCCTAATAACAGGATGGGTTAAAATGCAGAGAAGAATTTCTCCTGTGTGAGATCAATAAAGTCACTTCTTCTTCTTCTTCTTCTTCTTGTGATATGAACTCTTTAAATGCTAAGTGGCTTCATAGACTTACATATTTTGCCAGTTTCTGGTTTCGTAATATTTGTTTCAGTAGGGGAGATGGTAGTGACAGGTCCATGCGTCCAAACTTGGAAATTAAGAAGGAAATGCTGCAATTTTGAACTGTAACAGCAGGCTTTTACAATTTTAACGTTTCATCTGCCTTTGTGTATGGCTTAGTTTGGTCTGTCTGTGTGTGTGTGTGTGTGTGTGTGTGTGTGTGTGTGTGTGTGTGTGTGTGTGTGTGTGCACAGGTTGGCAGACACACTTCCATCAGTCTGCCCCAGGACAACAGCTAAACCAATGTATGTGTCTAACCTGAGTGTTTAATGGTGCCTTCCTATTTACTGACTTTGAAATTGAGCCCATTTTAGTCCTGCTGTAAACCAGGTCTAGTCTTGGTGGTTCTAGTTTTAGTTCAAGTTTAGTCCTGACCTTGATGCAGTGATTGGGCAAGTGAACGCACCCTAATTTGAATAAGTTATCTGTTAAAGGGTGTTATTTTACTATCTGTGTTATACTGTTGTTGTCCTCATAAAAACATACCTGGAGTTGTGTGTGTGTGTGTTTTCAGACATGTTAGTTCTTCTCATAAAAACACACTGTTTCACCTTGTGATGTCACATTACAACACCAGGAAGTGTTCCATTGTGTTTTTAAACTCTATACACCTGCGCTGCAGTCATTTGGATGATCTCAGTCCTGGAATTGCTGAACTCTATTGAACTAACAGTAAAAGGAGTTGTTCACTTGAAAACCAGTACATGATATCACAATAAAGAGTTATGTAAACATGCGTGAATGAAACAAAACACAACTCCAGGTCTGTTTTGGAAAAGGTAACACCATTCTAACATGGCTAAAAGCTCACAAGAGTCAGTTATGCATAATATAGGACCTTTAAAGGAGAATTAACATATTTTTTTTACAATCTGAGCCTTATTTCGGTATTAAAGCAAGTTGTTTTACTCACCCATAGCACTTTGGGCCATTTCCAGAGATGTTTTAGTTTAGCGATATCCGTAACGTGAGTTCTTGAGGCATATGTTTGCGGTCTCCAAATAACACAAACTTTAGCACTTTTCAAATCATAGAAGCTCGATGTCTTAGTCTACACTTTCGTTTGAGTCAAAAGTGGCCTGTAATCCGAGATTTATCCATAATTTACAGCTTTGCGTTTCATGTTTGGGTCCCAAGAGCTGAGAGCGAAATAAGCTGTGACTCCGCACATGCGCACTGGCGTCCTCATCTACTCGAAACTATGGATAAATCTCGGATTACAGGCCACTTTTGGCTCAAACGAAAGCGTAGACTAAGACATCGAGCTTCTATGATTTGAAAAGTGCTTAAGTTTGTGTTATTTGGAGACCGCAAACGTGTGCCCCGAGAACTCACGTCACGGATATCGCTAAACTAAAACATCTCCGGAAGTGCTCCATATGACACCAAAGTGCTATGGATGAGTAAAACAACTTATTTTATTACCGAAATAAGGCTCAGATTGTAAAAAAAACAAAAAACGTTAATTCTCCTTTAAGTCCTGTTCAGTCCTGGTTTAGTTCAGGTTTAGTTCTGGTTTAGTCCCAGTTGTACGAGTTATAACTAGTGTTTCCAATACATTACATTCCTATGGACGTAATCCTAGAGTCACATGCGTACCTTTTGCGCGCGCACACACAGCCTATTCTTTCAGTGCGCGCGTGCATGTGAGAGCGCGCGCGTGCACGTGCCAGTCATCCAGGAGGGAAGAGGTTAACACCAGTGCGCGTACGTGTGTGTGTGTGTGTGTGTGTGTGTGTGAGCCGTGTGGGAAGAGCCGGCTCCCTCAGAGAACCAGCAGCGGCGGAAAGGGGCAGCGCTGCACGATCCTTTTTTTTTTTACTCCCTCAATGAAACCCACTCCCGCGGGCTTCTCCACGCTCCTCCGTGCGCCTCCTGAGAACCGAGACCCCCACGGACACGAGTGATGTTCTCGAAGCCCGTTGGATGCGCAGAGGACGGCGGGCATTGCGCGTAAAATGCGCGTAAAAGTTTTCATTTTCAAGCGCTCCGAGTGGATGTAACCGTGCGGATTCTATTTCACCTTTCGGACTGTATTCACGTGTGGTTTTGACGCACTTTCTTGCCTCCGTCACCGCTGTGGATTTATTATTTTAGTACTTTTTTCCTGCGCTGTACAAAGGAAGTAAATGTATCCGAAGGGGGACTGCTGCGACTGCTTTTACAACTGGATCTAATTGAGAAAAAGCGATATCCTTCTTCTTCTTCTTCTCGTACGGCTCGCTTTCCATAACACGGTTTTAGCACATGCTTTGGCTAACCCTTGCGCAACTTGGACAACATTCACACTTTACGATGTTTCATTTGGAGCCTTGAACTGCGCAAAGAAGTCGCTTTAATAAAGGGACATTTTTGGGGGACCAACGAAGCGACTTTACATGTGGAGAATTTGCGCTATCCACTGACATGCGGGAGTGGAGTTCTAGGCTGGAATAACTTGGATTATAAAGGTTATTTTTTTTTATTCGTAAGAGACGTTGAATGATGTCTCCTACTTCTATTGGGATAGTCGTTTTTGCAGCAGTGGTTCTTCAAACATGCTCAGGTAAGATAAGTTACGCTTTTGGGTTGTGTGCGTAAAAAAAGCCGTTGTGTAAAATGGTTTCTGGCTTTATTGCGGCTTTGAAAAGTTTCCTGAAGACCATCTTGTAATAAGCGCTTGGTAAATGATAGACTGTGGTAGTGAGAGGCGGTGTTGTCAGCTGTAGCCCGGAGAGCAGTGCTTGTTGTCTTGGCACAGGACTGCGCACTAACGCTGTGCAGCTTTTTACATTCACAGTGCAATATGAAAACTTTATATGTAACCAATATAAGCTGGTCCAAGTGTGTTTTCTAGCTCTAACGGCACTCTGGAGTAAAAGTTGCAATTACTCTGCCCACTGTGAGCAAGTCTACAAGTGACAAAAGGTTTATGCAAACGAATGAAATGATCTGAACTTTTGTGTTTCTTCAGATATGATTTGTGTCTGTCTTTTCGAAAACACCATATTTGTGCATTATTTCATGTTTTGTCCTTCAAATTACATTCACTTCAAATTATAAATCAGATTTTACTTCCTGACAGTTGAGTAGTAGTTTTTCCAATTACATTTTTATTAATTTACTTGAGTCATTTAATCGAGCACTACTTTGTACTTGTACTTGTGTAATGTTATTCTGCATCTTTAGAGTACTCCCCCCAGCTGTGCAGTTTGAACACCTGCCAGTGAACTTTGTACATGAGCAGGTTTACATAGTGTCTGTGCTTGTGCGTCTCTGTGTGGTCTACAGGACTGAAGCTGTTCTTTCTGATGCTGCTGCTCGTTGGTTCTAGAAAGTCTCATTGGGACTATAGAATTGTGAATGCATGAATGAAATAACACACAGTAGAGGAAGAAGCAAGTTAAAGCCCCAGTATGTCACTTTCTTGCTAAATATATAGACTCAGAGCTGACGAAGCCTCTCGGATGAGCGGCGAAACGTTTTCGACCAAACAAACTTTGGCCAGTTGACAAATTGAATTTCTCCTTTTATCATCAAATAAAATCACTTTTTTTTAAAAATTATGGATGTTTTATTGCACTGAAAAACACAGAAAAATGCATTTTTGACTGTCAGCGGACTTACATCTCCACAAACCTGACTCTTATTTGGCCTGGAGGAGGACCTCTTCTGCTTGTCTCCATGGAAATGTTGTTCCTTTAGCTATATACTCTTCCACAGTATGGCATACAACTTATATATCTTCATGGAGAATGTTCCGAAGAATAGTTTTAACTTTCTATTTCCATGGAATCAGGCAGTTGACTTTCTACCTCCTAGGGGTGTAAATCAGACACTTCATGCCGATTCGATACGATATCGATTCCTTAAGCCAACGATTATTTTCGATACTTGAGAATTCCCCACGATTCGATACGATTCGATTCGATTCGATTCAATGGTGCATAGTTTTCACTTTATGTATTAATGATGTTTTGAATACATTTTATTACAGAAAAATTCAGTTTGATTCGATTCTCTTGTGGACGCATCGATGCATTTGGATCGTCGGCTGTAGGATCGATGCATCGATACGAATCCATTATTATTTACATGACTACTACCTCCAGAAAGTTACACAATATCACTATTTGAGGAATAAGGCAGTATAACTGAATGGTACTTCCCATCCACGTAACAGTTCGTGCACTTGTCCAAGTATTTTTGCTGAGATTTCTGTAGTTATTCAAGCATTTTATGAGAAAATGCTCCTTCTAAGTTTACTTCCTCACTCTTAAGTTCATACATCTGTTAGTAGCTAGCGGTTATGCAACTGCTGTAGTTTTGTCAGATGTGCACATATGTGGCTTTATCTGTCTTGGCTAAAAGTTCAAGAGCTAATAGAACAGTGCAGACCTGCAGACTGGTTTAAACTGTTGGAAAATGCCTTCCTTGTGAGTTAATTGCCTCTGCACTTTAGATGGAGTTGATGACATAGACAGAGGGATTCTGTTTGAGAACTCACTGTTCCCTGTGTTTTGCAATATTTTGTATTCTACTTTTCTTTACAAACCACCACTAAACTATGATAAAGCACAATCATATACACTTAAAAGGGCTGATTTTATTCTATCTATGTTATAATTATAATGTAGTTTTCTCATCACAAACATACTTGGAGTTGTGTTTTTTCATTCACACAAACCTGCAGATTTAAGCTGCAGGTTTGTGTTCTCTCAAACAGAAAGCACTCCGTTCCACCTTGTGATGTTATGAGGTAATACAGGAAGTGCTCCGTTGTGGGTCACTAGAATAATATTAATAATTTCGACTCATCTCCAGTCTCAGGTAAAAGGAGCGGTCACATGAAAACTACCGCTTCATGACATCACAAGGTGGAACAGAGTATTTTGAGCTTTGGAGATGCAGACAGACTAATAATCAAGGATTACTCAAACGTGTGAATGAAACGAAACACAATTCCAGGTGTGTTTTTGAGGAGGTGACAACATAAGAACATGGCTTAAAGGGATATGCCACCCCCAGGTCAAATTTGGGCATCTCCCCACAAATTTGACCTGGGGGTGGCATATCCCTTTAAAGATCCCATGACATGGTACTTCTTGATGCTTTTATATGGCTCCTTAATGGTTCCCTAATACTGTAAATGAATCCTTCTTCAAAATCAACACTCAGTGCATGAGAAACAGAGATAAGATGAGAAAGAGTCATAAATATCTCTCTCAAACTCTTTATTCTGGGCGTTGTTGCTTGAATGCAAATGAGGAGAAAAGAGATGGCCAATTGTAGAGGGTGGGGGCGTCGCCAAACTCTCCGCTCAGAGCCCACAGCTGATCCATTTCCTTGTTTTTGCACGAGGGAGAGATTTGAAGCGTTCCATTGAAAAATAAACACATTTCCACATAAAATAAAATGAAACCAGGCTCAGATAAAGGACTTCCGAGCCTAGAAACACTCGGACGTGCCTCCAGGCAAATAAAAAAACGCATTTCGCATTGCCTAGCGCATTCGCAGTCCAAACTCTCTGGGCGTGATTTACAGAGACGCTGAGTACAGACAGACGGGGGTGGAACTGCATTTGCATTTCTTTTTTCGATCTGACGTCAATAAGGTGCCTTGTTCAAAATTGCCCGTTTGAGCTCCGATTTTTTGTAACGCAGAAAAGGATCGCAAATGCTCAGTTTAGACATTTCGCCACTTTTAACCATGGGGGGGCTAAACAGGGTAGGGGAGCTCACATTAACGTTCAAAAACCTCAGAAAGTGAACATTTCATGCCATGGGACCTTTAAAGCTCACAAGAGGAAAGTTCGTTTAATATAGGGCCTATAGGAGTTCTAGAATATTCTGTTGTCACCTGAACACACCTATTTGATATTCTTCCTGTATTTCATTGACTCTCCACATGTGACAAACCACGGCCCATCCCAGCCGTGCAGTCAAACCAGAGACCCTCTCGTAAAGTGTTGAAGTTTTCACAGCTGAGCTCACAGACCAGTGCACAAACTGCTGAGGTGCGTTTGGGAGCAGCTCAGATCGCTTGTATCATCGCTCATATGGACAGCCAGCCCTTACGGACCCCCCCCTTCCAGACCCCCATCCCCGCTCCCATGCATGATCTGAGGCTGCTCTGTACTGCTTAGCTCTGCACTCCGGACACACATGCACTGGATGTGAGTAATGTACCGGTTGTCAAAGAGTGTGGTGCATGGGTTTATTCTGTTGTTTTTTTAGTCAGCCAGCTTGCTCTTGTGAGCTAATGTTGTAACCTCCTCCAAAACACGGAGTTGGAATTGTGTTTTGTTCCAGTCACACATGTTTACATAATCCTTTATTATTAGTCTACATCTCCAAAGATTAAGATGCTCTGTTCCATCTTGTGATGCCATGTAGTGGTAGTTTTCAAGTTAATAGCTCCTTTTACCTTTAGTTCAGTAGAGGCTGGCATTTCCAGGGATAAAATCAGAATCAGAATCAGAAAGACTTTTATTGCCATTGTCAAGTGAACAGAATTCACAAAACTAGGAACTTGCCTCGGTGATAAGGTGCGAACATAAAACACTAAATAATAATAGTAATAACTAGAATATAGACACTATATAATAATAATAACTAGGGCTGGGAATATTAACGCGTTAATCGCGATTAGATTAATGTAAGTTATGATCGCGAACAATTTTTTTAATCGCGATCAGAGTTTGCCAGCATTTTCCGCAATTCTACCATCCATATGCAGCTAATTTGGTTGTATTAATTAAACTCATTGTCGGTTAAACGTGCTATTTTGAGTTTGCTAGTATTTTGTTCCTTCTACGCATCCGTAGGCAGCTCGACCGGGCTTCAATCATTTATTTACAATTTCTCAAAGTAAGCACTATTACTGGTTCATTGTTACTTTTTCCTTTCTCTGCACTTTTTTGCAATAAAAAAAATGGTGAGAAATACTTTGCATTGTGAGTTTAACTTTAGATTCGAATGGTCTTACTGCAAGATATCAATTTTAAACATGCAAAATAAATCACGATTAATTGCGATTAACTATGAAATTTCTGAGATTAGTTGCGATCAAGAAAATTAATCGTTTGACAGCCCTAATAACAACTAAAATATAGTTATAATATAGTAAAAAATAATAAGCAATCCAAATAACAAAAAGGTTCAGATGAACAGCATCAGAACAGTAAATTATCCAAATGATTCTTGTGAAGGTATGTGGAGTTTAAGAACACGGTGGAGCACTTCCTGTATTGCCACATGACATCACAAGGTGGAAGTGGTTTACGTTTCAGCGAAGAAAACACAACTCCAGGTCTGGTTGTAATGAGGAAACAACATTAGAACAGAGATCAATAAATAGTGTAATATCTTTATGTATTTCATTTTATCAGGAAAAAAGGGGGAGGAATATAACGTGTGAGCGTGTGCTGCCTCCAATGGCCTCTGTAATTTCAAGTTCTACATGACATCCCACAGAACTGCCCTCTTAACAGCCAGGTGTTTCTGATACAAACACCTGACTGTGGTTACCTGTTAGATCAATTCCTTGTCCCCTCATTCCTTCCCTTTTAGTTGTCCACACCCCGCCGCTCCTCCTCCCTCTCTCTCCCCTTTGGTCTTCCAGGTTATGGCCAGTTTAGCAGCTCGATTTGAAATGCGGTTAACACAGTGCAAACACTTCTGGACCGTATCAGACTGCTCCGAAGAGAATCCAACAAAACATTATTATTCTTATCTTATTTTGACACATGTCCAGTAGTTTTGTGACGCTGGTACTAACCCGTCCTCATTACACGTAAGCCGTACACACTGTCTGCATTACAGCAGCCCCTCGCCGTCCTCCTCCTCCTCTTCATCCTCCTCTTAATGCTGACCAATGAGACCAGAGAGAGCTGCTTCTTCATAAGTGTGAGCGACCTGGAAAAGCCCATGTCTCTCCCTGATGGTGCGATTGTCCAATAAACCAGGGCAGAGATGAATGTGCTTCATAACACAGACCAACATGGGGCCACGCTGCACATTAACGACTTATCACAGGTGCCAGAGAAATGAAACTTTTAGAAACAAATATAAAAGGTACACTGTTTAAACTGGTGTTATTTTCACCATGTCTAGTCCTTGTGCCCATGTGTTTGTAAACAGAAACTGGGCAGTAATAGACACAGAGACAGTCCTTTGTGTTTTGTATGAGGTATTGGGATAATAATTTCAGTTAAAGATGAAGTACCCAACTTTTTTCTTACAATCAACACACTTTTCTAACGTTCTAATTAGGGATGCAAATTATCGATGAATTCATTAATCTATAGCTGATTGACCTTATCGATCGACTTACGATTAACTGATAAGCTGCGTTTTTCACCTGAATTTTAGTGTTTCCATAGGGTCTTTAAGAGTATAAGCTATAGTAACATAACACTGAGTCAAAAATATATCATAGTATTATTATATTGTATATTCCTCAATTAATTATTCCTTAGTAAAAAGCAGACAAATGTATTGATGCTGAATAACAAAATACATTCTTTATTGAAAATAAATTGAGGACTGGCACAGTTGTTGCACTTGCAGCATGGAAATCTTGAAATTAAAAGGAACAGAAGAAATGGAAAGAATGTTATTTAGTCTGCATATTATGATGAAACCACTGAATCCAGGCTATTTTTAGGACATTCTCAACATTTATTTTGAAATAAGGCATCAACAATATTTCTCTCCCTTAATCTGTGAAGGGTTACAGTACAAAATATACATTTCACAGGGCCCCTGGACACAGCATAAAACATTACAGGGCCTCAAACCAGAACAATCAAGAAATTATAAAAGCATGTAAGTTACATGCTTTTATAATTTCAAAAATATATGGTTCTAGGTCCAGCTCTACTGTGAGTTGTATGGCAACATCCAGAGAGGAAAGGGTTACATGATGTAACGCTATGGTCTTTCTCGCGAGTGGGTTCGCATCTCGTGTTCACATTCCAGAGTAGCACCCTCTAGCGATTAGTTACAATTAATGCATTTTGTTCGGCCAACGTCTTGATCGTCTTGACATCCCTAGTTCTAATGTTTCTAATGTCATTTCCTCATCACAAACTGACCTGGAGTTGTGTTTTGTTTCATTCACACATGTTTTAACACCCAGCGTATTTAGACTGAGTTCTTCTCTCAAACAGAAAACACCTTGTGATGTCATGTTGTAAAGCAGGAAATAAGATAAGAGATAAGATAAGATAAGCCTTTATTGATCTCACACAGGAGAAATTTACTCGCCACAGTAGCTCCAGGACATTTGGACAAGAGGGAAAAAGTGCATGCAGGCAGGGAGGGGATAAAGTAAGTAATAAATAGTACAAATAGTAATACGTAATAATAATAATAATGGAAAAATAGTGGATATAAATATGGCTATAATAGTGGAATAAATACTCCACTATGTTTTTAAACTCCATACACTTTCTACGGAAGCCGACAGAGGCAATGTTCGTAATGAATATTTTCCACCTTAATAATGAGAAAATTAAATTAATTTGTGATCTCGAGAAAACAAAACTGTGTTGAGATCTCTCAAACATGTGAGAATGATACAAAACACAACTCCAGGTCTGCTTTTGAGGAGGGAACAACATTCTACCATGGCTTAAAGCCCACAAGAATCAATTTTGCATAATATAGGACCTTTAAAACTAGGGATGCGCCGATGTGAAAATTTTAGCCGATACGATATCCGATATTAATGTTGCTGTTATCGGCCGATACCGATATTAGCTGATACCGATATTTATTGATTTTGAATTCTGAGATAACATTTTATACAGGCTGAAAATCATCCAAAATGAATTTTTAAATGTCTTCTTTTATTTTCTGATTTTTTTTTTTCAATTTCAATTTTTTTTTAGAGTGTAACTTTTTTTTTTTTTATAGTGTAACATTGTGTTCTGCTTCCTGATTGGCTAAGGGACCTTTGCCGATTGATGGGGGACGCGGGGGGGGACCGAGACCAGACTGAAACTAGACCAGGACCAGACCAGGACCAGACCAGGACCAGACCGGGACCAGACCAGGACTAAACGCAGACTAAACCAGGTTTAAACAAGGACTAAACCTGGACTAAACCAGGACTAGACCAGGTCTAAACCAGGATTAAACCACTGCGTGCGGCTCTTTGCCTGGTTTCGTGCGGCTCTTGCGTTCATTCATGGCGAGGTTTGATGTGCTCGGACTGCATGCCTCGGTTTGGGCACGGATCTCGTGCTCGCAGCCCCGGGTGGGACGCGCGGTCTCGCGCCGGTCATGCTGCGCAACAGTACAACAGTAGTAAAATTCCAGTAGTAAATGTGAATGTGCAACAGTGCAACAGTAGTCCTTAGCAGCAGTTTTTTAAAGTGTCTGGAGTGATATGTCTTTTTATGGTATACAGGTTATGCCAGTATGGAGGGTGGGGGGTGGGAGACGGGTAAGGTGAGAGTTCAGGTGAGAGTTCAGCCTCCTGACAGTCTGGTGGATCTTCATCCTGTTTGACAGTCTGGTGGAGTGGGCCCGGAGACTCCGGTACCTTCTCCCCGAGGGCAGGAGGCTGAACAGGCTGTGTGAGGGGTGGCTCGGGTCACCCACAATGCTGGATGCTCTGCGGGTGAGCTGGGTGTTAAAAATGTCCAGGAGGGAGGGGAGAGAGACACCAGCGATCCTCCCAGCTCCATTCACTATGCGCTGCAGGGCTTTCCTGTTCTGTTCAGTGCAGCTCCCGTACCACACAGTGATGCAGCTGGTCAGAACGCTCTCAATGGTGCCTCGGTAGAAGGTGTTCATGATGGGTGGGGGGGCTCCAGCTCTCCTCAGTTTGTGGAGGAAATAGAGGCGCTTCTGAGCCCTCTTTGCCAGTGATGCAGTATTCACTGTCCAGGAGAGAATTAATACATTTTATTGAAAATCTACGAAAGTTTGAGTGTTTAAACGAGAGAGAAATGTGAGAAAACGTTAATATTGGTCGTTAATATCGGCCCACTTTTACACATTGGGCCGATACCAATATGTTAAAAATTTGGCAATATCGGCCGATACCTATGTTAATGCCGATATGTCGTGCATCCCTATTTAAAACCACCATAATGTTCTGCGATTCAGAAAAGGCCAACAGCACACAGCCTCCTCCTCTGGATCAGAGGAGCGAAATGAGGAGAATTGGATTATCATCCTGCGCTCAGAATCAGAGCTGATATGTGAAGCTAATGAGAGGTTAAACTACTGCACTCTGTCTGTCAGCTCCACACTCTTGCTGCACAATGTAATCTAATTACTCATAAACTCATTTCACTGCACCTCCATACAGAGTAAAGCACCAACGGATCCTTCCACTAGTGGAGAATGCAAAAGGACTGATATTCTGACAAACATACTTTCACCAACAACAATCAGTAGTGGGTTGGGCTATTAATGGAATTAACAGGATATATCGGTTGGCCTATTTTCAGTTTTTAGCAAATCTGCGATCAGACCTTCTGCATAAAGAGTACACATACAGTAAACTTCAACTAAACACTCTACACCCTCACATCTTTACACATACATATTGTCCCAAATCCCCGTATTGGCTAATCTCTGGTTGAAAAACTGAAAGTGGTTAAAAGTCTGTATTGCTTCTCTTGAGGAAAATGAAAAAGGGTTATATTATGTATTTCATGTGTTAATAAGACAAAATCAAAACAATATCCAGACTTACATTGGACCACTTAACATACAGTAATAGCATTGCAATAGAATAGAAATTACATGCTAACTACCAAGGTATAATTACACTTTCGAGTCTTATGTTCAGACCTTGGTAGTTTGGGCTGCACTCTGCTCCTTCCTCTTCAGCGTCTCGTAATGTAGCAGTGATGTGTCCGCTCAAATGATTTAAACAGATGAGACAAGTCTTCCTATATGGAGCAGCAGTAGGACGACAGCGTCAACTACAGGGCAAAAGGAGAAATTCAATTTCCACAGTTCCACTTCTTCAGAACTGTATCCCAGGTGTGAGAGAGTTGGTATGCCCCCCTTGTCCTGATTCACAGTCTGGTGAGCGTGTTTCTGGATCTCGATGGCCTCCCTGATCCAACCATGGTGCTTGCTGCTCTCTGTGCCTGTGACTTCAGCATTGTCCCAGTCCATCAGAGGGTTTTCCCTCTTGCAGTGGTCTGAGATTGCAGATTTAAGTGTTTATATTAGAGGTGTGCATGATTTGTTTACAGTTCAAAAACGTTGTATTAGTATTATTCACAATACTTTTTTAAATTATTTGGTAAAATATGTATCGATTTAGTACTGGAACTTAAAAAGTAAAGATTTCTCTGGGCAATTTTTAGGGAGTAAAACAATGAGTATTTCGACTAGCACTGCCTCTACCATGTAATCAAATGTTACTGGACTATTTAACTTTACACTGTTCATTTGAGTTCTGACTTCTGAATGTAGCATGTCGCCAGCTCTGTTCGTTCACTTAGAATGGCTCCATACTTATCAATAAAAGACAGTACTTCTCCATCATTAGCGCTGTTAATGGCACATTCACGTTGCAATTATAAACCCCACTCTCTCCTCCTCTCCATGTTTCTGGTTTAATGAGCAAGAGAAAGAGAGACAGTGAGAAAGAAAGAGGGAGAGAAAGAGTGATATTATGGGATGGCTCTTCTCTGCATGCGGTCAGTAATTGGGCTGCTCTGGCTGTGTTCTGTCACATACATGATGGTGGAGTGGTTAGCAGATATGACAATTATGAACACTTACAATTCACTTTGTCAGGAGTGCTGAGAGCGATAAAGCTAACAAGCTAAGAGCGAACAAGCAAAATGGCTAACAAGCTAACAGTGAACAAGCTAAATGGCTAAAAAGTCAAATAACCAAAGGGGCAAGTGCATTCAACACCAATGTCAATCTCACGCTATGGCTGTAAAAGTAAACAACAAAATAAACAAAGTAAAACAGTTACTCTTCAGAGGGCAGGCATGCCTATCTATAGACCTGACCTGTAAATTGGTCTGGTGGGGGGGCTTTCTCCATGGACATTCATCCAGCCATCCATATTCTTCCGCTTATCCGGGGCCGGGTCGCGGGGGCAACAGTCTAAGCAGGGACTCCCAGACTTCCTTCACCCCGGACACTTCCTCCAGTTCCTCCGGGGGGACCCCAAGGTGTTCCCAGGCCAGCTGGTGGGACATGCCCGGAACACCTCCCGAGGGAGGCGACCAGGAGGCTTCCGGAACAGATGCCTGAGCCACCTCAGCTGGCTCCTCTCAATGTGGAGAAGCAGCGGCTCTACTCCGAGCTCCTCCCGTGTGACTGAGCTCCTTACCCTATCTCTAAGGGTGCGCCCAGCCACTCTGCAGAGGAAACTCATTTCGGCCGCTTGTATCCGCAATCTCGTCCTTTCGGTCATTACCCAAAGCTCATGGCCATAGGTGAGGGGAGGAACATAGATTGACCGGTAAACTGAGAGCTTCGCCTTTTGGCTCAGCTCCCTCTTCACCACAACGGTCCGGTACAGCGATCGCATCACTGCCGACGCTGCACCGATCCGCCTGTCAATCTCACACTCCATCCTCCCCTCACTCGAGAAAAAGACCCCAAGATACTTGAACTCCTCCACGTGAGGCATGTCTAATGACATTCTGTGGAGGATTCCATGACCATGTTCATAAGAACATTTTAAGGTGAGAATGAGGAGCCTGACAGCAGCACTTACAGAGAGAGGACACCGATTTTCAACCGACGTCAGAACCAATTCACGTCTATTAAAAATTGGTGCTCACCTCTGTCCATTTATATACAGTCTGTGCCTGGCACATAGTTTATGCAGGATCTGCAAACAGCCTACATGCAAAATAGTGCCACAGTGACATATTTCTCTGTAAAAGTCACCTACACAAGTTAACCATAATCTCCATCACTTTAATTTAGAGATTAGAGAGATTAGATATTAAGCCTTTATTGGTCTCACACACAATGACACACGGGAGAAATTTGACTTCTGCGTTTGACCATCCTTTTCAGGAGCAGTGAGCTGGGCGATATGGCCTAAAAATAAAATCTCAGATTTTTTTTTTTAAATCTGATTTCCGATTTTAATCGATTTTTCTCTGCTCTACTCAAAAAAATAACAGATGACAAATGGCTCAAAACAATGCAGCGTTCTTTTATAAAATAAATACATTGCACCTTGCATCAATTAAGCTGTTATTGTTTTAAAAAAAAATATATCACAGTTATATAAATATCTTTCTTTTATAATGTGTATATAATGTGTTTTAGTTTTTGTTTTTCCTCGAGTGATGCAGAAAAGAGGGAGCCACTGTCTGTGTTCATGTATGTTAGCTTGTGCAGTCTGTATGCAGCTGTGGCAACACAAGAAAAATATTTGCATCTTGGTAGCACATGCTTCAGGTCCAAAACTTTCACCATGTTAATGAATCCGGGCTTTTCCACAGTATATATGGGCACCATGTCTTTTACGATATGTGCTCGCGCTGTGAGGACCTGCATTTCTCCCACTCTGCTGCTTTAGGCGCTAGGATACATTTGTCGTGCTGCAACAGCTTTTGAACAGACCTTACAGCGAGCACTTGTTTGTTCTAAATCTGACGCAAGAAAACTGAACCAGTTCCATATAACAGATGTAGCGACACTTTTGTTTTCTTTCCCTCACTCGCATGCTAGCTTGTTTGGGTGCGCCACGCTAACTTACCCGTGTAGAACGTGGAGGTGCATTAGTTCTGCTGGCATTTAAAAAAATATTTTAAAATAAATTTTCATAAAAACACATCGTCCTGAACTGTAATTTCGAATTAATCGATTTAATCGATAAATCGCACAGGTCTACTTTAACTTCCACTTACTTGCAGTAATCTGTTCTAATCCTAGGCAAGCAGGCTTTTACACAGAGATCCTGGATTAGCGCCGTTAGCTTAGCGCCGTGCTGCTCATTAGCGGTCAGCCAGATAAACATTTGGCTGGAGTGTGGAAGCACCTACTCTCTCGCTCCTCTGAGCTCCACAGAGCGCCTCAAGTGGATTCATTAGTGAAGGCATCGACCGTCAAGAGTCTGAACTATAATGACTGTGAAAGTGTGTGGAAGAAACATAAGGACACATCTGTGTTTATGTTCATGACAGGGCTTTAAAGAGGAGGATTATGCTAAATCATTTTTTGAGCTTTTTACCATCTTATAATGTTTCCTTGTCAGATACATGAATGTTTCAGTAATTTAGTGATCTGTCCCAGGCCCTATTCAAACTACATGTCTGCGTCACCCATGCTCCCACATGACAATTCTCTATAAATATAAAGAAACATGATACAAAACTGAACACAACAACTTGACAAACCTGATGTGCAGGAGTTTCATTAGTTGAATGCCCACTGATTGTGTGGTGATAAAGCTCTGAAGGGGGAGTAATTAATGAGGAGAGCAGAAGGAATGGAGTGTCAAAAATGAAAGTGATATTTATCTTAATACATTGTTTTGGCGAATACAGCATTTTCAGAACAATAAAACTACATGATGATCTAAATATGTGATGGGTTACAGCTAATACCCCATAGTACAGTACCCCCAAGTAAAATAACCCCCTACTATTTTCCAAAAGGGGTTCTTATATCAGTTTAGCTGTTTATATTTCAGTTTGCACATTTCAAAAAACAAGATGTTGTACGCTTGATGTCTCTCCCCCAATCACAGAGCTACACTGTGGTCATTATTCATTCACTCCACAGTCTATCTGCACCACTGGCATCAACCTCATTTATCTTAGGCAAGGTTTCTTTGCCCAGGGACACAACAGCAGTATGCTGTAGGATACTGTAGGAGCAAATTCAAACCACCAACCTTCACGAGCGCTTTAAACTTTGGATAATTTCTTGGAACTCTCTGTGGAATTTTGTAGCTAGAACAACAGGACATCTGTGACACTACAGAGATTGTGAGCTCCTGAGGTCACACTGTCCTAAAGGTGAATAGGAAGAGGAAGTGAGTTTGCACACTCGGCTTCCTGTGCCCTCTCCACACCACAGGAGAGCTGCCATTGATCTCTATTTCCACAATAACTTATGATTTTCATTATAACAGACTCTTCTTCAGGTGTACCTTCACAATAAGGCTTAGAATCACAGGGTCCCTCACCATTTGATACGATACGCGTTAGGGATGCACGGTGTATCGGCATTAACATTGGTATCGGCCGATATTGCCAAAATTTTAACACATCGGTATCGGCCAGATGTGTAAAACTGGGCCGATTTGAACGACCGATATTTGTCGGTACTATAAATACCAGATTAAGAGTGACAGGGTGTGTCATGTCTTTGTGTTAAACACATCAATATTTCATAAGATCAATAAGTTAGTTAAAGGTTATAAATGAGTTCATTTCATATTTGTAAATTGTTAAAAAGAGTTGGGTAAAATAAGAGTGAGAAATCTTCACCTTTAAGCATCGTTCTGTTTTGAGTAAAGAGTGAGCGTTCCTGTGTTAAAGTCCGCTCTGTTTTATACGAATGAAGCATGAAGACGGCTCGTGTTCACGCTGAATATGTTTTATACGTTTGAACCTCGGTAAACTTTCACATTTGTGAGTATTTTATGTTAACAAGCACTTTGATTAAGGTGATTTATATGTTGCATTTGAACAAGACCTGAACTTG
Source organism: Paratrypauchen microcephalus (assembly GCA_036785185.1). Taxonomy (NCBI): domain Eukaryota; kingdom Metazoa; phylum Chordata; class Actinopteri; order Gobiiformes; family Gobiidae; genus Paratrypauchen; species Paratrypauchen microcephalus. The sequence goes on along the minus strand of JAVJIX010000188.1, from coordinate 426,457 downwards.
TGGTTTCACAGAGCTAACTGTTTAAGCTAGCTACTCGTATTTTGTTCATCACATGTTTACGACATTAGTAATGTGCCTTCTTTGTTCTGTTTCAGTTACTACATAAATATAAAAGAGACCTCCATAAAACAAGAAAAGTACGCCTTGTGTACGGAGTTTTTCTTTATTAGTTCGCTGGCTGTCGAGCCTCACATAGTCACGTGTCGTGAGGACACCACATGGTGATTTATCATCCTTGTGTTTGTTTTTTAATCTAAACTTTCTCACAGGGGTTTTGTGAATGAAATAAGTTAAGCTTTATGGAGTCAAAACACACAAACATTCATTTTGCTTGATTTTCAGTCTGTATAAAATGTTATCTCAGAATAAAAAATAATAATAATAAAATAATAATAATAATAATAAATACATACATACATACATACATACATACATAAATAAATTTAAAAAATGGTATCGGCCATAACAGCAACATTAATATCAGATATCGGTATTGGCTAAAATCTTCACATCGGTGCATCCCTAATACACATTATACAATATATGGCTCATCATACAATATTATCACAATATATTTCTTAAGAACCAAACTCATTTTAACAGCAATATTTCTTTGTCAAACCCCTACTTGTGCAAAGTAAATATGAATTATCTCTTAATAATCAAAAGAGTGAAAAAGTGAATATGTCAAGTGTATTAACAGGTTTCCTTCCACTAAATAGGTAAGACGGTCACCAAAAATCAGCAGCCCAATATCCAGTGTATGGATGTTTTGATATTTTAGCACAGCCCTATTCACAAGCACACTCCTCACATCAGAAGAGCTCGTACAAAGTTCACATCTGACCCAGTTTGCCTGCAGATGGCTTCACGGTTACTGGCAGCTCCTTCTCAAACAAGATTTTGGATGGAATGTCACATGAAGCAGAACAACGTCAAACTCTAATAATCTCTTACAACATCTGAACATGTTTGGGGTCTATGTTTAAGCAGAATTGGAATTTGCAATTGTACATTGTTTTATTTATTTATTTTTTAACTCTCTCAAGACCAAAAACCCATTCTTTATTTTAACTTTATTCACAGTTTAAAATGTGTTGTAGTGATGGTGGTGTAGGACTCTACACCACTGCTATTTTGGCAATGAATGTGTCTTTCTCATTGCCTCCAGGCCACATTACACAGACCCTCTAGGAATTCGCGATGTTGCGATTTGCAACTTCAACGCAACTTCAGCCAATCCCCGTGAATTCACCGCAACTTTCCTGCAATTTTTTACCAGTTTTGACCAATCATCGGCGACGTATTGAACTCACGTCAACCAAATTCCTTCTGCCTTACTTCCGTGTGACGAAACGAAACTGCGGCTGTGTCCCCAGTTCGGAGCGCAGCCCTGAGTGCACTCCGCGGACTGCATGGCCGTCTGCGAAATGCGACAGGTCTCGCAACTACGGGAAGCAGCCGACGACTCCATTTTCTCCCGTAGAAGAAGTAGCGCGCGGTGCATGCTGGGATATATGAGTGTGCGAAGCGTGCTTTTTCACACACTCGGTCCAAGCCCCGATTTCCATGGAAACGACTGCGGTCTGCGAACGCGTGTTAACTGCCCTTCAAACCACGCTCCGAACTGTGCACTCTGGGAATTGGGACACGGCTTCTAATGGCAAAGAAACATGTCTGCGGCGCCATTTGCCCACAAAAATAACAGCAAAAGACCGGTCGAAACAGTTCCCCTCCTAGTAGTAATTTATTTTCGATGTTGGTAAGGTTGTTTTAGGACCATATGTGTGATCTCTGTGTCTTTGTATTATTCTTTGTCAGTAATAACTCAGTATTCAAAATATTACTCAATTTTAATTACAAAAAGGGAAAAATCACAACTATTTATCGCAACTTTCACTTCCTCCCGCAACAAAATCGCAACAAAAACCTTAAAAGCACCACAACTTTCAATGCAACTTTTGGGAAAAAGTTCACGCAAATTCAGGCATTTTAGCCCGCAACAATCACAAAAAATGCCCGCAAAATCCTGGGGGAAACTGAATAGACCCCATGGAGACACAGGGAGGGCATCTGACACAAAGGAACATTTCAGAACATCAGAGACATTGTTACCTTAAAATTGCATCCATTCAAAATTGCATTTCCACTTCCTACCCCTATAAACCATAGAGTTGTGGTGTTGGGTTGACTTCTTCATCCTCTCCTCTTCCTCCTCCCCCGTCCCACCTCCCTCTCTTTTGTACTCCCTCTCCTCCTCCCTCCTCTTCTTCCCTCCATCCTCCACGGCTCACAGTTATTTAAAGGGAGACACAATGCAACCGCCCAATACGTCCCCGCAGGCTTAAACGGCTTTATTCAAGAAGAGACCCCCTCCCTCCTCTCTCTCCATTCCCATCCTCTCTCTCTCTCTCCCTCTCTCTCGCTGCACTCTCTCTCTTTCTCTCTCTTTGGCTTTGCTGACCGGCCACAAAAAAGGCAAGTCTTAAAAACAGGGGCCAAAAAAGAAAGAAAAACTAGAAGTGGGGGATGGGGTGGTTGAGTAAGTGGTTGGATGGTTAAGTCTCCTCTGTCTTTCACATCTGTGTTAGAGGAGCTCGGGTTCAGATATGGAAATTATGTCATTTACATTATACGCTTGAATAAATGGGTTTGCGTGTTGTATATTTGAGAATTGGCAAAATCTGTTCAAATTGGTGCAACTCAAAAATGAAGACCAAACCAGGACTGGATCAGGTTTTAAAAGGGCCTGGAGCTTATATTTTTCCTCATGTATTTGAGTAAAATGTGTCTTGCTCCAGTACAGATATAGTGTATAAGCAGCTCTTGAGGTCAAAATAAAGTAAGTTAACTGTGTACTGTCTGAATCTAATTATAAAGTGTTTTATTGTGTTTTATTGTCTAGCATGCTCGCTGTTGTTAACTTTACATCATGGCAAAACTGTTTCAAATGAGCTAGTTCTGTTTTTCAGGATTTTCACAGGGTAAAAATCAGGTACAACAATAGAATCTAAAAGAAAACCAGGAAGTTACCAAGACTGAACCAGGATTGAAACTCTAAAATTTTGACTAATCTAGGTGTAAAGCATCATGAAAGCTAGTTGGAACTCAGAATAAAGACTTCACCGGGACTGGGTCAGATCTAAACCAGATTTAACCAAGATTGAACCAGTATATTAAATATGCATGTGTGCAGTTAAAGCTTGTCAAAATGAACCAAAATGAAATTCAGTGTTGATTAGGGATGCAAATTATCGGTTAATTCATTAACTGATAGTTGATTGACCTTATCGGTCGATTAACGATTAACTGATAAGCGGCGTTTTTCACCTGAATTTTAGTGTTTCAATAGGGTCTTTAAGAATATAAGCTATAGTATACATAACACTGAGTCATAAATATATCATAGTATTATTATATTGTATATTCCTCAATTAATTATTCCTTAGTAAAAAGCAGACAAATGTATTGATGCTGAATAACAAAATACAGTAATACCTCGCTCTATCCAATTTTTTTTTTTATAGTTAAAATTTTTTTTATAGTGTAACATTGTGTTCTGTCCTGATTGGCTAAGAGACTAGACCAGGACTGAACGTGGACTGGACCAGGTCTGAACCAGGTCTGGACCTGGACTGGACCTGGACTGGACCAGGTCTAGACCTGGACTAGACCAGGATTAAACCACTGGGGCGCGTGCTGGTTTCGCCGCGCCCCGCGCTCCGAGCCGCAGGCCAGCCGCGCGGGGCTCGGGGCTCGGGGCTTGGGCTGCGGCGAAACCGGCAGCAGCGGCACGCATTCCGGGTTAGATCTCGCCTCGCGCGTACACCCGGGGCTGCTAAGCAGTGCCGTTGGCGCCTGCGGTCGGCTGTGAGTCGATCTTGGCGCAGCGCGGTTGCCTTGTTTCATGACCACGCGGGTGCGCATGTCCGCGTGTCCGCGGTTAGCGGTTAATTACAATTAACGCATTTTGATCGACCAACGTCTTAATCGACAATTAACCGTTAATCGATTAATTGTTGACATCCCTAGTGTTGATGCTTGTTGTGGAATTTTGCATCCCCTGCATAGTTTTTAGCAGGGACACCTCCATTTTATTGTTGACATTTCTCTGTGGGAGGGCTGCTTATTCGAGTAACTCGAGTACAAAAAATAATCGAGGCAAATTATTTGCCTCGAGGCTCCGTTTAATTTTCATCACGTGGCGATATATTTTAATTCATGCATCATCGCGGCATTCTCAGACTACTGCGCTGTTCGGATAGACTGCATCACTGTTTCCATTAACATAAAAACTATTTAAACATTTATAAAATCTGGAATGAAAGAGTTTTTTTCAGCCGCGGGGTATATATATATGTATGTATATATATATATATATATATATATATATATATATATATATATATATATATATATATATATATTACGAAACAACTTCACGTTAAATTTTGGTCTCTAGATACGAAAGAAAATTCAAGTTACGAAATGCGAAATCTCAAAAATTCAAATAATGCGCGCTCAGCCACACACATTATACGCATTTCTCAGACTGGATTTAAACTTTTCTCACATTTCTCTCTCGTTTAAACACTCAAACTTTCATAGATTTTCAACAAAATGTATTAATAGTGAAGTGTGGGGGGAAGGGGGAGGGCGGTGTGTGTGCGCGCGGACACGTGTGTGATAGCATGACCCGGCGCGGGGCTGTGCCAGGTCTAAACCAGGTCTAAACCAGGTCTAAACCAGGTCTAAACCAGGTCTAAACCAGGTCTGAACCAGGTCTAAACCAGGATTTAGACCACCACGGCGTTCGTTCATGCGCTCAGACTGCGTGCGGTCCCGAGGGGAGTCCTCGCTGCTCGCCTCAGCCGTGACTCGTAACGAAACCAGGAAATAGACCCACACGCGGCGTTTTAATCCACCTGGTTTAGTCCTGGTCCAGTCCTGGTTTAGTCCAGGTCTAGACCTGATCCAGTCCAGGTTTAGACCTTGGTCTAGACCTGGTATAGTCCACGTTTAGTCCTGGGTCTACAGTCTCTACGCAGGACACAGTGTTACACTATAAAAAAATGTTACACTATAAAAAAAAAAAAAAAAACTTGGAACAAATCAGGCCTTTTCCATTGAAATAGCTACTCAACTTATGAAAAATTCACGTTACGAAACCACTTCTGGAACGAATTAATTTCGTAAGGTGAGGTACCACTGTATATATATATATATATATATATATATATATATATATATATATATATATATATATATATATATATATATATATATAGAGAGAGAGAGAGAGAGAGAGAGAGAGAGAGAGAATTAGAACATGCATCATTCGTACTGTCCAGGCATGTTCTGCCGTGTATTGTTTTATATTAGAGTACTCGATTACTCGAAAAAATAATCGACAGAGTACTGGATTCCAAAAATACTCGATAGTTGCAGCTCTACTCTGTGGTTTGGTTAGCTCTGGCTTCATCCAGTATTACAGAATTTGTCCTTCTTTTACATGATCAGTTTCTTTGGTTAGCTCGTCTCAGAGAAGCGGTGCAATATGCTCTTATTTTATCTCGGCCACCGTGTCTCCATGCTGTCCTTCGCTTTAAACCTCCTTGTGTGGAAGCAGAGTCAGGCTTGAATAGCCAGTTCTAACATGCAGTGTTGAGTATTCAAGTTCACCGGGTCTAGGATTTATTAACTTCTCCTGTCCAGGAATGAAAAATTTCAGTTTTTTGGCAGATTTCATCTTTTTTGTCAGCTGAATGAAAAGTCTAAAACAGAGGTGCTCAAATACGTCGATCATGATCTACCAGCTGATCACCAAGGTAGTGTGGGTAGATCGTAGTGTCGTAGCACTCGACATCGGTCTTGGTCTCGAGATGAGTGCGATCATATTTCATTACGGCCGCTGCCATTAGCAATAAACTTTTAGCGGTGTGTGGGACCGCGCGGGGCTTCTCACTGCAGCCTGTGCGCTTGTCTGGAACCGCGGACACTGCGCGACATGTCACCACGAGCGCCACCAGCACATGAAGCTTGTTCACAACAGCGTGTACCTTTGCGTACCATTGTGTATCACAGAGCAGGTTAAACTTTTTAAAACATCCTACCTGTCCATCTGCCTCATGTCAGCGCTCCTCTCCTTTTCACGCTCCCCCTCCTCCTGCTCATAGCGCACACAGGCTCCCTTCTCAATGTGCACTGATTAGAAGTGCAAGGACGAAGCAAAAACTAATCTAAATTTATGTTACAGTGTCTGCACAGAGCAGGCCTACCGCGACATGTGGTTGAATTTTTCCTAATAAAAGTACACAAGTGCATCTGTTTGTCAAGACATGCATTTGGTAAATGTGTAAGAGTAAGAGTAAGATCATGACAAAGATGTACAGAATGTACATGAAGTGCAAGGTACATCAACAGGCATTGTACATGTAAAGAATTGTCAATATATTTATAAATAAATAAATGATTTGTATGTCACCACTAGTACCTGTGAATAAACGTGGTTTGTGCTTTGATTTACAGTTTTACTTTATTGCAAACTTACTTTATTGCAAACATATTTGTAAAAAAATGTGTGAAGGTAGTGCAAAGTGGAAAGGGAATTTCCCCCCAAAAAATGGGTGGTTGACATCTTAGTTTTTATTGGCTGGAATGACCCCAGATTGCATCTTAGAGCATCTAGAGTTCAAAAAATATTTTGGGAATTTCAGCTTTTTTCATTACTGGTCACTTTCATCCCTGTCCTGCCTCATACATCCAGAGTCTCCTGCCTCTGTACAGCTCTAGGACTCATTAGGACAGCTCATGTTTGGAATGGTGTTGTCACTGTGCTAAAATATCAAACTCAATTTTGACCCTCAGGCTTAATACCGATAATAGGCTTACTACCGATTCTGATACCACAAACACAATTAAAAATACACTTTTTAAAAACAACAGACTTTTTGAAATAATATAGTTTATTTAGATGTTCAGATAAAGCTCAAGATTATTCTAAAACTGATCTGGAAATGTCAAATCTTGTCCTAGTTATCAGCTGTTTTTCAGTATTGTTGTTCAAATGAGCATATAGTTTTGATAGTAGTTTAGTAGCAATTTCTATCTGAAATAAAAACATTTGTGTATGAAATACTGATACTGCAGACGCTTGGTACTGAAGTTACATTTAAATTCATGACTTCCTTTGTAGAGGGTTTGTGCTGCGAGGAGGGGGGCTGAACACAAGGACGTTGGGGTGATTTGTCTCCTATGCGTGCACACGTCTCCTATGGGTGCACACGTGAGAGAGGTGAGCTCAGTCAGGGTGCTGAATGAGCAAAAATGTCTGTTCCTGCCCATGTAACTCTAAGGCTATAAAGCAAATGTACTGTATGTTATAATGAAGAGGATGCATCATTTAAACCAGGAACGCTCCATTTTCACCTTGTTCCTGCTTTTTGTTAAAGGTGCATTGCGTAACCTTTCTGATGGAAGGTCCACTACCTGCTTGTTTCCATGGAGATGTTATTGCTTTTCCTCGAGTGTTCCATGATATGACGTTTAACATATCCATCTAGCATTTATTCATTATGGGTGTTTCTGTTGCTCAAAAATACAATAATTCCATCTGCAAACAGACTCCACAGATCTGAAATGTAATGTAGCGTTGCGCTGTAATCTGCTTATCTGATTAATTTAGTTTAAGCTATACTGTGGAACATTCTAGACAAAGCAATAACATCTCCTGTATCAGAACAAGTTTAAGAGCACATAGGCTAGTATACGCCCATGGACCACTATGGAACCTACAGGACCACTGAGGTAGTACACAGATATAAGGACACATGGGAATAGAAAAGAAAGTACTGCCATTTAATGTGGAAAATCATTCTATTGTCTAAGGAAAGAGGAATTATTATTATCGTGATATTGTGTACTGAGTGTATTCCTTAGTAGACCTGCGCGATTTATCGATTAAATCGATTAATTCGACTTTACAGTTCAGGACGATGTGTTTTTATGAAAATCGATTTTTTAGTTATTTTTTTTTACACGCGAACGGAACTAATGCGCGGCCACGTTTTACACAGGTAAGTTAGCGGGGCGTACCCAAACATTGTACGAGCTAGCGTGGCTAGCGAGTGAGCTAAAGCCGGAGCTTGTACCAAACAAAGGTGTTGCTACATCTGTTATATGGAACTGGTTCAGTTTTCTTGCGTCGGACTTAGAATAAACGAGTGCTCGCTGTAAGGTCTGTTCAAAAGCTGTTGCACGCAGCAGAATGGGAGAAGTGCAGGTCCGAACGGAATGAAAATAACCACCGTCCAGTCCCTAAAACACTTTGAACTGTTCGCAGTATGATAAGCACGGCCCACGACAGAAGACAATCACACACGCTGTTGTATGTTTTACCAAAAACATGATGTATATTGTAAAAGACATGGTGCCCATATATACTGTGGAAAAGCCCGGATTCATTAACATGGTGAAAGTTTTGGACCCGAAGTATGTGCTACCAAGACACAAATATTTTTTTGAAGTTGCCACAGCTGTATACAGACTGTATCTTTATGCTTGTTGTGTTGTATTTTTATACTTCTGTAGCCGGGAGTCCATCAAAATTTCGTTATGCTGCATAATGACAATAAAGAATCTTGAATCTTGACAAGCTAACATACATGAACATAGGCACACACACAAAAAGAAAAACTAAAACACAACACTACCCACTCCAGTCCATCTTTCCCACAATCAGGGAATCATTTAGCTCCATAAAATGCTTCTTTATAAAAGAAAGATATTTATATAACTGTGATATATATATATTTTTAAAACAATAACAGCTTAATTGATGCAAGGTGTAATGTATTTGTTATTTGTTTTTGAGTAGGGCAGAGAAAAATCGATTAAAATCGGAAATCTGATTTTTTTTTTTTTAATCTGAGATTTTATTTTTAGGCCATATCGCCCAGCTCTATTCCTTAGTATCAAAACCTATTTCAAAATAGTATCGTATCAAGACTACTAAAGGCACAACAACTGGGAATCAAACCTCACATCTTCAGGTTGGTTCCGAATACTCAAGTTATTCACATAGGTGCACTCTCTGCTATTGAATCTAAAACTAGACTGTTCCACCTTAGCAGTAAAACCATCAGCCCCCTGAGCCTCTCCATCTCCTCCTTTTCCCTACCACTACTCTCATTAAAGGTTCACTGCAACTTTACTGTTGGAGGGTTTACTACCTGCTTCACCACCTGCTTGTATCCATGGTGATGTTATTGCTTTGGAATATTTCACAGTATGGCATTACACTTCTGAACAATGTAGACACATAAACCATGACCCACAAATAAGTTATAATACATCTATTCTTTTTTTTTTCTGGTGGAGGGTCCATGAAACACTCTTCTCCATGGAGATGTTATTGCTTTGTCTGGAATGTTTCACAGTATGGCATTAAACCTTTCTGTCTTCATGGAGACCAAACCAGAACAAGTTCCCGGTCAGATCTGTGGAGAGGCGACCCCGCTCACAGTCAGAATGCCTGTTTTTGAGATATAAAATGACCTGTAATTGAATACATTTACAGTAGAGCTGTTTAATGTCATACTGTGGAACATTCCAGACAGAGCATTGACATATAAAACAAGCAGGTGACAGAGCCCCAACCAAAAAGTTATATAGTGGTGGCAGTAGCTCAGTTGGTAGAGCGTTTGTCCACTGATCCAAAAAAGGTTGGCGGTTTGAATCCCACTGTTGACATTAAAAAAAAAAAAAAAACATCAGTGGTTGAGCGGTCAGATCCACTGACCCACAGGTTGGCACTATGATTCCAGCTCCCACAGATGAATGCTACCGTTGTGTCCTTGGGCAAGACACTTAGCCCACCTTACCCCCAGTGTCTGCGTACACTGGTGTGTGAATGTGTGTGAATGGGTGAGTGGTTCCTTGTTGTAAAGGCCATTGGGTGTCTTGAAGGTGGAAAAGCGCTGTATAAAAATGTGACCATTTACCATTTAGTGCAGCTTCACTTGTTGTTTTACCTTTCTTCTGATAACTCCTTCCCAGACGCCTTGCTCATGGGCAGGACATTCTCCGTGGTAGTTCAACCCTTATCCTGTCCCGTGCATTCTAAACAGGCTCCCAGCTTGCTCCCTTTGTAATTTGAGAATTTACCCTTCAGTGAATTGTGGACGGAGGTTTTGAAATGCTAAAGGGGCTACATTCAACGCTGTAGAAAGAGAGGCCGCTAATTAGTTGATTAATGTGATGAGTTTAGCCTCTTTTAGATCAACTCACACACTCGAGATCTCCAGTGTGAATAACGACTGACACTGTAACGACCCCTTAGGTCCTCATAGTGTAGTGATTCACTCAGCTGGGGTGAAATCTATTTGTTAAGGTTGATAATGGTGTATGGTTCTTTGTTTTATATTTACAAACTTATTATATTAAATATTATTAGACTGTGGGTTGTGCCCTCTCCAGGGGCATGGGGGTTTTAAATGGAGCGGGGATGCACCGCGAGGAGGAATGGTGACGTCACACGCCAACTTGCAGCACATGCCAGGAGCTATCGAGGCTGTGGAAAGGCGCTGTGGAATATATATCGCTTGCTTGGATTACCGCTTGTTTGGAATACCATATGCATGGATTATATTTCTCCATGGGAGCTGCTGGGCTGTGGGAGACTGTAACGTGGGAGTGCACTTAGCATGAGTACACCTGTATACGCTCACTCGCTGCATGTGGCATGCTCAGACTTGGGAGTGTTTGGGGTTATGTTTGGATTTAGGTGAACAGTGTAGCGCTCGAGCGTGGGGAGGTGTCTAAGTGGCCATTCTGTATTTGCGTCTGGTGATGACAATAAAAGCCAGTTCGGGCCACGTATATCTTTTTGTGTTTGCATTATTTCACCCTGGCTGAGTGAATGAATCCTCCTGCGACCTCTAATATGCGTTGTAGCTTTTCAATCTGCGAAGACAGGTGAATTGTGATAACACCATGAAACCCTAATCAGAAACCCTGGGCTGGAGCTTAGGTGTGTGCTAAACTGAAAGCTTGCACCACCGCCTTCAACTCAGGAGACCCCAAAGCCTACAAAGCAAGTACGACCTCAGAAAGACCATCAGGACATCCCAGAGGGACTACAGGGAGAGAGTGGAGTCTGCCCAGCAGAGCCGCGCCCCGAGACGCGTGTGGCATGGGCTACGCTGCATCACTGACTACAAGGGGAGGAGCAGGCCAGTGGAACTGTCCAGCGGTTTGATGCAGATAACACCACGCCTGTCACCAGACCTCATGTGGACAGTGAGGACGCTGTACTCTGTATAGACACTGCTACAGTGAGACGGGCGTTCAAGAAAGAGAACCCCCGCAAAGCACCAGGACCCAACGGCATCCCCGGACGGGTGCTGAGGGCTTGTGCTGACCAACTCGCCGAGGGGTTCACCATCATCTTCAACCTGTCTCTGAGCCAGTCTATCGTGCCCACCATCTTCAAGACCTCCACTGTAGTCCCCATCCCAAAGACCCCCACAGCATCCTGTCCTAATGACTATCGGCCCACTCACATCTGTCATCATGAAGTGCTTTGAACGAATCATTAAGAGACACATCTGTGACTCCCTCCCCGACACCCTGGACCCCCTGCAGTTTGCATATAGAGCAAAGAGGTCTACAGACGACGCCATTGCTCTAACAGTCCACACCTCTCTCAGTCATCTGGAGAGAGGAAACACATATGTGAGAATGCTCTTCATCGACTACAGCTCGGCATTCAACACCATAATCCCCTCCAAACTGGTCTCTAAGCTCATCGCCCTGGGCCTGGGGACGTCCATCTGCTGCTGGATATGGGACTTCCTCACAAACAGGCCACAGGCGGTGAGGATTAGCAGCCACTTCTCCTCCACACGTGTCCTGAGCACTGGGGCACCCCAGGGCTGTGTTCTTAGCCCTCTCCTGTACTCCCTGTTCACCTATGACTGTACCGCCAGGCACAGCTCCAACATCATCCTCAAGTTTGCCGACGACACCACCATCTTAGGCCTCATCACCAACAACGACGAGAGCACCTACAGAGACGAGGTGAAATCACTGACCAGCTGGTGTCAGGAAAATAACCTCTCTCTGAACGTCAGCAAAACTAAGGAAATGATTGTGGACTTCAGGAGACAGTGTGTAGACCAGCATCCCCCCATCTTCATCAACAACGCTGAGGTGGAGCAGGTCAGCAGCTTTAAGTTCCTTGGGGTACACATCACTGAGGATCTGTCCTGGACACTACATACAGACACTGTGGTAAAGAAAGCCCGACAAAGACTCTACTTCCTTCCATGAGGAAGTTGAGGAAGTTTGGTATGAACACCAGCATCCTCACAAACTTCTACAGGTGCACCATCGAGAGCCTGCTGACGGGCTGCATCACAGTGTGGTATGGGAACTGTACCGCTCAGAGCCGCAAAGCACTACAGAGGGTGGTGAGGGGAGCGTCTCATCCAACGGCACTGCCATGTCCCGGGACGCGACGCGCACCAACCCCTTGGAGAAGTGCGCGTGGTCAAATCCGTGACAGAGCAGCACGACTGGCGCAAGGCCGGGGCTGCGAGCACCAGATCGAACCGTGGTGCCCGGACCATGCCTCCCCCTCAGGACCTCTTTCTCGCAGCCCGAGCCACAAACCGAACACGCACAAACTAACGCAAGAGCTGCACGAAACCAGCAAAGAGCTGCACGGGGTGATTTTATCCTGGTTTAGACCTGGTCTACTCCCGGTTTAGTCCAGCACCAGTCCAGGTTTAGACCTGGTCTAAACCTGGTTTAGTTCTGGTCTAGACCTGGTTTAGTCCACGTTTAGTCCTGGTCTAGTTCTGGTCTAGTCCTTGTCCCCCCTGCATCCCCCATCTATCAATCGGCAAAGGTCTACAGTCTCTTAGCCAATCAGGACGCAGAACACAATGTTACACTATAAAAAAATGTTACACTATAAAAAAATATAAAAAAATCCGCGAAACAGCGAAGCCGCGAACAGTGAACTGCGATAGAGCGAGGGACCACTGTAAATTGTTTACTTTTTGCACTTTTTGCAGCACTTTTTACCATGTACTATTATTGCATGCTATTAGTACTTCTGAATATCTTAGCAAGTCAGCGGTTCTTTTTGATCCTAAGCATTTCATTGCATTGTTGACCTTGTGTTGATCCAGCATATGACAAAAAAAAAAACAACTTTAATCTTTAATCTTGAGGAATGCGGACTGTATACTTCGCAGCTGAACCAAAATCACTGTTTGAAAGATGCTAGAAAATCCGTACCTGTTTTGACAAAAACAAAAATCAAATAAGACAGAACTGATGCAAATGTGTTATGTGTAGCTAGTATTAACCTCTCAAGTAACTTCAGAAATGGGTTCTATATGTAAAAATGGACCAAACATGACCAATTAAGTCTTCTTAACAGGATACCGGCTGAACCAATATTTGGAAGCCGATATCCGATCCGGCAAATTTTTCAGTATCGGTGCCAATATCTGATACCAGTGCATTCTTTTACCTAAAAAACACACACACAAAAAATTATTTGAAGCAGTTTGCAGTGGTCCAAAGTGATTCCTCACTTATCTTATGCATTCAGAGTGTCCTAATTACTCACCATGATTTTATATTTTAAGTGTTTTCGCACAATTTCCAGAAACCAAAGTGGAATTTTGGCCTCACGATAATACTAAAAACAGCTAACACGCTAACAGTGCACCAACTCTACTTCTTTGCTTGCAACAGATAAAAACACTTGGAATTGCAAGTCTGGGTACGAAAAAAGAGTAAGGGAGAAAATGTATTTTTAGCTAAATAAATAAGACCGAACTGGATTAGGAGGACTTTCTGATTGGTCAGTACTTCCTCGAGGCTGTTGCAACAGAAATGACAGGATCACTTTAATAAAGGCTACGAGAATTGAATGAAAACAAAACACAAAACACAAATCCAGTTTTAATTTTGGTGAATAAAAAAACATGATAGAAATCTAAAAATCTCCATTTAAATGCTACACCGAAGCACTATCAGATCTGTAATTTGAATGTTGCACCTGCTCCTACGTCCAGAACATATGGCAGAACTGCAGTAGTACTCTGAATACGGCAGTACTGTGTAACTTGGTGCTTTCTTTATGCAATATTCAGTTTGGTTAAATTCCTGTTGTGTACTTGTATTTGTACTTGTAACTTGTATTACATTTGTATTACTTGTACACTTGTATTGTATTGCTCTTGATCATGGCTTGATGTCACTGCATGAATACGAAATCATCATTCATAATTTCATAACAAAGTAATAATTTTCCAGCAGCCTTCGGGGGCGTGTTCTGTTTGATTGCGGTCCGTGAATCATGTAATTATCCTGAAGGTGACTTTGTGATCGCTGCGGTAGAACTGTAACCCATATGTTAGCACACCGGGATGTTAGCGTATTAACATATTAGCATATTAGCATTAGCTGATTAGCATTTCTGATGGATTTCCAGTGGGCTAACAGCTGTTTGCATTATTGATCTGTGCATGGATTTATGAAGCGCATGTTAAATGAGGAAATATATGTAAATGTGATGTGGTCAGTATGGGGTGGTTGAAGGAGCGCTACTCACACCACACGTTACACAGTTTATTTATTTATTTTTATTTTACCTTTTGATGCTGTTATTGTTTATTTGTTTATTTTATTACTTTTTTCTTGTATTGCTCAACAAATTAATAAATATGTATTATAACTGTGGTAATATTTTATATATATATATATATATATATATATATATATATATATATATATATATATATATATATATATATATATATATATATATATATATATAGATAGATAGATAAAAGTCACTTGTCCACACTTGATGCTTTTAGCTTGGAATGTTACAAACAAGATACAGCAAGTTACAGGTCAGATTTGTGGAGAGGCAATCCCTCTTACAGTAGAATGTGTGATTTTCCAGTAGATTTTCTTTGTTTAGTTTTAAAAAGACCTGTAATTGAATAAATGCAGAATAGATAGATTTAATGCCATACCCTTAAACATTTGCAATGGCATCACCATAGAAACCATCAGGTGATTTACCCGCCACAAAAATAAATAAGTAAAGAACATAGCGCACTCTTAGTAACAAGATTATTTTTTATTTCTTGTTTTTGTCTGGGGAAAAAAATGACCCACAAAACATCATCTTTAGTAACATTTTAATAGGCTACATGCTTTCTCTAGTTCAAATCACTACACACACAGTTAGCATCTCCATCTTGTTAAACGTGAAATCCTTGTACACCTGCGACTGAAACTTCTCACAAACAACACGCGTCTTTAAACGCAAAGTGACCCATCCGGCGTTCCAAAATCTGCCTGACAAATCTTTCTCACTGCCTGATTTGCGATGCTGTTTATGAGCCCTCTTTCTTTTCTTTCACTCCTTCTATTCCTCTCTCCCTCCCACGCTTCTCTGCCTTTCTTTACTAAAAGCTCTAATTGAATAACGATCACTGGCATTGGCACAGGGAGAGGTTGGTGACAGTTTAAAGCTCAAGATTGCTTTCAAACATTTACTCCCCACACTTTTTGGAAATGCAGTGAATAAAGTTGTTTTTGCATTAAAGTTAAGGGTAATATTTGGAGTCCATTGTAGTACCAGGGAATGCAGTATTTCAGTACACAGTTTGACATGTAAAAGTGTGACAGGCAGTGTTTAGAAGTATTTTAAGTTCCATTTAGCAGCACTCCTGTCTCCTCCACTGCACTTTTATCACACTTAAGTACATCTGTGGACAGGTGCAGGACCCTGTCAAACAAGGAGGGGACTGCGCTTTATCTCCTGATATCTGTGCGCTTCCCTTCTTTGTGCTTCTCACTGTCTCTTCACAGATTTGTTACTTCATAGAAAAGAATGTGGTGGGTTTATGTGTCATGTTTCTGATGGAGGGTCTGCACTTACTTTCCTCTGTGCAGATGTTAGCATATGATAGCTTTATCTGCAATGTTCTGCAGTATGGCATTACACTTGTGAACCACTGCACATGCGGGTTGTGGTATATGGCCAACTTACAGGTCTGATCTGTGGAGAGGCCACCCTGCTCTCAATCAGGAGGCATGTTTTAAAAAGCATTTCTTATATATATTTGTATTTTAATAAATCCATGGTACACAGTAGGGATGTCAACAATTAATCGACTTACAATTAATTGTCGATCAAGACGTTGGCCGAACAAAATGCATTAATTGTAACTAATCGCTAATAGCGGACACGCACACCCGTGGTCACGAAATAAGGCAAAGAGCCACAATTCTGGTTTAGCCCTGGTCTAGTCCTGGGCAGGGCGCACCGCGCTCATTCAACGGCACTGCCATGTCCCGGGACGCGACGCGCACCAACCCCTTGGAGAAGTGCGTGACACGTGCACCACCGGCGTGAGGCCGAGCGTACTCTCAGCCCGAGCCACAAACCAGCCGCACGAAACCAGCAGAGCGGCACGTGGTGGTTTAATCCAGTTTAGTCCAGGTCTAGACCTGGTCCAGTCCTGGTTTAGTCCAGGTCCAGTCCAGGTTTAGACCTGGTATAGACCTGGTCTAGACCTGGTTTAGTCCTGGTCTAGTCTCTTAGCCAATCAGGACGCAGAACACAGTGTTACACTATAAAAAAAAAAGTTACACTATAAAAAAAAAAAAAAAAAATCTGCCTAACAGCAAGGCCGTGAACAGTGAACCTCGATAGAGCGAGGGATTACTGTATTTTGCTATTCAGCATCAATACATTTGTCTGGTTTTTACTAAGGAATAATTAATTGAGGAATATACAATATAATAATACTATGATATATTTTTGACTCAGTGTTATGTATACTATTGCTTATATTCTTAAAGACCCTACTGAAACACTCAAATTCAGGTGAAAAACGCCGCTTATCAGTTAATCGTAAGTCGATCAATAAGGTCAATCAACTATAGATGAATGAATTAATCGATAATTTGCATCCCTAGTAGACTAGTAGCTAATTTGCCAGTGTTAAATTAATTCTGTTCATTTTAACACTTTGAATGTGATTTGCGTAACTTGCATGGACTTCTACATTGGTGTGTACTGACACTAAATGAACACTGACCTAACACTGAGCAGTGTAGTAGGATTCATGTACCCACGAGGCTGCAAAAAAACAGATTTTACACAAGTATAACTTTTATTAAAATGATTGCACTATTTTACAGCTGCAGTTTCAAAAACAAACACATAAAGACAATTAGGGCTGCACAAAAAAAATTATAATAAGTGTGATTTTTCCAGCCGAGTATTGTGTTTCGATTTGCAGCCTGTGACTAAAAAGTTGGATTGTGCACATTGTAACTGCTGGAGCATTAACAGTTGAGTGGGGACTGATCTGAACTGATAATACAATACAATACTTAGAAACATCGCCACTTACAAGTGAGCTTTATTAACTGTCCCCGCTAACTTGCCGGACCTACTTTCGTCAGCTCCAGAACCGGGCAGAAAGTCTGGCTCAGAGGACACTGTCAGGGGTAAGTCAGTGTTAATGCACGACACTGCTGAAGGGGGCGCCGTACAGATTCACATCAAAAAACCCGAACTATCCCCTTAAACTCATTTCCATATGAGCAGACACTTGTCACAGCGCACTGATGTTTTTGATATTTTCCGGTCTATATTAGTCATGGAGCTGTCTCTGGTCGTCCTCCATCTTAAATCCTTCTGTCACAAAGTGCTGAGGAAAATCAGCGTTACAGATGAGCCATGTGACAGGAGCAGACCTGCTCTCAAGAGAATCACACAGACACGCTAAAAAACATCGAGTGCCACTTTTTCTCTACTGTGTTTATTAAAAAAAACTAAAAAGTTTGACTATATTATCACACCAGAACATCCACACTCTGCCTATGTGAGGCACAAAGTGTAATGTATATCACTATACATGTCACCAGAAGGTTGTTGGTTCAATTCCGGCTCCACCCGGTTGTGTATAAATTTTATGCTTTCAAAAAACAACTTGATTTTGGGAGCTCAATGTCACGGCAAAAAATACAAATAAACATGTGACCAGAAGGTTGTGTGTTTAATTCCAGCTTCAATCAGTTCATATTGTTGAGCTCTTTGGCAAGGTACTTCACTCAGTTGGACGATGTTTGCGGCACGGTGGCAGAGTGGCTAGCGCTCATGCTTCATAGCAAGAAGATAAGATAAGATAAGACTTTATTGATCTCACACAGGAGAAATTTACTCGCCACAGTAGCTCCAGGACAATTGGACAGGAGGGAAAAAGTGCATGCAGGCAGGGAGGGGATAAAGTAAGTAATAAATAGTGCAAATAGTAATATGTAATAATAATAATAATAATGGAAAATAGTAATAATGATAATAGTAACAACAAGCATCAACATGAAAAGGAGGATATTGCACGTCTGGCCTATATGTTAGAATTATACAGTCTGATGGCGGTGGGGATGAAGGATCTGCGGTAGCGCTCCTTCTTGCACTGGGGGTGCCTCAGTCGGCTGCTAAAGGAGCTGCTCAGCTCCTCTACAGTCCGGTGCAGAGGGTGAGAGGTGTCGTCCTTAATGGACATGAATTTGGCCAGTACCCTCCTCTCAGCCACCTCCTCTACACGGTCCAGAGGACAGCCCAGGACAGAGCTGGCCCTCTTAACCAGCTTATTCAGTCTTTTTCTGTCCCGTTCTGTGCTGCTCGGGGCCCAGCAGACGACAGCGTAGAGGAGAGCAGAGGCCACCACAGAGTCATAGAAAGTCTTGAGCAGAGGCCTGCTCACTCCAAAGGAACTCAGTCTCCTCAGGAGGTGGAGGCGACTTTGGCCCTTCTTGTACAGGGCGTCAGTGTTGTGGGACCAGTCCAGTTTATTGTTGAGGTGAACACCCAGGTACTTGAAACTGTCCACAGTCTCTATGTCCTGCCCCTGGATGTTCACCGGTGAGTGAGGTAGTGGTCTCCTCCTGAAGTCGATCACCAGCTCCTTTGTCTTACTAGTGTTAAGGCACAGGTGGTTGCGCCCACACCAGTCTACAAAGTCACTGATGACCGAGCGGTACTCCAGCTCGTTCCCCTCTGACACACAGCCCACAATGGCCGAGTCGTCGGAGAACTTCTGGAGATGGCAGCTGTCCGTGTTGTATGTGAAGTCCGAGGTGTATATGGTGAAGAGGAAGGGTGAGAGGACAGTACCCTGGGGGCCCCCGTGCTGCATACTACCACCTCTGACTCACAGCCGCGCAGCCGCACGTACTGTGGACGGTCAGTGAGGTAGTCGATGGTCCAGGCAGCGAGATGTCCATCCACTCCCGCGTCCTCCAGCTTCCCCCGCAGCAGCGCCGGCCTGATGGTGTTGAAGGCGCTGGAGAAGTCAAAGAACATGACTCTCACAGCACTCCCGGCGGTCTCAAGGTGGGTGAGCGCCCGCTGCAGAAAGTAGATGACGGCGTCCTCTACTCCTACGTTTGGCTTGTAGGCAAACTGCAGCGGGTCCAGGGTGGGGCTCACCACAGAGCGGAGCTGGCTGAGGATCACCCTCTCCATGGTCTTCATGAGGTGGGAGGTCAAGGCGACTGGTCTGTAGTGGGCCGGTTCCCTGGCGTTTGTTGTTTTGGGAACCGGGACCACGCAGGAGGTCTTCCACAGGACGGGGACCTTCTCCAGGCTGAGGCTCAGATTGAACATGTAGCAGAGAACCTCACAGAGCTGGTCTGCACAGGTTCTCAGCAGCCTGGGGCAGATACCATCGGGTCCTGCGGCTTTCCTCTGCCTGAGTCGCCTGAGCTCCCTCCTCACCTCGTCCGGTGTGATGGAGAGGGGGAGAGGGGGGGGGACTGGGGTGGACTGCGGGGGTGGTGGTGGGGGGTGGAGGGCTGGTGCTGGGTTGAGTCCGTGTGAGGGGGAAGGGGGTATGGCTACTGGCCCGGGGAGGTGTGAAGAGGAGGAGGGGGGAGTCGGCAGAGGGGCAGAGGGGGCGCATTAAACCTGTTGAAATAACAGTTTAATTCGTCCGCCCAGCGCTGATCACCATCAGCTGTCCCTCTGCCACTCTGTCCAAAACCAGACATGCTCCTCAGTCCTCTCCACACGCCCCGTGCATTGTTTTGGGCCAGCTGCTCCTCCATCCTCCTCCCATAGTCCCTCTTGGCCCGTCGGATCCTCCACTGAAGCTCTCTCTGGACCCTTTTCTGCTCCTCTCTGTCCCCTGAGTTGAAAGCCCTTTTCTTCTGGTTCAGGAGGGCTTTAAGCTCAGGGGTGACCCAGGGGTGGTTGTTGGGGAAACACCGTACCCTCCTGGTTGGCACAGTGTTCTCCACGCAGAAGTTGATGTAGTCTGTGATGCAATGGGTCAGGCCGTTGATGTCGTCTCCATGAGAGTCAGTGAAAATGTCCCAGTCAGTGTTCTGGAAACAGTCTCTCAGACTCTCACAGGCCTCCTGAGTCCAAAGCTTCACAGACCGCTTCCGCACAGGTTCTTTCCGCACCCTGGGTGTGTATTGCGGGAGCAGGTAGACCAGACAGTGATCCGAGCGGCCGAGCGGGGGAGGGGGGCGGAGGTGTAAGCGTCTTTGATATTGGCGTAAAACAAGTCCAGAGTCTTATTGTCTCTTGTGGGGAAAGTGACGTATTGGGTGAATGTGGGGAGAGTAGTGGAGAGAGATGTATGATTAAAATCCCCAGTGATCAGAAATGAGGCGCGCGGGTGACGTATCATCATGTCATTAACGACGCTGTGGAGCTGTTCGCATGCTGCCGCACCATCCCGCCGATGGAGGAATGTACACACAGAACACAATAATGTGTGCAATTTCTCTGGGCAGATAGTACGGCCGCATACCCACAGCGAGCAGTTCAATGTCCCGGGTGCACAGCTGATGTTTCACGTGTACATTCCCGGGGTGGCACCAGCGTTCGTTAACGAAGAAGATAAGTCCTCCTCCTCGTGTCTTCCCGCTCCCCGACACGGTCCGGTCCGCGCGCCTCAAAGTAAATCCGTCCAGCGAGATTACATTGTCCGGTATATTCCCATTTAGCCATGTTTCGGAAAAACACATCAGACTGCAGTCCCGGAATTGTCTCTGATGTCGGGCCAGCGCGACAAGCTCCTCCACCTTGTTGTTGAGCGAACGCAGATTCCCCGTTATCACCGTGGGCAGTCCGTTCGGTGAATACGGCCTCCGGTTCCTGCGTCCGCCCCTGCAGCCTCTCCTCTTTCTCCGTATCTCCGCCGGGACCTCCGGTTTCCCCGCGTGGAGTAGAGAAGGGCCCCGTAGATCCAGGAGCTTGTCACGCGTGTATGTAATCCTGTGCATGGCTGAAGGTGAATCCCGACGTACCTCCTGGCGCAGATCCATTAAAAGTCCAAAAACACTACAGCTAACAGTATAGCTGTAGTGAGAGTAGGCTTCCCAGGTGCGCGACTGCGCCCTGTTTCACCTACTCTAAAGAAAAAGCAAGAAAAACGACTATATACAAGTAAAAAGAGGGAAAAAAGAAAAGTAGGGACGGAGCTACACCTGCACGCAGCTGGCCTCACCAGCGCCATCTTGTATGAAGAAGGTTCCGAATTCAATCCCCGGGTCGCCCTGGCCTTTCTGTGTGGAGTTTGCTTGTTCTCTCCGTGTCTGGGTGGGTTTCCACATCCATCCTCCAGCTTAGGTCCTGACCAAGCCTAAGCAACAAGATCATGGAGATGGTCCCCGGGCGCAGTAATGTGCTGCCCACTGCTCCTAATAACAGGATGGGTTAAATGCAGAGAAGAATTTCTTCTGTGTGAGATCAATAAAGTCGCTTCTTCTTATGTTTGAATGAGATGTGTTGAAAAGCTGCTTAAAGGAGAATTAACGTTTTTTACAATCTGAGCCTTATTTCGGTAATAATACAAGTTGTTTTACTCACCCTTTGGTGTCATATGGAGCACTTCCAGAGGTGTTTTAGATTAGCAATTAGCAATTAGCGTTCTCGGGGCATAGAGCATGTACTATATCCCCCATGCGGTCTCCAAATAACACAAACTTTAGCACTTTTCAAATTATAGAAGCTCAATGTCTTAGTCTACGCCTTCGTTTGAGTCAAAAGTGGCCTCTAATCTGAGATTTATCCATAGTTTCGAGTAGATGAGAAGGCCAGTGCCCATGTGCGGAGTCACAGTTTATTTCGCTCTCAGCTCCCGGGACCCAAACATGAAATGCAAAGCTGTAAATTATGGATAAATCTCAGATTACAGGCCACTTTTGACTCAAACAAAAGTGTAGACTTCTATGATTTGAAAAGTGCTAAAGTTTGTGTTATTTGGAGACCGCTCGGGGCATATATTACATGCTCTATGCCCCAAGAACGCTAATCGCTAATCTGAAACATCTCTGGAAGTGCTCCAAATGACACCAAAGTGCTATGGGTGAGTAAAACAACTTGTTTTATTACCGAAATGACTCAGATTGTAAAAAAAACGTTAATTCTCCTTTAACCTTTAGGTGCTTGATAGCCAAAGTGTAATACATGTGACTGTACATGTCACCAGAAGATTGTTGGTTCAAATCCCACCTTGACCAGTTCATAATGATGTTGTGCTCTTGGGCAAGACACTTCTCTCAGCTTGCCTATTTTTGAATGTGTTTTAAAAAGTGCTTGGATATCACGGAGGATGATATTGCAAAAGAATAATGTGTCACCTGGAAGGTTGTTGGTTCAAATCCAGCCCCATCAGGTTCATAATGATGTTGCGCTTTTATGCAAGGCACTTCGCTCAGTTGGCCTATGTATGAATATGATGAATCAGATGATCAGTGGTGGTCGGAGAAGCAGCCGGCGAACGATACATTCTGGCTTCATAAGTTCCGTGTTCTACGACAACTCCTACTACTACTACTACTACTGCTACTATGAATACTGCTACTGCACTTACTACTATTACCACTACTTTCAACTGTATTTCTTTGGTGACTTATTTGGGAGCCACAGTGAAACTTCTTCACTTTTGAGGTTGGGAGTCAGACAGTAGCACTTAGCGTCTGTCTGCAGAAGTCATTGGAAAACCATTCAGACTGGTTTAGCTTGGCACGCTCCTCTCCCACTGTCTCTCTCTGCTCTCTCTCTCTCTTCCTCTCTCTCTGCTCTTCTTCTCCTCACTCTATCCCTGACTGTCCCCCTCCCCTTACTCTTCCCCCACTCTTCTGTTCAATCTTTTCTGCTTTCTCCCATCTCTTGCCTCTCCTTTTCCCACTTCTGTCTCTCCCTTTCTTTCTCTCTCTCTCTCTCTACTGTCTCTCCATTCTTTCATCCTCTTTGCTCTCTCTTCTCTTGCTCTTCTGTCCATTCTTTGCCACTCTCTCCCTTTCTCTTATGTCACCTCACTCGTTCTGCACTCTCCCTCCCATCGCTGCTGTCCATCCATTCTTTCATTGTCTCTCTCCCATCACTCTTTCATGTCCCTATTCTCTCTCTCCCCTCTTTCGCACTCTCTCTTCCCCTCATGTTCCATTCTCTCTGCTCTTTTACCTGTCTCTCTTCTGTCAGAACCCCTCTCCTCATCCCTCCCTTCCTTTGTTTTACTCTCCATCATCTCTCTTCCTCCTCTCTCCTCTCTTCCTCCTCATTCTCTCCCTTCCTTCTTATCTTCTCTTTCTTCTCTCTCTCAATCTCATCTCCCCCTTCTCTCTCCCCTTTCTCTTCTCTCCCTTCTCCACCCCTCTCTCTCTCTCCCCTCTCTTTCTCTTCATTCCTCTTTCTGTCTCCCTCTCTCTCCTGTCTGAATCCTGTTGGCACGCTCGCCCCTTCATTAATTCTGACCAAATATTTAGAGAGCATGGCGTGGCGGTGCAGACTTTCCAGAGTGCCGGCTGGTTCCGTGGTTGGGGGGGACCGTGCCCCACTCGGCAGCCCGGCCTGGTGAGCCGAGCCTGGGGTTGAACCACATGAAGACCTGGCTCCAGACCTGGCTCCACACTGTCCCACCCGAGTCTGGGCCTTTGGGTGCAAGGCTGGGGCTGCAGTCTGTACAGGGCTGGCACATGTAGTAGTCGTTCTTTTATTACCATTTCTTTTTATTACTAATGTTAAAAGGGCACGGTGTAACTTTTCTGGTGGTGTCACTTGCATCGTCTTAATTATCGGAGTTCTGTATTGCATTATTTTCTGACATCACAAACAGACCTGGAGTTGTGTTTTGTTTCATTCAGTTGTTTAACACACAAACCCTGCATATTTAGAGTTCTACTCTAGAGTTCTACAGAAAACATTCTGTTCCACCTTGTGATGTCATGTGGTAATACAGGAAGAGCACCACTGTGTTTTTAAACTCCATACACCTTTACTAGAATGTAAAGGTACATGTGGACGATTTCAGACCTGGAATTGCCAATCTCTATTGAACACAAGGTGAAAAGAAACTTCCACTTCATGACATCATGGATGGAATTGAGTATTTTGAGCTTTGGAGATGTAGACAGACTAATAATAAAGGATTACTCAAACATGTGTGAATGAAACAACCCAACTCCAGGTGTGTTTTTGAGGAGGTAACAGCATTAGAACATGGATTAAAGCTCACAATAGTCCATTTTTCATAATAACTGACTCTCATATCTTATGTATGCATTCGATTAAAAGCCCACCTGTGACCTGTGTGTACTACATAACAGTAGTCCTATAACTTGCACAGTTTGTCCTACAGCTCAGTGTACTCTCACATTCCCACAGGGGGCCTAGCATCTGTCCTTCACCCCTCTGCCCCTCGCCCCTCTGCCCCTCGCCCCTCTCACTGCCGTGGTAGTGTTTATGAAGTGTTATTACATGGGCATGAGCGTGCGGGGCATGTGCCCCCTCCTCCTCGCTATGCGCCCCCTCTGTGTTATGTGCTTACCCCCTGAACCTAAAGGGCAGCGCCAGGGAAATGTGCTCATTCCAAGATTCTTCCCTTTCTCTCCTCTCTTTCATTTTCCAACCATCCTTTCTTTCCTGGCTCCTCTCTTTCTCTCTCTCCCTCTCTCTCTCTGCTTTCTCCCTCTCTTCCTGTCTATCTGTTCTCCCTGTTCTCCTCCCTTTCCATGTCTCTGGCTCCCCCTTTTTCTCTCTCAATGTGTCCTGTCTCTCAATCTCTCTTTTCTCTCACATCCTCTCATCTGTCTCCCCTCCACACCCTCTCTTCTTTCTTCTCTCTCTCTCTCTCTCTCTCTCTCTCTCTGTTCCTCTCTCTCACTCTCTCTCTCTCATCTGTCTCATCTGTGCCTCCACCCCCTCCCCTCTCTCTGTTCTCTCTCTCTTCTTCCTCTTTCTCATCTATCTCCCCTCTCTCTGTTCTCTCTCTCTCTTCTTCCTCTTTCTCATCTATCTCCCCTCTCTGTTCTCTCTCTCTCTCTCATGTGTATCCCCTCTTTCCTCCTCTCTTCTCTCTATTTCTCATCTGTCTCCCCTTTCTTTCCCTCCCTCCACTTAAAGGGCAGCCCTGTCTCTTATCGTTCCCTGCGAGACCCTGTCCCTCTCTCTTCTTTTAGGACCAGCTGTCTGTGGCATGTTTGGTGCGGCGTGGCACGGCTCGGCTCGGTGTACATGAGCTTAAGGCTGCGTCTCCTGTAACACGACACCGGGAGGCGCTCTATCAGGCCTCCTATCCACTCACAACATTTAGAATGCATTAGGAGCCTTTAAAACAGACCTGCTCCAAATACAGAGAGGAGAAGAGACAAGGAGAGGAGGAAGTACAGGAGAGAGACAGGAGGAAGTACGTCCACTGTACGACTGTTCATTAAAGCATCACTTTCTGGAAGTGGCACATCACCTCTCTGGAAACAGAAAGTTAAAACCATACTTCAGAACATTATAGATATTCTATGCCACACTGTGGCATAATTGAATACTGAAGGAACATCTCCAAAGAAACAAGCAGGAGGAGTCATCCTCCACACCAGAGAGTCAGATTTGTAAAGAAGACAAGTGCATGCAGGCAAAAAAAAAAAAGGCATAAAGATAGGTGATAATAATAATAATTAAAAAAATAAGTAATAAATCGAATAATAATAATAGTAGTGATAATAATCTCCAAAGATAATAGTGATAATAGGTAGTGATAAAAATAGTGATAAAAATCTCCAAAACATCTCCAAAGAAACCTTTATTTATCCTACAGTGTGGAAATCCCATAACCTGTGTCACTGTGAATTGAGTTCTACACATCATCAATCTGGAAGGGCTCTCACAGAGAGAGATTGAAAAGCACAGCAAATCATGAGGACTACTTGCATCACAACAGTGGAACAAGCTCAAAAATCAAACTTTAGTTAAATCCAAAGACAAATGCACAGAGATCGTCCCTGTCCTAAATCAGGCTGAAGTACATCTGTTGGCCATTCGCCTTTGGCTTCCACATGAGTCCGTGATTGGTTGCCCGCCCAATGAACCTCAGAGAGGGAGCTCTACTAGATGGAATCTCGTGAGTTTGTGAACTCACTGTGCAGGGTTAGTTCCAGTGTTGCAACTCAAAATGCAAGAACATCAGAAGAACTTTATCAACACACTCATTTAGACTTTGGTGTACTCAGACGTGGCCTGGGGGAGCTGGAGTGGACTTCTGAGAGGCACCAAACAAGACACAGTGAAGAATATCATCACAGAGTCATTATCACTATCACGGCATGTCTTTTCTAACATGAACAGTATATCCCTCTCTGTGCAGCAGTCCGCAGTGTTATGTGAGGGAGGCGGTGTCTCATAGAGTGTTTAGATTAGGGCTGTCCCTAACGATTATTTTTCTCCCGATTAATCTATCAACTATTTTTTTCGAATAGTCACGATTATTTTTTTAAGTAATGTTTTTTGGGTTGGCGGGTATTACAAACAGGCTTGACACGCTTTTATGAACAGTAAAAAATATTTATTTATTCATTCTCAAACTTAAAAGTTTTGCAGTTTAATCTTCAAGAAATGAAGGCATGCCCAAATAAAAATAAAAGGCAAATCAAATAATTGATAAGAATAAATAACTTTATACACAAATTTCAATTATGTTAGTTAGTAAGAACACTGACTCACATGAGTGCAAACTGAATACAAAGTTTGTATTACAAACAGAACTTGAGGTTTTTTTTCCCCAACAGGGTATATAACTGCTCTTTTATTTTCCCCAACAGGGTATGTAACTGCTCTTTCTAAGCATTAAAATTATTATGAGTATTATTATATTATTAGAATAGTATTACTATTTATTTAGACCTGCAGTCGGCACAGACAGTGTTGAATAGCGCAAGGTGCACTGTGCACCGGGGAGGAGAACGGACATGAGACCTCTCTGAATCAGGCGCGCATTCCTCTCACTACACATCTCCCGCTGTTGGCAGGAATATGCGCTCTTCTTTTGTCTTAATTTACTTTTTTACTTTGTATACAAGCTCTTCTACAAACATCCCGACCACTGTCACCCTCAGGTGTTGAATATTCAGTCTATAACGGGCAAATTACGAATCATTGCTTTATCTCCGTGTCGTTGCTATGCACGCCGCCAGCATAGCGACAGGCTATACAAGAAATCAAAGTGCACAGTGCACCTTGCGCTATTCAACACTGTCTGTGCCGACTGCAGGTCTAAATAAATAGTAATACTATTCTAATCAAAGAAAGGGAAACGTAATTACGTTTCCATGTGGTGCTGCTATGGTACGCCAACTCCTTCTTGCAAATGCGGCACACGACGAAGTCTTCGTGTGCCTTCTCTTTAAAATATCTCCACACTTTAGATGTCTTTGTCCGTTTATTGGGCTGATCATCATCTTCGGGCACCCTCGGGCGTGCAGCCATTGTTACCGCTTCTGTTCCAGCACATCTACCGCTCGCGCAAATCACTTTTTTTTTTTTTTTTTTTTGCAAATCACGTAAACGACGGTATGTTGCACACGCCGACTTATTTACGTCTTCGACGTAATCGATTACGTCGAATAGTCGGGACAGCCCTAGTTTAGATTAGAATATAAAGCAGTGTAGTGTTTAAAATAGCATAGAGTATAAAACAACATATAAGTCCATCCACACTTGATGGCTTAAGTGCACTTCATTCTGACTCTACTTCCCTCATTCTAACTTTTCCTTCCATTACAGATTGTAGATTAGGAGGTGTTGGCACAGCACTGACAAAGTCCTATAGAAGTGCTTCTCTCTCTCTCTCTCCCTCTCCCTCTCTCTATCCAGACAGTAACTCTATCCTGTCTTGTATCGACTGTCCCATCAGCTCAATAACATTTCAAACACATTAGCTGCTTTTTGGCTTCTCTCTCTCCCCCCTCTCACCCCTCACTCCCCCCTCTCTCGGAGTGGGGCTTTAGGCTGGCATGGTGCCCACATGCCATACTCTCCGTGTCTGGATTGTGTAGCCGCCCAGGCCTCCCCACCTCCACCCCCCTCCACTTCCCACTTCCTCTGCACCCCAGCTCCATGTGGTGCCACTGCCAATCACTCTGCACGGCAAATAATTAATTGGCAGTTGAAATTCTCTACTATTAATTCCTTAAGACCCATGCTGCAAAATCTTATTTTCAGAGCAGTTTGAGAAATCTTTAATTGCTTGTTTTCAAGACGCCATTTTGTTGATCAAGCCCTGTTTTCACTGGCACTGACATACTCCTGTTGTTTTCTGCATGGCGCTTTGGTGGATTTGTTTCTTTTATGAAGTTGTTTTACATGAATACTGTGATTGATGTCCATAATGATAATGACAACATAATGATCCTCGGGTCTCATAGAGTATTTATTTAATCATCCTCTGCATTTCAGAATCAGAATCAGAAAGACTTTTATTGCCATTGTCAAGTGAACACAATTCACAAAACTAGGAACTTGTCTCGGTGATAAGGTGCAAACATAAAACACTAAATAATAATAGTAATAACTAGAATATAGACACTAAATAATAATAATAACTAAAATATAACTATAATATAGTAAAAAATAATAAGCAATCCAAATAACAAAAAGGTTCAGATGAGCAGCATCAGAACAGTAGTGCAAACATGACACCCATCCTTCCGCTCCGGGACCCACCTCCATGATCTTGTTGCCTGTTTTTACTATTTAACAGACGCAAGCACAACATACCTTTAAAATCAGTTCCATAGTATAACCCCAATTCCCAAAGTATTTCCATTCCTGCAGCATGTATCTCCTCCCATCCATCATGCAGGCTCTGATAGCTGCATGGATCTCCTCTGGTCCAACTCCCCCTCTGTCTGGTCCATCTCCCTTGCCCTGGGAGCTCCTCTGACAGGTAGACCCTAACAAGCAGTCAACCCCCCCCCATGGAATCATGTGTTGAGTTTGACGGGTTTTAGTGAAGTTTAATGGGACTCAGTGGGAATACTGAATACGTACATCTATGTGGAATTATGCCGTATGGGAGCGCAGGGGAAAAATCTGTATTGCATAGTATTTTTTTTATTATACATATAAGCTGTAATGTTACATGTAACCTATAACCAGAGGTGGATCATTGCATTTACTCAGTTATTTACTTGGAAGAAATTATTGAAGTAACAGTACTCTTACTTGAGTAAAAGTTGTGGTTCCTCTTCCCACTGTAAGTCTAAAGTGATTTTATGTCGACAATATGAAATGATCTGGACCTGTGTGTTTATTGTACCGCTCCTTCAGATATGATTTAGTTTGTCTCATTTCTGTGTTTATCTTTTTAAATAAATAAATAAATAAATAAATAAATAAATAAATAAATAAATAAATAAATAAATAAATAAGGAGCATCACAGCAGTGGCCAGGGGGATGGTCAGGGGGTAAACACAACCACTGTCCATCACTGCACTGTACACAATCATCTGAGTCACTTTATTGTAGTGATATTATATATTACTGAACTGGAGTCACTTTAACTGCTGTTTGTTCACTGCTCAGAACCAAAGACATTTATTGTGCAGCGTTCCTGTGCCTTTTAACCTTACAGTGTTGTGTTTTTTAGTTGATTGTACATACTTATTATTATTATTATTTATCTTCATTTTGATGCATGCTTATATTTTCCTACTGTTTCTGAAACTTGCGTTGTGACACTGCAATTTCCCCATTGTGGGACAAATAAAGGATTATCTTATCTTAAAGGCCTCACTTACTCCGCTCTGGTTTTTCGGTAGGTGATGAAATGGAAGATATGCTGTCACATTTGCTGCTTTTCAAATGTCCGTCTTTAGCTGGCCTCTTGCATGGTCTACATGGATACAAAACAAAAAACAAAAACAAAAAAACAGCTCATTTCACACAATCCAACAGTCCTTGTGTTCTTTTTTTTTCGGAAGGTCTCGAAGTATTTCCTCTGGAAGCTCATCTTTTGCACTTGCTGCCACATATCTGTAGCATCTCAAATGTCCATGTAGTACTTTCCCCATATACGTTTTTGTGAATCAGGTACAGCACGGCAAAAGGAGAAATTCAGTTTGTCAACTGGACAAAGTTTATTTGGTCAAATACGTTTCGCAGCTCATCCAAGCTACTTCGTCAGTTCTGGCTGGAGTGCTGGTGGACACTGCTTATAGCTGTCTGCAGGGAGGAGCCAACTACAATGAAATTACTATGAAACTATCCCACCTATTTGTTTTCAGTTTCTGTCTGGGGACTTGTTAGCATAGCCATTCATGACCATAATGAGGGTTTTCACACCTCTGGACCTGACCTGGCTAACCCTATTGTTTTCTTTGTTTTTTATTTAGGTTTGAGGACAAAGTTATGATAGTCTGAGACCTCCATTTCTGTTCAAGGAAGGGTTCTCTTTTTTGTGACAAAAATAGCCTCTTTAACTCCCCTCTCAAACCAGTTCTTTTCCCTGGCTAAGATCTGAACCTCACTGTCCTCAAAGGAGTGGCCCGTGGCTTCTAGGTGGAGATGTACGGCAGATGAAGGTCCACTCTGGCACGCCCGTCGATGTTGGCACATCCTCTTGTGAAGTGGTCACCATTATGGTCCTGAATGACTATGCTAACAAGATCCCAGACAGAAACTGAAAACAAAGAGGTGTGATAGTTTCATAGTAATTTCATTGTAGTTAGCTCCTCCCTGCAGTTAGTTATAAGCAGTGTCCACCAGCACTCTAACCAGAACTGAAGAAGCAGCTTGGATGAGCTGCGAAACGTATTCGACCAAATAAACAGTTGACAAACTGAATTTCTCCTTTTGCCGTGGATTCTACCTGAACGACGGAGGGATTCTTCACACAGGTACAGCACCTTTAAAGTTGTGAGTAAAGTTATGTACTTTAAAAGGGCGCCATCGTGGATCTATTCACAGACATAAAACCATTTCAGGAGTTCGGATTCTTATAGATATAGATTATAGAACATTTAATTTCCTCCAATATGCTAAAGTTAACTGAAAGATATTTTCTCCAGCGTGCCAAACCATTTGACATATTGCATTTAGAAGTGAGAACATTTAGAGGAAGAACACCATCTGCTGCTTCTAAACACTGCTATAGCCAGCCAAAAACACTTCACTGGAAAACTGTGTCTAAATCATGTTTCTGTTTTCAAGTATTGTTTTACTGGGAGGGCGTTAAAGCTTCACTATGTATCTTTCTGGTAATGATATGCAGACCCTCCAGGAATTCACGATGTTGCGATTTGCAACTTCAACGCAACTTCAGCCAATCCCTGTGAATTCAGGGCGGTGTTGCAATTTTGACCAATCACCGCAACTTTCCCGCAATTTTTACCAATTTTGACCAGTCATCGGCGACGTCCACGTCCACCAACTTCCTTCTGCCTTACTTCCGTGTGACGAAACGAAACTGCGGCCGTGTCCCCAGTTCGGAGCGTGATTTGAAGAGGGCTCAGACTGCAGTCATGGCGGTGCACACTTGCTCAGCCCTGAGTGCACTCAGCGGACCGCATGGCGTCTGCAAAATGAGAAAATACAAGTTTAAAGGTGGCGTCTGCATGGCGTCTGCGAAATGCGACAGGTCTCGCAACTACGGGAAGCAGCCGCCGACTCCATTTTCTCCCGTAGAAGAAGTAGCGCGCGGTGCATGCTGCGCGAAGCATGCTTTTTCACGCGCTTGGTCCACGCCCCGATTTCCATGGAAACGACTGCAGTCTTTGGACCGCGTGTTAACTGCGCATGGGATAAAAAAGAAATGACGCACATGCCCTTCAAACCACGCTCCAAACTGTGCACTCTGGGAATTGGGACACGGCTTCTAATGGCAAAGAAACATGTCTGCGGCGCCATTTGCCCACAAAAATAACAGCAAAAGACCGAGTGAAACAGTTCCCCTCCTAGTAGTAATTTATTTTCGATGTTGGAAAGGTTGTTTTAGGACCATATCTGTGATCTCTGTGTCTTTGTATTATTCTTTGTCAGTAATATGGCGGCACGGTAGCTGAATGGTTAGCGCTCTTGCTTCACAGCAAGAAGGTTCCGGGTTCGATCCCCGGGTCGCCCAGGCCTTTCTGTGTGTGTTCTGTGTGGAGTTTGCATGCATGGTCTGGGTTCGATCCCCGGGTCGCCCGAGCCTTTCTGTGTGGAGTTTGCATGTTATCCCCGTGTCTGGGTGGGTTTCCTCCAGGCACTCCGGTTTCCCCCACCAACTCAAAACATGCACCATAGGTACTCCAGCTTAGGTCCTGACCAAGCCGAAGATGGTCCCTGGGCGCCCTAATGTGTGCTGCCCACTGCTCCTAATATATGTATATATATATATATATATATATGGGTTAAAATGCAGAGAAGAATTTCTCCAGTGTGAGATCAATAAAGTCACTTCTTCTTCTTCTTAATAACTCAGTATTCAAAATATTACTCAATTTTAATTACAAAAAGGGAAAATCACAACTATTTATCGCAACTTTCACTTCCTCCCGCAACAAAATCGCAACAAAAACCTTAAAAGCACCGCAACTTTCATCGCAGCTTTTGGGAAAAGTTCACGCAAATTCAGGCATTTTAGCCCGCAACAATCACAAAAAATGCCCGCGAAATCCTGGGGGGTCTGGATATGTCACCTGCACGATTCTATTGACATAGAAAGTTAAAGGACCCATTTCTGATCTATGTTATAATGTACTTTCCTCATCACAAACAGACCTGGAGTTGTGTTTTTGCCCATCTCTCCTGAACTAAAGGTGAAAGGAGCTGTTCACTTGGAAACTACCACTACCTGACATCACGAGGTGGAACAGAGCATTTCTTATAGCAGATAGTGGATATGACAGTTCATTGTGACCCTCCCTCTTCCTTTGCTCGTTTTCAGGGGGTATGAAGGAGGGGGTAGGGTGCAAAAGGGGGTGCAGAGGGGGAGATGGGTCCCAGCTGACTGCAGCCTCTGGCCCTCTGCTGCCTGTCTGCTCCATGACGGATGATGGCACCCTCACACAGATGATGAGTGTGTGTGTGTGTGTATATAAAATCAGATGGTCATAGGCGCTATATAAACATGCTGAATTGGCTCAAATATCTTATGTATTTTTGTCCATCTGTATAACTGTGGAGAGTAGATGTGACTCCCCTCACTTGGCACAGGGGCTGTTGTGATTTTGGTTCCATTTTGGTCAATAAACAGGTGTAATAAGTCAATTTACTGTGTTTCATAATATTAAAGGTCCATATTGCAGCATTTTTGTAATATATGTAATAATATTGTTTCCTCATCAAAAATATACCTGCAGTAGATTTTTTTTTTTTCCCTCTCAAAATGAAAACACGTTGTGATGATGACATTTTTAACTTGAAAACTATGAGTCCATCAGTCCATCACAAGGTGGAACAGAGCGTTTTGAGCTTTGGAGAAGTAAACAGACTAATAATTAGGATTACTCAAACATGTGTGTTGAAATAAAACACAACTCCACAACTTCGACAAGGTAACAAACCTCACAAGAGTAAATTTTGCATAATATTGGACCTTTAAACTTGTATTTTCTCAGAGCTGTTCTGTAATAACATTTATAAATAACACAAAACACATTTGGATTATGTTTTACCATTCACCCTTTGTGTTTAAAAGAAATACATTATTTTTCAGTCTCTGTATTATTGGATATCGACAGATACTTAAAGCCAAATTATCAGCATCGCTATGGGAACAGAAAAAGCTGGATTGGTGCATCCCTAATAAATAACTTATTTTGAAAAGAATGTTCCACAATATGGCATTAAACTATTCATCTTTATGGAGCCAAGCCGGTCAGAGCCAAGTCAGTTCTGTGGAGAGGTGACAGTAAAAATGTGTTTTCAATGTGTTTAAGAGCTGTTTATACAATATAAAATACAGTTTACTAGTACATACATAGTTCAGCCATAGACCAGATCCTGCTTGATGCTAGCACTCCTCTCCTGGGTCCCTCCCTCTCCCTCTCCACTTCAGTATCACCAGTCACTCTATCCCAGTTTGTTTGCTCTGAGCAGACAAAGAGAGGAGGAGAGGAAAGAGGAGAGAAAAGAAGAGACAGAGACCCATAAAGATATCATCGTCCCCCAAATCCCTGCCCCGGGCCGGTCCAGGCAGCCAGGCACAGACAGGGGCACAGACAGGGGCGCGCAGAGGCCTAATCCTGCCTCTTGGGGGGGTAAGTGATAGCCTTGTGTAGCCTTCACCGTGGGGCTGATCCGATCAGACCGCCCGGCCCATTCACACAGCGCATTCCGGGGAGGGTCCAGGAGAGGGGACCCAGGTCTGGTTACTCTGCTCGGGCTAATGTGAACGGAGAGAGGGCAGGGGACTGGGGCTAAGAGAGGGTCAGCGTCTTGGGAGCTTCTAATGGGTGCAGCCTTTTATTACCTCCTGTCATTAAAGCTACTCTATGTAACTTTTCTGCTGGGGGATTTATTCTTAGTAAAAAATAAATAAAAAAATATATACCTCAATACCTCAGTTTAGCTCGGTGGTGCTGCCTTTTTCCTCCATGGGGATGTTATTGCTTTGCCAGGAATGTTACAGAGTGTAGCATTAAACATCCTGCACCTGTTTAAAGGGCCCATTTGATGATATTTTCTGATCTATGTTATAATGTTATGTTTCCTCATCACAAACATCTCAAGTTGTGTTTTGTTTCATTCTCACATGTTAAACACACAAACCTGCAGATTTAGGCTGAGGTAACAACATTATAACATGGCTTAAAACTCACAATAGTCAATTTGCATAATATTAATTGAATTACAGTTAGTTGGCGGCACGGTAGCTGAGTGGCTAGCGCTCTTGCTTCACAGCAAGAAGGTTCCGGGTTCGATCCCCGGGTCGCCCGAGCCTTTCTGTGTGGAGTTTGCATGTTCTCCCTGTGTCTGGGTGGGTTTCCTCCGGGCACTCCGGTTTCCCCCACCAACCCAAAACATGCACCATAGGTACTCCAGCTTAGGTCCTGACCAAGCCGAAGCAAGAAGATCATGGAGATGGTCCCCGGGCGCCCTAATGTGTGCTGCCCACTGCTCCTAATATATGTATATAATAATAATAATAATAATAATAATAATAATAATAATAATAATAATAATTCATTTGCCTAGTATGAAAGTGGTGTGTGCATGAGTGTTGGAGGTGGTCGGAGCGGCCGATGGCGCAGATTGGCAGCCTCGCTTCCGTCAGTCTGCCCCAGGGCAGCTGTATATATATGTATATATATAGGATGGGTTAAAATGCAGAGAAGAATTTCTCCAGTGTGAGATCAATAAAGTCACTTCTTCTTCTTCTTCTTCTTCTTCTTCTTCTTCTTCTTCTTCTTCTTCTTCTTCTTCTTCTTCTTCTTCTTCTTCTTCTTCTTTTTTATATTAAACTTGTCTTGGTGGTGTGACTTGGCGCTGGGTTGTGGGTTGGTGGTCTGTTTTATGGAGTTCGGTCCTGAGTTGTAGTCTGTATTTTGGACAGTGTAATTAGATGTTGTTTCAGAACACAGTGCAGTTATTAGCCTCATTTGAAGTGTCTCTCAGGGCAGTAGGAGCTTCTACCTCTTCCTCTTCCTGTCTGGGCCTGTTCAGTCTAGCTCAGTGAAATTGAACAGTTTAGGTGCTGAACATTAGAAGTTTAAAATGGGCGTGTTATGTGCACCGCCTGTGATAGTCACACTGCACAGTCCTGGGTGAGTGTGTGCGAGCAGATTCCAAGACGCAAAATGACTTCTATTTGGGAGTGAACGGCATGGCTCAACCTGAAAACAGACCAAAAAAATAAAACATTATTTATAACATTTTTATCTGTTTCTCTAATTCTGTGAAAATTTAAGGTTATTTCAACAAGAATTGCCAAAATTATTGGCCTGCGAAATTATGTCAATTTTTTTGGGAGACCCTGTATATTTTCCAAAAAATGCTCAATGATCCATCATGGGTCAGTTGACAAGAGTAGTGCTGATATTAAATAAACCTTTTTTTTTTTTTTATTAATTTTTATTTTATTTTATTTTTTAGCTTTCAACGTATTATTATTATTTTTTTTCATAAATACATATTTAGACTATTTAGAAAGCGTATTTATTATTGTGTGTAGTCGTCCAGGTAGAATCCATGGCAAAGGAGAAATTACATTTGTTGACTGTTTATTTACAGTAGGTTGAAAACATTTCGCAGCTCATCCAAACCAAGTATTTATTGTTATTATTTGTCACCATACCTGCTTGTCAAAGCCTGATCTCGTCAGATCTCAGAAGCTCAGCAAGGCAGGGCCTGGTTAGTACAGGGGGTCCTCGGGTTACGACGTTGATCCGTTCTTAAGACGCGTCGTAACCCAATTTCGTCGTAAGTCGGATTTTGCCTTTGATCTTCCAACCAAAGCACCAATAACCTTTCCATCTCAATAATTAGACCACTACGCTGCTTGGTTACCACTGCCGCTTTCATAGGAGCAGATCAGAGCCCACATCAGGTACTTCCGCCCACATTGAGGCCGTCTTCTCCGCCCTACAACCACAACAGAGCATATTCTTCCGCCGTGCGCCGCACGCCGTTCGCGTTTGTTTACGTTGCTTACCACGCTAAACCGCGTAAGACGGAATGACGCGTAATATTATTATTATTATTTTTAATGGGGGCGCGTTCGTAACCACGAAACGTCATAAGTCGAGACCGTCGTAACCCGAGGACCCCCTGTACTTGGATGGGAATTCCAGGTGCCACTGGGGGCGCTAGTCGCAAAAACTGTCCTTAGGCAAGACACTTCACCCACATTGCCTAGTATGAAAGAGTGTGCGTGAGTGTTGGAGGTGGTCGGAGGGGCTGATGGCGCAG
Organism: Paratrypauchen microcephalus; assembly: GCA_036785185.1. Classification (NCBI taxonomy): domain Eukaryota; kingdom Metazoa; phylum Chordata; class Actinopteri; order Gobiiformes; family Gobiidae; genus Paratrypauchen; species Paratrypauchen microcephalus. The sequence goes on along the minus strand of JAVJIX010000188.1, from coordinate 389,228 downwards.
ATTGGCAGCCTCGCTTCCGTCAGTCTGCCCCAGTGCAGTTGTGGCTACAAAAAGTGTGGTGGTAAGCTACAAACTGTAAAGCGCTTTGGGAAAGGCATTATATAAATGCTATGAATTATTATTATTATTATTATTATTATTATTATTATTATTATTATTATTATTATTATTATTATTATTATTATTATTATTATTTACCTTTCTGTCACAGATTTTTGTATTATTTCAGTTAATTTTTCATCCGTAACAGTCACACACACTTCTCACTTGTCAGTAGTGTTACATTCTCTTTTTGGCACGTCTCCAGACCCCGCCCCCTGACCACAGAGCCCCGCCCACCTCCCTACACAGCCCCACCCCTGCTCTTATCTGCTCATAAATCCCTGTTAAAGCTTCTAATCTCACAGTAATGGTGGTGTGGACAGGGAAGGCCTCTGTGCTCTGGGCTAATCTCCACAACACTAAACTATATCAGATCAGATATGAGCGCGAGGCGTTCAAAGACCTCACGACACCTCAGTGCTCCGCAATATCAGGTTTATCAGCTCACAATACTGCATTACTCAGCACCATATGGCTATGTTTATTTCACAGAAGCAATGGAACCAGTGGAGAGACAGACTAAAGTTTATGCTTCTACTACTTCTACTGCTACTATTAAAAATTCTGCACTACTGTACACAACTACTACTAATGCTATTATTCTTCTACTACTTATAAAATAACAAATCTACTATCTTTTACTGCTGGTACTACAACTACCACCACCACTACTGCTACTACTACCACTACTGCTACTTCTATTTTTACTACTATATCCAGTGATGGAACTTGTTAAGAGATGTACTAAAGTTTATATAATGAAGTTGTAGTAAAAAGGAGTGGAGCTTCAGTGATTGCAGCTACTACTACTACTAATACTGCTACACTACAAACTGCACTAAAAGAACAAGTACTGTTACTATTAACGCTATTACTATGAGCTACACTATGGCTGCTTGTTATGCCATTAATACAACTAAAAACTGAGATAGTAACAGTGACGTGCGGTTATTAGAGATGATTTGTACTATAAAGTTATTTTGTATTTAACTTCACCATTTTAATTATTTTTTTAATTCAAAATCGTTGAATTTTCACTTTTACCGTTCAACTACTGGTGCGGAGAGGCACCAGTGGTTTGTGCCTCACATGGACACACATGCTGTACTGTGAGGCACATAGTGACCTGGCCTCATGGTAGAGGCACTCGTGAGCCCAGGGATTCTTCTGCAACTTCTGGGGCAGCGGATTAGAATAAGTGACAGCAAGCTTCAATTTAGAGTTAGTAAGACAAGTTTAATAATCTGTTCAACTTCACTGTTTTCTTCTTGTCTGGCCCGACTTTTTAAATGAAGGAAGATTCCATATTAAAGCTCAAGCAGTTTTCTAAATTGGACTTTTGGTCGAAGCAGGAGGTTATAATTAAAGAAAGACCAATGCTTTGCTCCAGACTACGAGAAGAAAGACTCACTCTTTTTAAACAGCGTGGTAAAAAAATTGTCTTTTCTGCTTTTCCTGCCTTCTTTTCTCAACCTGCTGTGACATTGTCTGGACTCAGGTGGATATTATGACCTGAACAATTTGCAAGGAAGCCTCGTTAAACACGAACGGTCCACCGCTCTCATTCAGAGCCAGATCACGCTAAAAACGTCGCTATTTTAATTTATGATGCTACTCTGTGCGCTCTGAAAAACGCACAGAGCAATAATAATTCATTTTCAGCTTCTCATCAAAATATTACAAACTCCAGTCACTTTAGCCGACATCTGGTGAAGTCACTGATGACGTCAGTGCCTCGCCAGCCATGACCCTCACCGCACGTCACTGGATAGTACTGTCAGCAGATAGTGCTGGTAGTACTAGCTGATACTGCTGCTACCACCACTACTGCTACCACTACTTGTACTATTACTACTAATATGACTATGATTACTACTTCTTAAGCTACTGCAGTGTAACAACTACAAACCAACTATAGGCCTACTGCTGCTGTTACTTCAAACCACTAGTGCTACTACTAAAGTTGTTATTACTACAAAAGCTACTACTACCACAGTATGTTCTAAAAGACAAGCTTGAAAGTGTGAAAAAATACACACTAATTACCCTCTGCCACTCCTGCATTACACAAGCGTACAAGCTTTTCTCTGATACGGCGACTAGTTTCCGCGTGAGAAATATTGAACCATCTCCCGTATACACATTGTACACACAGTACACACAGTAGACAAGAGTATCTATGTCTCAGTGCAGTACGGTGTCTTTATGATCAGATTCTTTCCTGGTACAGCCGGGGACTGTACCAGGAATCTTTTTTCTGCGGCTCCCAGAGAAATGGAATCGACTTTGGATTTTGTAACTGTGAATTGTGAAAAAAAAAACAGTAAATCGATAATTTAATTAAAAAGCTATTGATTGTGGTTGGAGCTGTAGACTAGACTGTATATAGAAGTGGACATAGCTAACACACTAGCTGTCGTGTTCCAAATAGGAAGTGAGCATGGGGGCACTTCCTGCTCCATCGACTCTGGATCCAGTTTGTATTGAGAAAATGTAATAATTTTCTAAAGTTGTTTCCTCATCACAAACACACCTGGAGTTGTGTTTTGTTTCATTTATACATGTTTAACACACAAATCCTGCAGATTTAGGCTGAGCTCTTCTCTCAAACAGAAAATACTGTGTTCCACCTGATGATGTCATATATGGTAATACACGAAGTGCTCCATTGTGTTTTTAAACTCTATACACCTTCACTAGAATTGTTTGGATCATTTCAGACCTGGAATTGCCAATCTCTACTGAACTAAAGGTAAAAGGAGCTGTTCACCTGAAAGCTACCACTTTATGACATCACAACGTGGAACAGAGTGCTTTAAGCTTTGGAGATGTAGACACAGGAGTAATAAATGATTACTCAAACGTGTGAATGAAACAAAACACAACTCCAGGTCTGTTTTTGATGACGTAACAACATTCTGACATGACTTAAAACACCGTCTAAAATAAAGACAGTTAAGAACCAGAATGTATGACCCAAGTTTTGCTTTAATAAAAAATATAATACACATTTTATTTTTACTTCATCTCTACTACAAGCACTATAACAACAAGTACTACTGCTTCTGCTACTAATACAACTATTGGTACTATATCCTCCTGAGACCCGGCCCGTAAATTTGTGTCCTTTATAGTGGACATTGTTAACCAGTCTGTCTTTGAAGTGTTTTGAGATAGACTCTAGATTGTGGCTGCACTGTTCATTTACCTCCAAATAGAAAATAAAAAAAATAAAATACAAATAAAATACAAATACAAATAAAAAAAATAAAAATAAACAATAAAAAATAAAATAAAATCCTCCAAATCCTCCAAAAAAAAAAAAAAACAAAACTTTTTTTCTTCGGGTCCCAGGAGGATATTACTACAACTACAACAACTACTACCACTACTACTGGTACTGCTATGGCTTCTCCTACTGCTACAACTACTACAACTACTATAACTACTACTACTTCTGTTAATACAACAACTTCAATGTTCAACTACTACAACAACTACTACTGCCACTGCTATTATTACTACTACTTGTGTAACTACTATTACCAGTACCTAATAAATACATGGGATGTAACGAAACTGAATAGAAAATCAAAATGAACTGACTGAACTGCGATGTAAGTACCACATGTACAGTATATGAGGAGAGAGAGTCTCTTTATTACATATGTATTGCATTTATGTATACCAAATACATAAATATAATATATGTATATTTGCTGTATCTGTACACAGATCAGAACACAGGGGTCACTTTTGCCAATCAATGCTGCTCTGCTTGTTTTCCTCATTCTCATTACACTTTGAGATCAGTCACTTTTCCAAACAGGAGCAGTGCTTTTAATGAGGTCCAAGGCCCCTCCAGCACACACCTCCACTGTGTGAGCGAGTGTGGAGAGGAGGACCAGAGAACAGGGAGACGTGGAGATGGAGGCTAGCCTGCGGGCGTGATTGATCCGTGGGTTGCAGTCTGGAGTCTAGGCGTCCCTGTGGTGGAGGAGGAGGGGGTGGAGCTCATCTGGTATTCTCTCTGTGCGTGAGAGGGTGAGGAGGGAGGGCCTCTCTCCAGCGTGCATCCCGCTAATGAAACTACTGCACATTACCGGAGGTTTCAAATAGGGCCTGGGAGAGATCGCTAGATTGTTCAGACATGCATGAATGACATTTAAAGATGAAGGAACAGTATTATAATGTGGTAGAAAGCCCCAAAAATGTATTTTGCAGATTACCCCCTCTGTAAGTCCTTGGGACATTTGTGACAGATCTGATCTAAGTGTGTGTGTGTGTGTGCGTGTGTGTGCTCCTGTGTGTGTGTGTGTGTGTGTGTGCTCCTGTGTGTGTCAGAACACAAACATGTGGAGCACACACACACACACACGCACACACACAGGAGCACACACACACAGGAGCACACACACACACACACACATAGGAGCACACACACACAGGAGCACACACAGGAGCACACACACACACACACACACATAGGAGCACACACACACACACACACACACACACAGGAGCACACACACACACACACACACACACACAGGAGCACACACACACACACAGGAGCACACACACTCACACACACCCAGTGAGGGACAGTGGGCTTCCTGAAGACTTCTACTTGGAGTCCCCGGTCTCCTCCTATCGTTACTGCACAATCTAAGAATGCCAATGTGTTATCCTTGGCATCTTCACGGGTGAATTTGATGTTCGGATCTACAGAATTGATATGTGCAGTGAAAGGTTCCAAATCTTGAATTTTGATTTTTGTAAAATTATCATCAACATAACGAAACCAGTGTGTGGGCGGAGTGCCTGGATATGAAGCTAAGGCACTTTGTTCAAATTGTTCCATGTATAAATTAGCCATAATAGGGGAGACCGGTGAGCCCATCGCACAGCCATGGATCTGCCTGTAAAAGTTCCCTCTGAACTGGAAATAGGTGGTATTTAGACAAATTTCCAGCAGTTGGCAGATTTGGTCAGGTGAAAGTTTGGTTCTCTCTTCTAGCTTGGAATCCTGTAGTAAACTCCTTCTCACTGCTTCGACCGCTACAGCTGTGGGGATACAAGTGAAAAGAGAGGTTAAAGAGGCTATTTTTGTCAAAAAAGAGAATCCATCGTTAAACAGAAATGGGGGAGTTAGACACAACTTGTCTCCCATTTATAATTCGATTCTTAAACCAAGAAACATTAGGGCAGACGAGCCAGGGCAGAGGGGTGGAGAGGGTCGTTAGACGTTGAATAGGGGGTTGAAACTAGTCGCCAGAGTAATTTGAAAAACAAAGAGACAGATTAGGGGGTATCGTTTTCAGAGCTTTTTCAGTGTAGGGAGCGCCTCCCGGCAGCTAGATTTAAGCAGTGTCTAACCAGTACAATAACCAGAGCTGACGAAGCCTCTCGGATGAGCGGCGAAACGTTTTCCAGTTGACAAATTGAACTTCTCCTTTTATCATGGATTTTACCTGGATGACTGAGGGACTTTTCACGCATTTTAATGAAATGTGTTTGTCAGGTTAGAATCTGTGATATGGTAGTACTTCTGGATTCTAGAAGACCAAGCACATGACTCACTGTAAGACGCTGTATCCACGTCAGCTCTGACATGACCACAGTGAGTCCAGAGAGGCTGTTTCACTTTGATGGGTCCAAGGTAGATCAGAGCATTTTGAGCTTTGGAGATGTAGACAGACTAATAATAAAGGATTACGCAAACATGTGTGAATGAAACAAAACTAGGGATGTCAACAATTAATCGACTTACAATTAATTGTCGATCAAGACGTTGGCCGAACAAAATGCATTAATTGTAACTAATCACTAGAGGGCGCTACTCTGGAATGTGAACACGAGACGCGAACCCACTCGCGAGAAAGACCATAGCGTTACATCATGTAACCCTTTCCTTTCTGGATGTTGCCATACAACTCACAGTAGAGCTGGACCTAGAACCATATATTTTTGAAATTATAAAAGCATGTACCTTACATGCTTTTATAATTTCTTTGTTGAGGCCCTGTAATGTTTTATGCTGTGTCCAGGGGCCCTGTGAAATTTTGTACTGTAACCCTTCTCAGATTAAGGGAGAGAAATATTGTTGATGCCTTAGTTCAAAATAAATGTTGAGAATGTCCTAAAAATAGCCTGGATTCACTGGTTTCATCATAATATGCAGACTAAATAACATTCTTTTAATTTCTTCTGTTCCTTTTAATTTCAAGATTTCCATGCTGCAAGTGCAACAACTGAGCCAGTCCTCAATTTATTTTTAATTAAAAAATTATTTTATTATTCAGCATCAATACATTTTCTGCTTTTTACTAAGGAATAATTAATTAAGGAATATACAATATAATAATACTATGATATATTCTTGACTCAGTGTTATGTATACTATAGCTTATATTCTTAAAGACCCTATTGAAACACTAAAATTCAGGTGAAAAATGCCGCTTATCAGTTCATCGTAAGTCGATCAATAAGGTCAATCAACTATAGATGAATGAATTAATCGATAATTTGCATCCCTAAACAAAACACAACTCCAGGAGCAGTGAGCTGCACTACAGCGCTCAGGACCCACCTCCAGATCTTGAGCTAGTCTTGGTCAGGACCTTATCTGGAGGATTTGACCTGTTGTACATGTTTTGGGTTGATGGGGCAACTAGAGACCAAGGCAACCCGAGGGTCAGACCAGGGACCTTCTTGAGTAGGTGACTAGCTACTCAATCAATGGCACTTTTAAAATGCAAGCTCCAACTTGAGGCATGGTTACACGCTCACTTAAGTTGGTTCTACACAGTATCTTCTTTTCTGAGTGTCCTTTCATATATAGTTCATCAGACACAGTACTCAGCTCTACTCTCCTCCTTCAAATGTTTGTTCAAGCAAACATACAATGATCAAAGACACACATCTCTCTACTTCCCCTCTTTTCCTCCTCACAGTAAGACACACTCTGAATACTTAATACTGGCCCATAAAACGGCTACACTTGAGTCTGGCTCAAATGAGAGAGACGATTCTTTACCTGTGAGACACACGCTCCTTCAAAGCCTTGTTAATAAAACATACTGGGCTTCCCCCTCTCCTCTCCTTTGCTCTTCTCTTCTCCTCTGCTCTCCTTTGTTCTCCTCTCTCTGCTATGGAGCTTGTGGTAGGATTTGGCTGGGTGCTGTATGGATTTTAACTTCAAACCACTGCTTAAAAACTGGTTTAAAGGTTTTAATATTATATTCTGCTAAATTAACTTTTGGAGACAAGTTTTCTTCTCAAAAAACTGTAAATGGATGGTGTTTCATCCATGTGTGTTGAGAGGATTGCATATGTTTAGTCTTCCAATGCAGAGCTGAAAATGCTGAAAATAAGAACCTCTGAAGAAGAACCTCACCAGATTCATTCTGATCATTACTCAACTTGACTTCCCACAGCGTAATGGCTTTGCAAAAAAAAAAACAACAACAACAACAAAACCAATAGAATTTGTAGTCTTCTGTATACAAGTACAGTTTGAACTTTCGATTTCCACGGTTTCTGCCTCATTTGAACTGCTTTATTCCTGAGTGCACAAGCAGAACTATTGTATATTATATTCTCAAAAATCTGGGTTAAGGGTAATTACACTTTGAAAAGTCTTTATAAACCAACAAAGCCTTAAATCATAACTTAATTAAAGCAAAACTCCTTCATTAAGTAGTTATAAGCCTGAATCATTGTTAAACTCACCTAAATGATGTGTTCATTATGGATTAAGTCTTTGTCTGTGCTTAAAATGGAGTTATGATACTAAGTTGGAAAAGTCATCCAAAAAGACTAGGGACTTTCATATCAGCATTAGCATATGTATGGTTTAGATGCAGGATATACGTAGTATATAGTGTATATAGTTGTGACTGTGTGAGCGTATGAAGGCGTGATTTGATTCATAATGCGAACCATGATCATAGACAAGCATATTGGATCATATTAAGATGTATGTATGTGTTCTATGTAAAAGAACTCGTCTTATACGCCGCTGTATGTTTTTTCATATAAGATGCTACAGTGAGTTATTCATGAAGGCCGTGGTGGTGGGAGATAATGCAGATCTCATTGAACTGAAATTCAGTTGAACATGTGTTTATTTATTAGCGACTGTGTACAGCTGACACACACAAATGTATACAAAGTGAATATTACGTACTGTATGTTCAAAGTGTGTTACTGATTTTACAACAGAAATCATATTTATTGGTGATTCTAACTCACCCCAAGAAATGAACCTTTGACCAGCTACTTGCTATGGTAAAAAAAAGTAGTAAAAAAAGTAAATGAATAAAAATAAATAAATAAATAGATGAATAAATAAAAGCATACAAAAAATAATCATAACAATTTGGTAGTAAATTAACAATATGGAATATTTCATTTCTGATGGACCTGCTATCTCCGTACTTTTGGAAATTTCCACAGTATGGCATTAAACTTGTCTATTTCAAATTTCATTGCAATTCTCAGATGGGTCAGAAAACATCCCCCTGGCCAATTCAGATGTCCTGCCATCAAGAATCCAATAGTAAATCATTCCGCGTCCTCTAGGAAAAGCAATGCCAGGCACTGGAACATTCCACTTGTCCCAAGCATCCGGTGTATCTGGGAGCGAGTTCTTTTGGGACAGTCTGGCTCTCCGGTCCGGCATTCCTCCATGAAAAAAGTGTGCCAATTGCGTTGAGGGACCAGCTTATCAGTTCCATAATTTAGGATTTTAAAAATATGTTCCAAGCAGGAGAAAAAGAAAACACCAGACAGAGCAAGATAAGGGAGGAAGAAGAAACACGTCTGCTCTCCACGACAGCTAGAACAGAAAAAAAAAAAAAATCAGTATAACCTATATGTCATATGTTGTAGGCAGATATCTATGGACAAGTAACTAAACAGCAAGCTAACTGTCCTTCAGAAAAGTTTCACAGTGCACCTTTAAAAAATACAGTTTATACATTCTTCCAAACATATTTGATCATCATTAGTGTATTGTTTATTTCCTGTTCAAATGGATAAAAGCTCATTTCATAGCTTGTCGCTAATGAGTACAAATCAGGCATGTTGAGCTAGCACATGTCCCCGGCCCACGCTCACTGTCCTCACTTCATCACTTCAGGAAGAGCCCCTGATCCGAGCGCCCCTCTCTGGCATGGATTAATTAAGCTCCGATGTGCGCAGCACTAATATGCATGCTAGTGATCCATCTTCCCTCTGGCTGTCATCTCATTATGCTGACCATACCGTGGCTACCAACGGAAGCTGCCGTCTCAGCACCGCCACCGAGGGGGGGGAGGTAGAGGGCAAGGGGCATCCAAAGAGCCAACCACTCACGGCTTTGTGGGGTTAATTAATTGTGGGCCCGTGCCTCCATTTAGCACCGGCTGGTTTTAATTGGGGGATAAATGGGTTCCAAAGGCTTACGCGGAGGGAGAGGTGGGGGATCCCTTATGTTTACATCACAGCAATTTTACAATAAAGCAACAGAAGCAAATAGGGAAGGGTGGGGTTTTGAAAATATAAAAAGAAATATGATGTTTGAGAAATATGTTGGCTATAATTCATCAGCAATATCTTATTTATTTAAAATAGGACAATGGGTACAATTATTATAAGTAACATATTCCTCTTAACATACAGTTCAATAGACGAAGCTAACAGTTTTAGAGTAGTTTCAGTGTAGTTAGCTCCTCCCTTCAGGCATATATAAGACAGTTTCCACTAGCGTCTGACCAGAACTGAAGAAGCAGCTTGGACATCTTCAATCAGAAACTTTTCTCCAGCTGACAGAATTGAATCTCTCTTCTATGAATCCTACCTGGATGACTGAAGCATTACACAAGCACTCTTAAATTAATTTGTAAATTAAGATTAAAACCCAAGTATACAACTTCTGGCTATATTATATCCCTTCCACAATATGATATAAAATGTATCCATCTCCACTGAGAATGTTCTGAAATATGGTAAATTAAGTTACATACTATCACTTTAAGGTACACTTGCCAGATAGGCAAATTCTGCATTTGATCAATCCTTCAACCTGTCAGGAGCAGTAGGACCCATGTCCTGATCTTGGGCTAGTCTTGATCAGGACTACCTTAGCAGACCAGAGCTGAACCAGTGGCAAACAAATCAAAATAAGAACTTTCCACTGTCAGATACAAGACCTTTAACCCACATTATACCCTCCAACAAGAGGGTTGGTGGGTATAATGTGGAAATTGCATCAACTGACAATGTAATATTTTTGCAGCACTCCCACAAAGCACGGAATGAGCTCTGATAGTCACAGTTCAGTGGTCAGGTGTATTAGTCCTGGGTGGCACATTGTTGGCTTATTATCATGGTGGTTATTACGTCTTGTTAGTCTGAGCATGCTTCACATAGTCTTTGGAATATTGTTATCTTCCATCTCTTCATATCCTTCCCAAAACCACATCTTTTGGTTTGTCCTTTTTCGGCATTCAAATTCCTCTATCTAAGAAAGTAATTAGATTTGGTTTTATTAAAGGTCCCATGGCATGAAATTTTCACTTTCTGAAGTTTTTGAACGTTAATGTGAGCTCCCCTACCCATGGCTAAAAGTTGCAAAATATGTAAACTGAGCAAATGCGATCCTTTTCTGCGTTTGAAAAAAAGACAGCCCAAACGGGCGATTCTGAACAAGGGAACTTTCTGACGTCACACTCGGGGAAAATGCAAATGAATTTCCACCCCCTGTCTGGATGTCCAACCTGTCTCTGGAAATCACGCCCAGAGAATTTGGACCGCAAACGAGCTACGAAATGCGAGATGCGTTTTCTTTATTTGCCTGGAGACACGTGAGAGTGTTTCCAGGCTCGGATGTCCTTTATCCGAGCCTCCGAACCTCTGAAACAGCAGTGGTTTTATTTTATTTTCTGTAGAAATGTGTTTTTTTTCATGGAATGCGTCTCGCATCTTCCGAAGTGCTTAAAACGCGGAAGTGGGGCCAGCGCACCAGCGCACCGCTAATCCAAGAAACAGTGGCGTATTTGGCCACAACGCCCATGATAAAGCGTTTTAGAGACATATTTATGAATAGAACTGTCTTCATGAGGCTCTCCCATGCACTGAGGCTTGATTTTGGAGAAGGATTCATATACATTATTAAGGAACCACTAAGGCGCCATATAAAAGCACCAAGAAGTACCATGTCATGGGATCTTTAAAGAACTTCTTTTTTGTCAAAGATCATTTTTGTGTGTATAGTTAGATTAAACATTACTTTTATTTGCTGTACAGGGTTAATAACACTATCATGAAGGAAACCTGTTCATATCTTTATTTCAGTTGATAAAAAGTGCCAGGGATGGAGAATGAATGTTGAATGCATGGTGTACCTCAAGGCTTAACACAATGAGGCTGTATATTGAATATAGATAGAGATAGATTTAGACAGCTCATTCTTTGTTTATTATTTATGTACATTGGTTTGTCCTGAATGGGGGAAAGTCTTGAATGTGGAACCTTCTTGTTAATGGGTGATGACTCAAGACACTACGCCACTGACACCAGAAACAATTCAATACACAGAAATGGAGTACCTCAATGTTCCATCATGGCACCTCTTATGTTTAAATGAAGGCATTTAAACATGTACATCAGTTCGTCTTGTCTTTAATGTGCAACCTTTTTGTTAATGGGTGACGACTCAGCACATTACATCACTACTCCAAACAATTCACTAGTGACCTTTCCATCTTAACTTTCCTCTCTTCTCTTCCAGGGTCCCGTCTGCGCCAAGAGGATACCCCACCCCGCATTGTTGAGCACCCGTCGGACCTGATCGTGTCCAAGGGTGAGCCGGCCACTCTGAACTGTAAGGCAGAGGGCAGGCCCACCCCCACTATAGAATGGTACAAGGACGGGGAGCGCGTGGAAACGGATAACCCGCGCTCCCAGAAGATGCTCCTGCCCAGTGGATCCCTGTTTTTCCTCAGGATAGTGCACGGTCGCAGGAGCAAACCAGATGAAGGATCTTACGTGTGTGTTGCTCGGAATTACTTGGGAGAGGCAGTCAGTCACAATGCATCGTTGGAAGTAGCCCGTAAGTACTGGATGGGTTTTGGGATGGCATTGCAAAATTTGAACTAAGCTTCATAGTAAGACCAGCAGGAAATGTTGTAATTTAGTTTTAAAGAGCCTCTTTTATTCTATATTCAAAAATCTAAATTTGAAATGTTGTTTCCTCATCAAAAATATACTTGGAGTTGTGTTTTTGTTGTTGTTGTTTTGATTCCTTGAGCCGCCACCTTAACATGGTGGTGGGGTTTGAGTGCCCGAATGATCCCGGGAGCTATGTTGTCGGGGGCTTCATGCCCCTAGTAGGGTCACCCAAGGCAAACAGGTCCTGGGGGACAGGTCAAACTAAGAGCGATTCAGATCAGAAGCCCTTACGACGAACTCTAGAACAAGGCCAGATAGGTCGTCCGGATTGGCGTCACCGGGGCCCCACCCTGGTGCCAGGCCTGGGGTGGGTGCACGCCAACGAGCGCCTGGTGGCCAGGCCTTCCCCCATGGGGCCCGACTGGGCTCAGCCCAAAAGAGTGACATGGGGCCATCCTCCCATGGACCCACCACCCGCAGGAGGAAGAAAATAGATGGATGGATGTTTTGATTCATTCACACATGTTTAACGTACAAACTGCCTATTTAGGCTGTTTTCTCAAACAGAAAGCACTCTGTTTCACGTTGTGATATCATGTGGTAATACATAAAGTGCTCCACTGTGTTTTATAGTTCATACACCTTCACTGGAATCATTGGATAATTTCAGCCTTGGAATTGCTAATCTCTACTGAACTAAATGTAAAAGGTAGTTGTTATGTTGAAAACTACTGCTTTATGACATCACAAGGTGGAACAGAGCATTTTGTGCTTTGGAGCTGTAGAGACTAATAATAAAGGGTTACTCAAAAATGTGTGAATGAAATCAGGGAATACAGTTTTTAAGTTTTTGTAGTACAGTGTAATACCCCATAAAGCAGCACTATTAAGGTTTGACATAGACATAATATTGGATGCTTTAATTGTAGCTGGTTATCCAGTGTAATTACTATACAACAGAATAATTAAGTACATCACGGAGAGTGATGCTAATAAAGTACCAAATCCCATCTGGCCCAAAGAGTCTTGCTAATTACCAGACTTTGTGCACAATTTTACAGTTAATCTAGTTTTTGTCATGTTAACAGAACCTTCACTTAGAAATGGAAAGTGTTGCATTAGCATTACAGATTTGCCTAACAAATGTCTATAATATTGATCTGAGGCTGGTCTTACAGAAGCCTGGTCTGCTTTGTGAATCCATCCCTGGTTTGTTCTCCCGCTGTGGAGAGATCTGTGGTCGAGAGCTGTGGGTGAAAGCATGAATGGGGCTTGACGCTTCTCTGGTTTGTTCCACTGTTTCCTGAATGTTGCTCATTAGTTTAAATAATCTTTAAAGTTATGGCTGTAGAATGATTTTGAATGACTAGAGAGTTGACAAATGTTGACAAATGGTAGGCCTGTCATGATAACATATTGTGAAGTGCGATAAATTGCTAACCCAAAAGCTTCCTAAGTGAACCTTATTGTAAAAAATGTGGCCAGCAATGAATTACTGGCACAATTAGACTTAGACAGACTTTATTGATCCACAAGGGAAATGATTTAAACACTTAATAATAATAGATAATAATAGATAATAGGTAATACTAGTATCTATAAAATGTCATATAATTTAATTATTCAACCAAATGCTGTCATAGAGGCTTAATACTACAAAAAAGTAATTAAAAATACACGTAATGATTATTGAGCCTGAACAAATCATTCAATGAACAATTGAATGATAATAGTAGCATGTATTGTGACTGGCCTAACAAATGGCTAGTTTAAATGTGGATACTATTTGTAAGATAGTTTTTTTAGAAGCTAGGGTTAACAAGTTATTTCAAGCTAATAAACGCCTTAAGTAGTGACAACAATACGGTTTAGAAACAAAATGTAACATAAAAGCTGAATGATGAATGTGTACTCAAATATGGAGCCCCTCAAGGTTGTGTCTTGGCATGCTACAAGTTTGATACAAAACAAACTGACTCACTGATTTCACGCAGTTTGATGTACAGTATGTGTGTGTCAGGTCGGTAATCTGTAACCAAATAGTATTTCATATATTTGGTGAATAGATTTATCTGTGTATGAATACTTACATACAAACAAGCGTATAAGTACATATAAGGTAGAGAAATTTAATTTAATTTCTCTACCTTATATGCCTATTGCCTATTGTGTATTGTAGCTCAATACACAATAGGCGTCAACATGCAAGTTATTTTGTATCTATCAAATATGTGCCCAGTCACAGAAAAAACAGACACAAGTCATCCCAGAGGCATTTTGAGTTATTCACACATTCTGAAAGTGTACATTCTAAGCTTTCCAACGATGCCTTACGCATGGAAATCTGAGAACATTAGAAGAATTTGTGGCCATTTGAAAGCGAGGCATCTGAAAATAACGAACTGAGAAAAGCTTCTCTAAAGATTCTCGAAGTCCAGGCCTTCAGAACTCATTGGCATGACATTAAGCTAAGCCCTCCCCCATCTGTGACTATCACTGTGGTGTGGTGTTTACATTCAGGGCAGGTCAGAATTAGAAGGTGCTTTGTTAAAATGGAAATGCTTTTATAACAAAAAGTCCATATAATCATTCAATAATTCAATATATGTCCATTTAATACAATACAAAATAGTATAGGACACTACACACACATGCACACACACGTACCCATACACTCTGGACACACACACACACACCTTAGTCTGTTTTAGTCCTGTTTTAGTCCTGTTTTAGTCCTGTTTTAGTCTCGGTTTAGTCCTGGTTTAGTCCAGGTTTAGTCCCGGTTTAGTCCTGGTTTACTCCAGGTTTAGTCCTGTACACACACGTACACACAAGGTATTTCCAGAAACCTGTCTTATTTGGCCTGTTTCCATGGAAATGTTGTTCCTTCAGCTATAATCTTTAATCATGCCAGTGACATGCCACATCTAGAAAGTGACATACTGTACCTTTAAAGAAATTACTTTATTCATAATTATTTGTTGATTGTATGATTTCGTCTAAACTGCCATTCAAAGTGTTGTATGTTATAATAGTTGGGTATAATTTTGACCATCAGCATCGAACACTAACACACTGTATCCCTATAATATATTATGGCACAGATGGTATTATTATTAGATATGGATCTGAACTGGTTTGAATTTGGTCTGTTTGGGTTTGTATTGGTCCATGTTTTATCCCCTCCAGCCGTGGAATGTGGGTGAATGGCTGCTCCAGTTTGCTGTCTACACTCTTTCTAGCCTGAATGTGCTCACTGGTTTGAATAATCTCAGAGAAGCCTATTGGACGCCATCGGTGCTCTCTGGCCCCGAGGATCCAAAGGGGGGCGGGTAGGGCTCCGATCATCCCAGGGTGAGTGCTCCTCTATAGGGCCCTCGGTAGGTGGTCAGGAGCCACAAAGGGAACAAAGGGCCCAGTGTTTGAACCCTCTCCAGGCTGTGTGTCAGAGAGATAGATATGAGGTTCTATATGAAAAGGAATGCCAGAGTTGCGTCCCTCTTAAGTCATCCTTTAATGAAGCACATTTCTGGCTGGTATGGATTCCTTGTATTGTGGTCAGAGCGGAGCAGCTTTGAAGTGGGTTAAACGTATCAAGGGTCTGTGAGTAAGCCCTCTCTGTCACTACACTTCACTGCAAAAAGAAGAGGGAAAATGTACTAGGCAATTACAATTTCCAAAAGTACAATTTGCCTTTTTAAAGATAATTCTGAGTGGTAGAGATGTGTTGTGTATTAAAATTTGAGTAATTTTTGGAAGAAGGTAGTTTGTCAATTGTTTGCTGGTGCAATTTCATAATTTACTTAAAGGAACTGTATGCATCCTGCACTCGTAGATTGCACAGCCAGATTTAAGTTCTGAATAGTTCTAAAGTGTTCACTGAATTATGCACTTTTGCACAATATTTACTTGATTGATTGCAATGCAAAGTTATAGGAATGTATGGGTAAAAAACATGGCAACAATACATCTGTTACTGTATTCGGTATTTTTAGTTGTAGAGGGTTCTCATGCCCTCTCCGGGTGGGTGGGGAGTCCTTGCCTCAGGTGGAGGAGTTCAAGTATCTCGGGGTCTTGTTCACGAGTGAGGGGAGGATGGAGCGTGAGATTGACAGGCAGATCGGTGCAGCATCGGCAGTGATGCGGTCGCTGTACCGGACCGTTGTGGTGAAGAGGGAGCTGAGCCAAAAGACGAAGCTCTCAATTTACTGGTCAATCTACGTTCCTACCCTCACCTATGGCCATGAGCTCTGGGTAATGACCGAAAGGACGAGATCGCGGATACAAGCGGCCGAAATGAGTTTCCTCCACAGAGTGGCTGGGCGCACCCTTAGAGATAGGGTGAGGAGCTCGGTCACACGGGAGGAGCTTGGAGTAGAGCCGCTGCTTCTCCACATCGAGAGGAGTCACCTGAGGTGGCTCGGGCATCTGTTCCGGATGCCTCCTGGACGCCTCCCTCGGGAGGTGTTTCTGGCATGTCCCACCGGAAGGAGGCCCTTGGGAAGACCCAGGACACGCTGGAGGGACTATGTCTCCCGGTTGGCCTGGGAACGCCTTGGAGGCCCCCCCGGAGGAGCTGGAGGAAGTGTCTGGGGTGAGGAGGTCTGGGAGTCCCTGCTTAGACTGTTGCCCCCGCGACCCGGCCCCGGATAAGCGGAAGAAAATGGATGGATGGATGGATAAAAGCAACACAAAAGCAATAGGATTGACCTTTTATTTTATAAATGTTTAAAGCAACTGTGGTAACAACTAAACAATAAACAACAAAAATAATATGTTGATTTATGGTTCATCTTTGGCTATTAAAATGTCAGTGCTTCTCTGACTCTTGTTGGCTGCACATCTGCCAAGGCCCCTCCTTCACATGAGGAACAGCTCCAGCAGGTTCTTCATAGGCCTTACCGTACATTTTACACACATTGTGGAGTGTGCACTTATAATCATGGGGATGATGGAGATGTCCACATCCAAGCGTTTACCAAAGCACACCCACTGGCCTTTCAGCTGGCTGAAAGCACACTCAGCAGTCATCCTGGCACTGCTGTGGCGCTCACTGAAGTACCTCTGCTCAGCTGTCAAGGTTCCTGTGTCAGAATATCCTTTTAAGAGCCAGATTAAGAGACGATAAGCAGGGTCACCAAGCAGCAGGATAGGCACTTGAACACCCATGATGTCTTCAGTGTCCTTAAGTACACAGATGAAAGTAATTAGGACCCAATGCGTATAACAATATAATGCATAGGTTTTATACAGCACTTTTTGAGAAAAAAACTTCATCACATAATTCACTCACACCATAATCTGTGGTGGTGAGATCTTTGGCGAAACAGCTGCTATGGGATAGACATTACTAGATTGCTACACACTCACCAAAGGAAAAAGCTCCCCTCTCTCTGCCCGTGAGTAGATGTGGGAATTTCGGAGAACCCTGGCATCGTGGACACTTCCTAGCCAGCCAGCATTTATGTTGGTAAAGCTGTTACAAGACAGTAATTTATTTCTAAATATTGTTGAAAATTTTACATATTTTAAGGCAGTATTGTACTAGATATATGGCTGTACTAAACTTGTGAGAAATTGAGAAAATATTATAAACTGCAGTTAAGTTAATAAAAAAATATGAGTATTTACCAAAATCAATGATCAACGACACCCTGCAGGATAACCGAGTGTCACCCGTTGCGGGTGAAATAGTCAGTGCGGTTTTCTTCTCTGTTTGAAGCCTTCTACGACCTCTTGCAGTTCATCTCCATGAGGCAGCTTTATGTACTCAGGCATGAGAACCTGTCGAACTGCCCTGCAAAACTCATGTACAATGGAGCAAACGGTGGACTTGGCTATGCCAAAGAGGTTGACTATTGTGCGGTAGCCAGCACCTGTTGCGAGTTAATACAGCCCAATGCCAACGCATTTGTCCAGTGAAATAGGCTGCAACTTTAATATATATTATATATATATATATATATATATTAGGGATGTCAACAATTAATCGATTAACGGTTAATTGTCGATTAAGACGTTGGTCGATCAAAATGCATTAATTGTAATTAACCGCTAACCGCGGACACGCGGACACGCGCACCCGAAAAAAGGCAACCGCGCTGCGCCAAGCTCGACTCACAGCCGACCGCAGGCGCCAACGGCACTGCTCAGCAGCCCCGGGTGTACCGTGAGGCGAGATCGAACCCGGAATGCGCGCGAGCCGCGAGCCGCGAGCCGCGAACACGTGGTGGTTTAATCCTGGTCTAGTCCAGGTCTAGACCCGGTCGAGTCCCAGTCGAGTCCCAGTCCAGGTCCAGACCTGGTTCAGACCTGGTCCAGTCCACGTTCAGTCCTGGTCTAGTCTCTTACCCAATCAGGACAGAACACAATGTTACACTATAAAAAAAATGTTACACTATAAAAAAAATAAAAAATTGGATAGAGCGAGGGATTACTGTATTTTGTTATTCAGCATCAATACATTTGTCTGCTTTTTACTAAGGAATAATTAATTGAGGAATATACAATATAATAATACTATGATATATTTATGACTCAGTGTTATGTTACTATAGCTTTTATTCTTAAAGATCCTATTGAAACACTAAAATTCAGGTGAAAAACGCCGCTTATCAGTTAATCGTTAATCGATCGATAAGGTCAATCAATTCAGTTAATGAATTAACCGATAATTTGCATCCCTAATATATATATATATATATATATATATATATATATATATATATATATATATATATATATAAAATACATATATGTTCTTCTTGTCATACAAACATTTTGTATGAATTCCGTGTCACAAAATCCCGCCACTCTTGGCTACGACTCCACACCCACACGTTCCTCTGTATGGAGGTTGCTGCCACTGCCCCACAAAATGCCATGGCCAACAACCTCGTTCTTCTCCTTCTTAATCACCTAGTTAAAACAAATGTATTGTACATGTGCTGGCTCCAGTAGGACAGCAACTTTAATGCCAGATGCTCCATGTTTACTTCCGTACACACTTGAGTACGCTCACTGCGTGTGACATCGCCGTGTCCTCCAGTGTGCCTGCGGGACACTTTTGGGGCGTTCACACTGGAGATAACATAAAAGTCGCGTTTAATTAGAAATGTAAACGACCTCGCAAAAAAACAAACTGATTTCACAAAAAAATCAGAATTGAGCATTAAGCCCTACAGTGTGAACGTAGCCTTAGAGTCATTCTTAAATTGAATTCTAATAACTCAAACTCATTCACAGTTGTAGTCTCTTTTTGCAGTGCTCTCCATGTGCGCGGTTTACAATGACAAACCTGGGGCACGTTTGGGTTTCCGCAGGTTTTCGCTCTGACCAAAAAGTCTGGAAATAAACACGAGCAGAACAACTTCTCTCCTCCTGCGGTCTCTGGCTTCTCCGAGTCTAAACATTTATTCGGGGCTGCAGACTCTTTCAAGTCACTACGGTCTCCGTCACTCCTCAGATCCATTCTGTCCACTCCACTGGAGTGGGGTTTGTAACTGGGATTCCACATTTGCTATGCCAGGTCAGACCGTGTACAGTGAATATAAAAGCTGACAATGAAAGTGTCACTGTCAGCTCAACATCCAACTGTAACGCTAGATTCTGTCGCTTAGACCCTTGCAGGTGGAGATGTCAGAGGAGCAATGAAGAGGAAGCATGGGAGATTTGGTAGAAGAAATATCTTGTCCTGAACCTTGACTTTAGCAGTGTTGAAGTTGATGAGATAAAGACGTGATGGTTCTGCTGCCTTGGACAGCTGAAACATAGGGGGATATAGAGCATGTGACCTTAAAGGGATATGCCACCCCCAGGTCAAATTTGGGCATCTCCCCACAGTCCAGAGACTAAAATAAGTGGTGGAAAGCGTTTTCCTGCTCACCCAGCCATTGTCCGAGTCTGTCGCCACTGACCACCACGTTGTGCAACAGGGGAACTCCCTTCCCGGTGCGTAACTGGGATTCCCCTGGTAGCGTGCTGCGTGATTCGGCTGTATTCTTCCGCACTGGAAAATAGTTCCCACCCAAAATGACCAAGGCAAGCTCTCCGTGTTGATTTGCACATTTATTTGCACTCGATATGAATGCGCACTACACAGAAAGTAATTGGGAAACGCATCGAGCAAATTAATTCCTTTTGGCTGAAATCTTTCTCTGGCGACGTTAGACTCCAGTCTAAGGCGGAGGAGCTGCAGATACCGCGGCGGTCAGTGGCGACAGACTCGGACAATGGCTGGGTGAGCAGGAAAACGCTTTCCACCACATATTTTAGTCTCTGGACTGTGGGGAGATGCCCACATTTGACCTGGGGGTGGCATATCCCTTTAAAGATATTGGTTTCTTATGGGCTGTAGTTAAAGTGACGTTTTCCTTATATGTGGTATTAACTGCCAACACATAACACATTTAGATCACCATGTTACCATTTATAATATTGAAAATGGTATATTGATTGAACATATTAACATGTTTTACTTTCATTTTTGATACACTGAGTTTCCCTCGCTTTGCTAAAGAACTTTGCTACTGCACATTTACACACATGTACAGTTTTGTATCATGTATATTTATGGAGAATTGTCTTGTGGGAGAATGGGTGATGTAGGCTAGTGGAATGAGCTAACCTTAAGGATGGTTTGGATAGGGCCTGGGAGAGATTGCAAAATTACTCAAACATGCATGGATGACATCTCAAACCTTGGCCAATATATCAAAAGAATTATGAATGTATTATGCAGAATATTTCCAATCTAAAACATGGACTTTGGTTTGTTCCCCAGTATAGCCAAAGTACCTATCCCTGTCTCACATTACATTGAAAACAGGCTTTAGTCTTTGTGATGGGTGAACCGTGTTGACAAATTAGTTCCCATGGTTTTTTAAAGAGTGCGCAGTGGCTGTGGTAGGGTCAGTCCACTCTCTCTTGCTGGACATGAGAGCTCAGATGTCCCAGAGCCTGTCAGCGAGTCCTTGGTTACCTAACTATCAGGACTAGGGGGAGAGGCGGAGAAAGGGCGAGGGGGTGGAGGAGATACTACCCCTCCTGTCCATGTGGGAGTGCATTCTACTGGCTCTTCTGAGGTTAGATCAAGCATAATGGGAATGTGACTGAAGCTTTACATTCAGAATGGAATCGCAACTCAAAGAAACAATACGAAAGTTTGTGATAAGCCAATTACCTGAATACTGCTAAACCTTTTGAATATGTGTATCTGTGTTCTTTTAAAATAGTTTGTCTAGAGTTATTCCTCACTTTCCTAACTCATGTCTAACATCCTAATTATTTACAAGGATAACTTTATTGGCAGTTGTGACAACTTTGACATTCCAAAGCGGAGTTTTGCCATCACGATAATGCTATCAACAACTAGCATGCTAACATCACAACTAACATTACTTCGCAGAGGATAAACATGCTTTGTAATTAGATACAAAAAGCACACAGTGGTCAAATTTTGACCCAAAAATTTGTGGTAATGTGTGGTATATCTGTACTGGGGCAACACAATAAATCTAACTTTATTACAAGAAAAGAAAAATAACTCCATGTTTAATACACATAGTTCCACACTCAGACTCTGGTCTTTTTACTTCACTAAGAACAATTCTGAATTCTGGAAGCTATTGTTTTTTGTTTTATTTGATCTGCTTCAATTTTGTGTTTTGTTCACTGAGATATGAAGACCAGATTGGTTTTAATTTTGTATTTTAAGATGTTATTCAAAAATGGAGTAATGCATTGTTCGATAACATTTTTGCATGGACACACAGTTCACATTCTTGATGAGCTTCTTTACCGTAGCCTCACTGGGCTACACTCCTCCATGGTTAGATAAGACAGGAGACAGTCTGCTACTATGGCAAGCCATTTTAGCATTTAAACTAGTGCTGTCAAATTATACATTTTTTTAATCAGATTAATCACACTTTAGAATTTTGATTAATCATGATTAATCGCAGTTAATTATTCTTCATAAAAACACCCATATATTTTGACAAAAAATTATTGTCAGAAAGTTATATTATTGAATTTTTATTTTTTTTTAATGTTTTACATGAGTGCATGTCAATTATCTGCTCAAAACATGGGAACAGTGTAGTAAGAAGTTGAACCAAGTGCACATTTTCAACAATTGTGCAAAAAACAAGTGGTTACACAGGGCAGATTTTGAAATGGTAAACTTCTTGCAGCAGCTACCATAATGTGAGCACTGTCTGTCCCTAATGTGCAGACCTTGTCTGCAATATTCCAGTCCTTAGCAACTTAGAAATTGCCCAGTGCATGCTTCAGCAAAATGTCTCTCTTCAGTTTTTAAAACACCCAAAGCAAAGGACTGTAGATGCCATTAGATGAGCTGGTATCCCGAGGTAATTATGATTACTTACTGAGGTCCAGTGATCTCCAGTAAGCGAAATAAATCCTGCATCAGCCAGCAGTTACATCTTGGCGGTCTTACTTGCGCAGTACAGTTTGTTTATTCTTGTGGAAATCGTCCCTCTCGAAGGTATTTTGTATGACGGATCACCTGTGGCGATGTGCATGAGATTTTGCAGCCCTTGGTCTTCAACTATGTTAATTGGCCGACATGCTGTGGCTATCCATTTTGCAAAGGCGTTGGTCAACTTATCTGTAGTACTTTTGTTGACAACATTTACGCGGGTGCACTGCACCAGCGTCGATTGTCGCGCTCGGCTTGATGTCGTATACAAGTAGCGTCCTTGCTAGCCGCTGAATCAAAAATGTGTTTTGCTTTAAGATGATATTTTAAACTTGTTGTGCTTCTGTGGAAAGAAAGTTCATCGCTGCAATATATGCAGACTACCCTAGTTTTATCTAAAGTTCCGTCGGGAAGTTTTTTGAAGAGAAATTTGCTGCTGAGCACCCCGGTCATAGTCTTATCTGTCATCTTTGCATCGGCGTATGGATAGAGCTGATCACCGACCTAATAACCTGTGCCGCCTTTCAGGTCACCATCGGTGCTTTCGATAAAAGAGCACAAAATAAATTATGTGATTAATTTGCATTAAAAAAAATGTGTGCGATATTTTTTGGTGATTAATCACATGCCCTAATTTAAACGCTAAGCTGGATATGTATTGCAGATATCTCTCACTCAGTTTTGCCTAGTCAAAAATAAAATTTCGGATATCCACAAAAACATTCTTACTATCCATAATTGTCATTGAAGATATCCACAATGACATTCTTCCCAGGGCAAATGACGTAACCTTTGCCATTCATTTATATGGGTTTCATAATTACGGATATCCACAATTCAATTGTGGATATCCACAACAGAAGTTACAGATATCTGCAAATGAATTATAGCTATCTGTAATTCCGGTTTGAGATATCTACAATTTGATTCTGACTAGTTATATCTAGGGATGTCCCGGTCAGGTTTTTTGACCCTCCGATCTGATTCTGATCTGATCTTGAGTATCTGCCGATACCGAGTCCCGATCCGATACTTACATAATACATAAAAAGTACACTTATTATTATTATTATTATTATTATTATTATTAGTACATTACATACAAGTACATTATTTATCTTTCTGGGTGTCATGGATGAACTCCAGATGTCTGTGGTGAACGAAACATGGGATACATCTTATAACAGGACATGTAGTTTGTCAGAAATCTTCTTCTTCTAAGAGCTGCAGAGTTTTCTCGGTGAAATAGTGGTGAGATGGCACTTCAAATCGAGGTTGGACGTGCTCCATAAGCATAAGAAATCCAGGGTTCTCTACAAAGGCGAATGGTAGGTCACTCATTGCGATCATTTGTGCTCCTGGCTGTGTTCTCCTGGGCCTTCGCGCTGTCCAGGGGCATTTTCAAACTCTCCTGCAGCGTGAGCTGACTTGTCTTTGGCTGGTGCCGTATCGGTTTGTTGTGTTAGATGTAGCCCTTTCCTTTCCACCCCTTGCAAACCCAAGTTTACATATCCCACCATTTGCTATGGCAATGTTGTTGTCATCAACTTTATAGTATTTCCAGACCACAGACATACTCGCCAAACATTATAGCGTTCTTATAGTGCTCATTATAGCGCTCTTCTTGTCTCCTCTCTGTACTCGCGCTTTGAGCTTCGAGCTGCTTCCGTGCATTTAACCAATACTGTGTCATGCCGCACGCATTGATGTTTGTATGTGAAGTCTTACTCTGTGCCACCGCATAGATTTCATCTAGAGTATGTTAAAAAATAATAAGAATATATATATACATATACATAGCCGATACTGATCGGGAGGTAACGTCCGATTCCGATCCGAAACCACGTGATCAGGGCCGATTTCCGATCGCGTGATCGGATCGGGACATCCCTAATTATAACTCAAGTTCAAGATATCGTTAATTCACCTCAGTTGAAGATATCTACATGCTCTTTTTCAGATATCGTAAATTAAGTTTTGACTAAGTGAGCAGAGCATTTCCACATGGCACCTGTCAGCTGTTAATGGAAAGTTATTTTATCAGTAAGATAGCCAAAATGCATCTTAGGATCGTTGTTTATGTACTCTACATTTGTTGAAAATTATATTAAAATAATTTTAACACTGTCGGATGTTTAGATTTAGGGACAAATGGCTTTTTGGAAGGATTGGTGCGCTGCTAGTAGCTCGAGACAACGTGATGCTTCCTGTGTAATGATGTCAGAAATCTTTAGCTTTTAATATGCCTAGTAAAAACTGAATAACAGATGTCAGCAATTGTCATTTATGATGTGTGATGAGTTGAATGTAGTTTTCATTGACGTAATTGCAGATATCTAATTCCGTTTTGCCTAGTCAAAACTGAATTGCCGATATCTCTAAATCTATCTCTCGTTTTGTCTAATCAAAATTATGTTACAGATATCTCAAATGACAATTCCCACTATCCAAATTTGAACTACGCCTAGTCAGAAGGACGTTGTTGATAACTACAGTGTTAATTCCGGATAGTCAAACTTAGCGTTTAAATGTTAAAATGGCTTGCCATATTTCTCCTGGTAAAGTGATAGCAGTTTTAAACATGACATATTGCAAAAGTGTTATTAGGTTTTACTGGATTTTCCCCTAGAAAAAAATGTAAGTGCATTTGCAGACAGATATTCCATTGTTAACCTGAAAAAAATGAGTTTTAGAATGGCACAAATGTCTTACAGATGGAGAAGTTTACCCCTATAATAAGGTGAAGTGTCTTGAATTGGTGACCCCATGATTGGTGGGTAAAAGCGTAACGCACTTTCACCCCACACTATACCACTGTGTTTAACCCCTTACAGTGGAGGGCCTTTTTTGAGCAATTGTCCCTAAAAGGACCTCTCCAAATTAAAATCATTCCTGTTATTGAAGTATATGGATTATATACAAATGTTTGGTCTCTAGTTTTACCCTCAGCATTTACATTCACTCCAAATGTGATTGGAAAAAAGTTATACACCTTGGAACACCAAAAAAAAAGTGTTTTTTTTTATCCTCGCCTAATTTTTTTCTAAATATAAAAGGTGTCTATAGCTGCTGTTCATAGCTGAGGCCTAAAATACACTATCTTTCAATACAATAAGTTGTTGACCACTCAAATTTCAAATTGGGAATCAATAGCTGTAAAAATAAACTTTTTACTCCACTTTTTGTTATACTTTGTCCAGGCGTTTTATACAGGGATCATGCCTTTATCCAAACCTATCCAAACCTATCCAAATTGGAAACATTTAGAAAACGTTTAATAACTTTTGACTCATTCAACCTACAGACATCATTGAGGGCTCTACTGAAAACTTACAACTAGAGGAATCCATTTCTGCACACAAGGTCACTATATCCCTGAGAATTACATTCTATAAAAAAGTGTTTTTTTCAATCAAAAATAGACCAAACACGTGTTGAAAATGAAAATATGTATTGAAAAATTCTATAACACTGCACACTGTATACATTTTCAAAAAACCATGGACACTAAACGTTCCACACATATTTACAGGTATTTACACACTAAGAGTCTGGTGTGTTCCACTGACTGTAGCAGTCCCTTGTTTGAATAAAGCAGAGTGCAGTGTCACAGGTAGAACATTTTACAGCTGTCTTTGACTGACATCTTCTACACTTCAGCCTGCCATTTGTGCGGTCACCACTGCTGCCCATCCGTTCTTTGTTGCTCCAGTCGTGGTAGGGCTCCTTATCTGCAGTTGGGCTTTATTGGTACACAGTGATGACACTAGTAAGAAAAACACAAAAATATAACAGGAAATAAGCTCATGCTTTCTAAAATTTTATTTTCAAAGATCAAAGTCAGCTTTATTGTCAATTCTCCCATATGTGTTCAACATAGTGAATCGAAATTTTGTTTCTCTCTGGCCAAGTAGTGCAAAAACAGTGTACAAAATACAATAAAGACAAAACAAAAACTATCTAAGACAAAAATCTAAATCTAAAAACTAAAATCTATTCTTATTTATTTTCTTATTTATTTTATCTAAACACCCAATAAATAATAGTAGGTCTATTTTACAAAAAAGTGATTTAAATGCACAAAAAAAATTCTAATGTTTATTGTTTTATTTTTATTCAAATACTACATCAAATACATAATAAAATGATACTTACACACCCAGAAGTACATCCTTCATAAACATCGCCTCCTTCACACAGCCCATATGTTTCCTGATTCTCTAACTCCGACTGCTCCAGAGCTGAAATCTGCAGCCTACAAACTTAAATATTTTCTCTTTCCAGTCCTTTTAGCCATATTTTCAATCAAGGAAACTCAAATCAACAGCAAAGGCGCAAGACGCATGGCTGCGCGTAAATTACGCACAGTTTACGCACGGACCGCAATTTCGCGTTACGCAGCTGTTTCACGTGGAGCTTGTTGTGAAAGGCCTAACAAACTATATGTCTCCCTGTTCAGCGCCTTATTGGCTGTTCGCCTGAACTGTCAATCATCCTGTGTAACCTAACTTGTTGACTCAGCAAGGGCGGAACTCTTAGCTGATATTTACCGGAGCGTCACACATGATTGGACCTTTATCGGTCTAGAACAGCCCACGCCGCTTCTTTATGGATAATCTAAGTGTCAGTCTATAGCTTACCCTTATGTTTAGCTGCTGCTAGCGCGGTTTTAGTGAGAAAAGTTATATTTGGCTTGATTTAGGCTAAAGAAGTGGGAAAAAAACACTGGCGCTTATGTAAGTTGGGAAGACTTTCGCCATCGTATTGGATCTAACACGTGCTTTGGACTAAATTGTTTTACTGGATTTTATTCGCTGGATCCTTATGGACAAATTGATGCCAAGCTTATCGTGAAATACAGATGTCTGACCTGTCCAGAGCCTTCAAAGGTAAGCGAAGTAACAAACCTCGTTTTGTTCTTTTCCGTATAAAAGCCCCATGTGCTCGGGGAGTGATTGTTGTGCCGGGAAATGAATTGCATAGTCAAAAAGAGGAGACTGTAAGGTTTCATTTGATGTGTAGAGTGTCATGATGCACGTTCGGGAATGTTTGCTCTTATATGGAAAGAAAAAAAAAAACGTGAAAGGGACCGTGCACGGGCCGGTCACAGCGTAAGAAGTTAATAAGGCGCCAAAGAGGTCTGTAACACAAAAATGAAAAGGGTTGTTGGTTCCTATCCCACTAGGTTTGTCAAAAGTATCGAAAATCAGATACTAATCAATACTAAAACTAGTATCGAAATTTGATACTTTTAGTATTATGTTAACACTGATTCCCACTGGTGCCAATGTGTCCTCAAGCAAGACATTTTTTCTCCACATTATAAGGTGTTAGCATTAGCATGATAATTAGCATGATTGCAGTAATAAGTTGTAGCGACTAAGGATGACAAATATAAAATCATAATTTAATGTAATTATTTTTTACTGTAAAATTGTTTACTTTTATACAACACATCAGGTTTTAGCTCTGGAGTTAGGGGGTCATCAGTTTGTGGTCAAAATAGTCAATTTAAAATACATTTGCAATGCTAACATGCATGTTCCTAACCTAATTTTGTACTTCCAACTGTTAGTAAAAAAAACAGTTAAAATGAAGTCATCTAATATGATTTTTCAGAGGTCTGTAGAAGCTATTTTATGTGTTTATTTTAAGAATTTTGTTAAAATGTGAACTTGGCTAGACCAGAATATAGAGCAGGATTGGAGAGCTGTCAACTTTTGGATTGCTTTTTCTGTCCCGATTTCAAACAGTTGTAATGACAAGCCTGTGCACTCTCTCTCCCCTCCACATGGCTCATACTTAACCCTATACAATTATGTTGTCACGGTAACATCCATAGAGGGGAGCGTGGTTAGGAGGCTTCTTCATCGGTTGTCAAGAATGTATAGGAACCAGTTTTTCTAGGAATTGTCTGCACCAAGTATCCAATTTTAGCCAGGAGATAGAGAGAAACACACTTGCTAGAACTACTTGGGCTGACATGTCTTACTTTAAAATGCATCCAATGCTTTACTAAAGATATTATGCTTGATAGTAGCATTTTTGAAAACATTTCGGACACCTCTGCTGTGCTGTTCTATTTCCCAAAGCTTAAAATAATGCCAAAACATACTCAATGCTATTCTCAATACCACAGTGAAAGTAAGGCCTACCCTTATCAAATCCATTTTATTATCCTAACTGTAACATACATACTGTATGTCTAATCTAATAGTATTAGTAGTTCTACCAGGCAGTAGTAGTAGGTGCATAGCATGGATCCTGGAATTAATTTTGGAAATTTGTCTGCCTTTCGAAAATCTCAACAGGCATCTCAAAATAGCCATTGTCGACACCTAACTCAACAGTCATTAACAGATATAGTGAGACAATCCTGAGAGAAAGTCCCGATTACAACCCTGTTTCTTTAGCGTAGCCCTATAGCTAACACATTACATATTTGCCTGTTCATGTTATTGCAAGGAGTTGGCCTTTCAGTTTCCTTTAGCTCTCGCGCGATTGTTAGCATAATCCAGCTTTCAACAGCGCCTGTTTTGCTAGCCCTGGTGTGCTAACCCGATCTGTTTAGTTTAACATTAACCCCAGCGTGTTTGGAAAAGCTAGCATCATTTTTCTGATGTCAACATCTTCCTGGTATTAAAAGGTGTAAATAATGGATTTCCTTTGTGCCGTTGGGCACGAAGCTGATAAGGTTGACAGGTGGAGAATGTAGGTCAGATCACTTGAAGTGAAATATGGCTGTTGTGTTTGGGTAAAGTGCGTTAAACATTGATCTGGCTCATTCATCAGTGGGATTAATAACAATAGGGCTGGGAAATGCAAGCCGGAGGTGAAGGTAAATATTAATACATGGAATATGTCTTTGTTTACAGTATCCATACTTCATTTTATGTCATATTTTTAAGAGCTGTGATTAGAACTACAGTTGTACGAATTGCCTTTTGCTGTTAGTTACAGCAGCAGGCAAAACTTTGGACACACTTTCTAATTTATTTCCATCATTATTTATACTGTAGATTTTCACTGAAGGCATCAAAGATATGAATAACACATGACACGACACAATGCAAACAAATAAACTCAAAATCTGTTTTAGATTTTGAAAAATAGCCACCCTTTACTTTGGTCTCCACTATTGGCATTTATTGACCCTGAAAAAGCACAGATGTGAAGTGAAAACCATTTCAGGAAACTTCTTCATCAAGGGTTTGCAGTAGGGTTGGCAAGTCCCTGAAAAATAAATAAGGGACACTTCATTGGCAGGGCCTTCACCCTTCCTGATGTAGTGAATCTTTTTAACCTTTTTTTTATTTTTGCATGTGTGAAAGGATTTTTTATCTATTTGACTCAACCTGAATTGAATTAGATGCATATTTGAGTAATATGAACACATAGAAAATAAACAAAACAACATTAACAGAATAAAATAAATATCTGTCCTGCTTATCTTTAAACTATAAATTAATATAAAACAATACAAGGCAGAACATAGTGCACTGCCTGGACAGTACAAATGATGCATTCATCTATCTAACTATCTCTCTATCCGAACTTGTAAGTCTTACAAGTTGGGTGGTGCCCACAAGGGGTGCCCACACTTTTTCAGCTTGTGCACTACTTATAAAATGACCAAGTCAAAATGATCTACCTACTACAAAAATGCAAATCATTTATTCATTTATAAATATATTGACAATTATTTACATGTACAATGCATGTTGATGTACCTTGAATACCTTCATGTACATTCTGCACATTTTTTGTGTTGTTTTATTACCTTCTCTGATGACTTGCACTGCATGGAATCAGCTCAGTAGCTGCTGACAGCCTCAAGCTCACTTCTAAATGATCATCAGTCATGGTGGAACGGTACTTGGGCTTAATGATCTTTATGTGGGAAAAGGCTGACTCGCACACACACACACACACACACACACACACACACACACACACACACACACACACACACACACACACACACACATATATATATATATATATATATATATATATATATATATATATATATATATATATATATATATATATACATATATACACACACAACCTCTTCTTTGATTTTTGTTTTTTCAACTTTCTACCTGGAGTCACATTCTCTTACTGGTTTTGCAGTGGTATTTACCAGCCTCTGCACATTTACCAAATGCATGTGACAAACAGATGCATTTGTGCACTTTTATTAGGCAAACTTCAACCGCATGTCGCGGTAGGCCTGCTCTGTGCTGTAGACCTGCTCTGTGCTGTAGACCTGCTCTGTGCTGTAGACCTGCTCTGTGCTGTAGACCTGCTCTGTGCAAACACTGTAACATAAATTTAGATTAGTTTTTGCTTTGTACTTAGTCTTGCTCTTCTAATCAGCGCGCATTGAAGAGGGAGCCTGTGTGCGCTATGTGCGGAGAGGAGTGAGAGCGTGTAAGGCGAGGAGTGGCGCGCTGACGTGAGGCGGACGTACAGATAGGATGTTTTAAAAAGTTTAACCTGATCTGTGATACACGCTGGGACACAAGGGTACATGCTGTTGCGGACAGTTGTGTGTGCTGGTGGTGCAGTGTCCGCAGGTTCCAGACGAGCGCACAGGCTGCAGTGAGAAGCCCCGCGCGGTCCCGCACACCGGTAAAAGTTTATTGCTGACCACAGCGGCCGTAATGAAATATGATCGCACTCATCTACCCACACTACCTTGGCGATCAACTGGTAGATCGCGATCGTCATATTGGGCACTCCTGTTTTAGACACTATTTTTGATTGACACGGTAATACGGGACAAAGTGCGTCCCTTTTCAGCTCAATACGGGAGACATACTTTTTTTCTGAATATGGGACGATTCCGTTTTTCAAGGGATGGTTGGCAACCCTAGTTTGCAGTGATGCCGACAGAGCAAATGGTGGATACGTGGAGGATTTGAATATATAACATTGAAAAATATATTTGGTGGAGTTATTTAATTGTTTTTGTTTCCTTCTTGTAGTGTATGTCTTTTCTACAGGTTGTATTGTTGTCAGGTTGTATTATGAATGTAGTAGCAAACATAGGAAGAACATGCAAAGAAATCTAACCAAGATCTTCAGGTTATGGGGCAAGATCATTCAGCCATTATGCTTTGAACTTCTTTGAAAATGATAAACTAATATCAAATGGTCTGAACTTTGCTCTGTTGTACACTGTATCAACACGATGCACTGACATTCCCTGTATATAACATAAGGCAAACTACATTAGCGTTACACTCTTATCTTACTGCGTTATCAGTCCACAGCTGTGGATCCCATATAGTGGCTGTATTTGACCCAGTGATCCACATGTCTCTATGAATAGCTCTGTGTCTGGTCCTTCAGCAGTAGATATGTGCGCTGAGGTAATGGCCGCTCAGAGCAGATAACCCTGGGGCCGGCTGTGTGCTGGTGTGGTGTGATGATACGGTAGTGCCTCTGACCACAGAACAGGGACCAAAGAGGAAGGGCCACAACACAAACCAGTTCAAGTTAATGTCAGTGAATGGTTTTGATCTCACTGGGTCTGGTCCATGTCAGTGTGGAGTTTGTGTCCAGCAGCTACTCCAACTGAGATGTGCTGTTCTTCAATCTTTTTTACTTTCCATCTGTAGATTTTTTTTATGAATTGTAACTTGGAAACAATAAGATGTTTTTTTTAGTCATGCATATTTTAAGGTACATTATAGGTGTCTTCTAATGATTGTCACCATTGTTTTTTTGTTTTTTTTCTCAAATGTTACACACAGTATAACATCAAACTTTGATAACCTCACTTGCAGTAAGGACACTTTTTAATGTATTTTTGAAAGCTGAAAATACATGGTGAAATAAGGGTTACACAGATTAAACTAAATAAGTAAATAAATAATACCATACAGTGAAACATTCCAGGCACAATTACATGGAAACAACCAGGTGGCAGACATTACACCAGAAAAGTTGCATAGTCCACCTTTAAATGCAAGTTTTGCTAAATGAAAATGTTAATAGTTAGCATTAGCCGAGCTAAATTGTTTTTGTAAGGAACATTAACAAAACAAACAAACAAACAAAAAAGTATAGTAATAATTTTATTCAATAATGTAAATTTTACCACAAAAATACAATAGTGCTAGCACTGTACTTTGTGGCATCCCTGTACATGTCTATGCCATGAGACCGTCCGTACCAAAACCACCACTTCTCCAGGCATAGCGTAGATTCCATAGATTATAGACAACAGCGATTTGGTCTCATACAGGAAATCCTCCGGTCCACATGTGTCAGATCTGAAGAACCCTGGTTTTATATGGTCTAAAAGAGTCTGCTCCTCACACGTACCTTCTGACTGCCGGTCAGATCAGGTTACTACAAAAAACACAACCTTCTCTGTTACAGACTTTTCAACATTTACACAGCCATTCTTTCTGTGGGTCACTTTTGGTCAGCTGAAACTTGAAACAATTCTCTTTTTTAATAATTTGTGTGTAATGAATTTCTTTGAGCCAGTTCCAAGAACATACACATTTAAGAGTTGTACAGTTTATTGTTTAGGTTTGTCAAAAAAAGAAAAAAGAAAAACTGATACAGATAAATATGTAAATTAATATGCTATTCATTTGGGAAAAAAAAAAAAAAAAAAAGAATAGAACCAAATTTGTAGTTTTAAGAAGTAGAAGAAGAAGACACACTTTATTCATCCCCATAGGGAAATTATTTCTCTGCATTTGACTCATCCTTCAGGAGCTCGTCTTTCAGGCGCCCGGGGACCCATCTCCATGATCTTCTTGCTTCGGTTTGGTCAGGACCTCAGCTGGAGGATTTTACCTGGAGCATGTTTTGGGTTGATGGGGGAAACCGGAGTGCCCGGAGGAAACCCACCCAGACACGGGGAGAACATGCAAACTCCACACAGAAAGGCTCGGGCAACAAGGGGATCGAACCCGGAACCTTCTTGCTGTGCAGCATGAGCGCTGGCCACTCAGCTACCGTGCCGTAAATATACAGTTTTAAAATGGTCTTGATCTATATCAGAGATATGTAAGAACACACTATAATGTTAATGTTAGGTCGTTTTCACACCTGCCTTGTTTGGTTCGCTTAAAACGAACCAGAGTTCGTTTGCTCCTTTGATTCGGACCTTTTGTTCTGGTGTGAATAAAAACCAAAAATCTCGATCCGGAGCAAACAAGCGGACCGAGACCACCTAAAAAGGTCGGTCTCGGTCCGGTTCCATACGAATCCTGGTGTGGTTCGTTTGAGGTGAGAATGCAGACCGGACTCGATCCGACACAAGTTGGCTTTTTGTACTTAACGAGCTCCCGTCGTATGTCAAGCATTATGGGAAACCAAGGCTGACGAAACTAAACGAAACGAAACAAAACGAAACTTACGAGGCTTACTTACGTTTTGCGGGAAGAGCAAGAGTCACAACTTGTTGCGCACATGAGCGCTGTCCTCGTAGGCGTCTTGCCCTGTGACTTCTTCGTTTGTAAATTGATGGTAAAATAGTGTAAACCTCACGATGACGCTCAAACATTTGTGCAAACTGTATAAACTGAGCAAACCATATCGCTAAGGCTAGACTGAAAACAGCACGTAACACCATTATTCTCCTCCTTCCGGGTTTGGACACCGACAGGGCTCATTCTGTCCAATGGCTGAGCGACCTCAGCACATGTGCTTTTGTTTATAGACGTTGGTCCGCTTGGGGAAAAACTGCAGTGTGAAAGCGAACCGCACCAAAATAAAAAAAATAAAAACAAAATTTGGTCCGGACCAAAGCAAGTGAACTATCGGACTTTCCTGGTGTGAAAACGACCTTAATGTTAATGATAAAATAAATGACCACTATACTCTAGCGTTCACTGCATAGGACAGAATAAAATCTGATAGACATTGCCACAGTGGTTCAAGTAAAAAGTAAAAAGCCCATCAACCAGATTGATCAGTTAATAGAAAGGCACCTGAAAACAAATCTGACCCCCCAAAAATAATATATACATTAAGAAAAAAATAATAAATACATCAATAAAACTTACCAAATTAAATGATATTGTGCTGTAATAATTTTTTTTATTTTTCTTGTAACTTATTAATGCCAATTAACCTCTACTCGTTTCTTTCTTACATATCTCCTCTGCACTTTGGCTGGTACCACCAAACACTACTCAGAAGTAAAGTGACAGTGCATTGGACCCTGTGCCAGAGCAGCTTTACTCAATTTGTCTCAAGTAGTTTTGGGGCCAGTTGGTTCAAAAAGCCCAGCGAGGGGCCACTCCACGCAGCAGGGGCCCGAGTTGGGTTAGCAAACTTTTTCCGACAAGTTGTACAAGATAGAATGGTGTTGCTAAAGCTAAATTAGCTAGTTCCACCAGACCTGATAACGGTTGTTCACAAAGGTCAACTACACCATTTTCTTGCAAACTGTTTCAATCCAAGTTTCTTTGTATCCTGATTTGAATGCTAGCTAGGTTTGTGGTTATTTTGAAATGACTCGATAACATATTGACATAGACATGTTGGATGTATTGTCAAATCTTTCAAAAACATGTGTGGTGATCAAAATTTTACCTATAAGATTGAGTGTTGTTGCTAAAGCTAAATGAGCTAGTTCCACCAGACCTGCTAATGTTTGGTTCACTAAAGGTCAACATCATATTTTACGGGCCCTCTTGTGTATCTGCCATGTTTGTATGATGCTAGTTGGACCAAACAACTGGCCAAGCTAAACAAATGGATACAGTAAACATGCTCTGAACTTTGAGCAAACAAGCCAAGTTTTTGAAAGTTGGCATTTGCATCGCAGCAGTCCTGGTGATTGTCCAAAAAATTCCCCCCAAAAATCATTTTTCACTTTCTGTAAATACATTTTTGGAAAATTGCAATTTGTTCCAGGACTGAGATTAGTTAACTGGCCAATCTTTAAAATTCACAGTGTAATTTGAATCATTACTAAGACTTTTTTAATATGTTTTTGTAGCTCTTGGGATTCTTTGGATTATTTTTTTTTTTATCAGCAATATAAAATAATGTTGTTTTAATATTCGTTTTATGGAAATTTACCATATGTGGCGGCAGTAGGGTCTTCTCAGAACCATACGGTTGCTGGTTCAAATTCTAGTCATTGGTGGTTTCAGATTCTAGAATGTGATAATGGGGTGGATTTTTCTATTTATTCCATTGTACATTACCATGAAAAATCCAAAAGGAAACTGCACAATGCTGAACCTGATCATTTCAGTTATTGACTAGACTCAAGAACTCACTGTATTGATAATTAGCAGCTGATGTCATCAACATTCCCTGGGGGTGTGATGCTAACTGTAAGAATTGCTTTGTCTGAAGCTCTGTTACTCAAATTAGACTTTAACCTGGGCTTTATTTTAACACAATCTGAGAACAGACTTAGGTGGAACTACAACAGGTGAGCTGATTTGTGCTTTGAGTCACTGTAGAAACTTCTAAACATTCTGCCACACACATTCATGTAGAACACCCCCAGTGTGATGTCACTGCAGAGTATCAAGTGCAACAAAAATCTTCACCCACCATGCCTGTATCATTATGCTATGTCTTTTCAATGGCAGTGGGAGTAGCCATTGGCACCTATTTACTGCCACATCTCTGTCCTTTTGCCCCTGGACAGCCACGGCACATTTCCTTCTTTCCCAGATATCTTTTTCATCTTCCATGTATCCTGGTTTGAACGGTAGCTAGGCGTGTTGTTTTCTCTTAGGCTATTTTGGAGTTGTTAATCTCCAAATGACTCTTAAGAAGCTCGTGTCTAATTACCTTCCCTTCGGCACAAACCTGTCAGCCTAAACTTTTAATCCCTCTCCTCCGTGAATTTCAGTCTCACTTGTAATGGTCATGTATGCAGAGAGGACGCAGAGTGTGTGGTCTGTCAATGCTAGCGTGTTTAGCACTGTGGACTGTTAGCATAAATCAATGGGGTTGGTGTAATTAAAGCCGTGGTTTCCAGTTTACTGCAGTGGGTCGATGGTCAAATGCTATGATGAATGGAGCAGGTCCGTGCAGAGGAGAAGGTCAGGTTTGGATGACTTGAGGGACACAGAAAGGTTACGGAGATATGATAGGGTTTACTCGTGAATAATTAATGTGATGAAGGGATGTAAAAAGAAGTTAAACATCCTATATTACGCTAAGCGAACTCTTGTGAGATTTAAGCCATGTTAGAATGTTGTTACCTCATCAAAAACATGCCTGGATTTGTGTTTTGTTTCATTCACACGTGTTTGAATAATCCTTTATTATTAGTCTGTCTGCATCTCCAAAGCTCGAAATGCTCTGTTGCACCTTGTGATGTCATGAAGATGAGATTGGCAGTTTTTGTGTTAAACATGTGTAAATGAACTCCAGATATGTTTTTGCTGAGGAAACAACTAGAAGACAAAAAAAAAACGTAAAATGGATCATTAAAATATAGTTTCGTAGAGTTCATAATTTTGAGTTGGTTTAGTTCGGGTTTAGACTTGTTTTAGTCCTGGTGTTGACCTGTTTCTAGACCTGGTTTAGACTTTGGTCCCATTAGACTTTAGGCCCAGTTTGTGTCATAATGCTGATTTGGTTTGGTCCTGGTTTAGTTCTGGTTTAATCTGGGTTTAGTACCAGTTTAGTCTCAACTTTGTGGTGATTGTGCAAGTTTGAACATGTCTTAAGTCTTGATTCTGGTTCTAGTCATGATTTAGTCCTAGTCTAGACCAGGTTTAGTCCAAATTTTTATAAGGTAACACAAGTGTGAACACCCCTCAAGTCTTGTTTAAATTAAGTTTAGTCTTTATTTGAAGGGGCAATGTACAGAGACATTAAGCTCATAAAAACATGATGTTATGCACCAGATTAGTTGAGATAAATTTCCATCTGTCTTGTCTTAGTTCTGATCCTGGTTCTAGTCTTGGTTTGAATCTATTGTATTTTCTTCTAACATTGTTCTTGGTCTAAAAAGTTTGAAAATCAAAAATTTTGACCTGCTCATGACTATTTGGGATTGATTCATAATATGTGTCCAACTGCGGCAAAACCAATACCAAGTCGTCCCGGAAACGTTTTGAGTTATTCACAGATTCTGAAAGTACAGGTTCTAAGCTTTCCAATGATGTCTTACATCTGACCATATTTAAAGAAGGTGTCACTATTTGAAAGCAGGCACAGTAGCCAATGCTGTTATCTGAAACATGGAGTTGAAAATTTTGGGAAAAAAAATAGTAAAAATGCGTGTATCTAAGATTGCCTAATCCCGAGTTGTGCCCTCAAAGTCCGTGGTGTGTCACATATTGTATCAACATATTCTATTCTTTTCAAATTTCTCATTAGGCTGGAATGTCCCAAACAGGCCCATGTACCTTGGCCCATGAACGCTCTGCTCTGCCAAAACCAACAAAGTCTGCAAGGTGCAAGGCCAAGTGCTGAAATGTTCTCACCGGGAGCTACACAAACCACAGGGAGACTGACCAGATCACACAACCCCAACACAACCAGAACATACAACCAGAAGGGTACAAACCAGACCAGACAAGAACACACAACCACGGAGCCCGAGCTTACTGTGGACTGTGGACAATAGAGTGAGCAGTCATACCAGTTCACAGGAGTTATTGTTAAAGCAGACCTATTGTGCTTCTGTGTGCTCTATAGTTGTACGACACCCGTGGATAATTATGTGATGAGTTTGGCATTTTAAATTGCTATATTTATCTAAAATGAATCTATCTAAAAGTAAGAAAAAAGTCCCTTAACTTCTGTGTTAAGAGACACAACAAAGAGCCTGATGGATAGCTACAACAGTATCTGAGTAGCAGATTTTTCATTTGCACATGAGTATGCAATGCTGCCTAATCTTACATGTATCACAGGTTAAGAAAGTAAAATTGAAGAATAAAGTAAGTCGAGAGCAGTGGGCGGTGGAAGTGAAAACATGGGTTGAAAATGGCGTCTTCAAAATAAGCGGTTAAAGATGACTACACAAATCACTCCAAATACAATTTCAGAGGGTCAATGAGAAGAAACTACTACAACGTGGATAAAAGTTCTGAAAAGATGATTTTGCAGAATAGATTTTTTAAAAACCGAAGATGATTTTGCAGAATAACTGAATAGAGATAACAAATGGAGAGAGATAAAGAACTAAAAAAGAAATTGGTTCCTTTTAGCCTGACTGTATAAATGTGAAAAATCTAATAAAAGTAATACTGCAATAATTTGAGCTTTAACGTGTTGTAGTAGTGTATGTTTGTTTTTGTTTTTTTTTCATGCTTCTGTAGAGAATTGTGGTTTGGGAGCATGAGTGACGAAGGCTTGCACAGGATCATATTGCACACCAGGTTTGAAATAGGACCTGGGAGAGATCGCTAGATTACTCAAACATGTATGGATGACATTTAAAACCCCTTCAAGCATCTTTTTGATGAGGGAACAATGTGATAACTTGGTAGAAAGTTCCAAAAAGTGGATTTTGCGTGATACCACCTCTTCTAAATCTAAATTACGACAATGTCAAGATTAAAATTTGGACCATAGCAGGATTAAACCAGGACTAAACCCGGACTAAACTAGGATTTATCCAGGGTACTGAGAACAATGGGGAAAGCAGTTGGACCAGTCGGAGCTGTGCTATAAGAAACTGTACTTCCAACAGACGGAGGTTACATAAGGCACTGCTTTGTCTGCTAATGCCTCCTAACATGTAATTACACACAATCTAATGTGCTCTCACTATTCACAGCAAGGAAGCATAATCCACTCACCAGGATCTGCTCTGAAGTTCCTCTATTGTGTAGACAGAGCAATTATCTTATTCATACCAACAGTGAAGTTCTGTGAAAGAGAATGAGGTGAAAGGGCTGCTGCCCAGGTGTGAGGTTATGGTTCAAGTAGGCGGCATGTGGCAGGTTAGACGACTCATTTTACTATGCAACATCAAATTTTGGAGCTTTCTATCATCGTGTTGTTCTATGGAGTAAGAAAGAGGACAAAATAACGTGTATTCACAAGAAATTAATCCACGCGAATAACGTGTCGTCATGCATATTTTGGATATACACGTGTCTTTGGTTGTAGTTAAGCATAAAATAAATATTTGCAAACTCTAAAATGAGGTGTTGTGTGTTTGATAATTGTCAGAATACAAATCTAAAAGTTACGACATCGAAAAGTTACGAGTACTGTCTTAAGTACGAATACGAATTTCTCAGATGGAATAAAGTGGACAAAAATACGTCATCGGTTACGTCACATGCGTCAGGAGAAGAAAAGTCGATCAGCATCGAGATTACGCATGCGCTGAAGTTTGGCGCTAAATTCTGAACAACAGTCTGCATGGCGGAACGAAGTCAGGTAGGCCTGCGCGTTTGTCTCGGCCGACGTGACGTGATGACGTAACCGATTATGTATTTTTGTCCGCTTTCTTCCATCTGAGAAATTCGTCTTCGTACTTAAGACAGTACTCGTAACTTTTCGATGTCATAACTTTTAGATTTGTATTCTGACAAATATCAAACACACAACACCTCATTTTAGAGTTTCCAAATATTTATTTTATTCTTAACTACAACCAAAGACCCGTGTATATCCAAAATATGCATGACGACACGTTATTCGCGTGGATTAATTTCTTGTGAATACATGTTATTTTGTCCTCTTTCTTACTCCATATTGTTCCCTCATCAAAAACATGTCTAAAGAAATTTTAGATGTCATCCATGCATGTTTGAGTAATTTAGTGATCTCTCCCAGACCCTATTTGAACCCTCCTTGTGGTTCGCAGTACAATTCTGTCCAAAGCTCAGCCCACATCACCCATGCTCCCAAATGATAATTTTCCATAAATATACTAAAAAAATATACAAAACAATGCACTACAACTTCACAAACCTGATGTGATGTGCAGTCATTTCATTAGAATACACAGCAGTTATAATGTGATGGTGCCGTGAAGGGGGAGTGACTTTTGACTCGGCTAATATAGCATTTTCAAAACAATTAAAGGTAACATGATGATCTAAATATGTGATGCGTTACAGTTCGTACCTCACAGATGAAAAATCCATGTCCTAGTTTTGGTGGTTTATGACTGGACATCCTGATTGGACATGGGAGGAGATATAACATTTTTAGAGGTATTACATAATGTGTATGGAAAATGTGTCTGTATGGTACTTGTGTATTGATGCCATATATAAAGACATTCCTTTTTAGAACCCAGCAATATTTACTGAATCTTTCAACTCGACATTTTGGTAACCTAACCCTAACCCTTCCTTCACAAATTACCACTCGACTGATGTAAAACTATGATTTATTTACTACAGTTACTATCCCATGAAATGGAATAATAATTATAAAAGCATGCAATCCTTAACTTTAAGGTGGATTCCAACTAATCTTTCACTGACTCAGGACCAAGCCAAGATTAAACCAGATCTTACCCAGGATTAAACCAGGGTTTATCATCACCATCAGCACAAAACAAGGACTAAACCAGGATTTAACCGAGCACTTAAAGGGCCCATATTATACAATTATCTATGTTATAATGTCATTTCCTCATCACAAACATACTTGGAGTTGTGTTTTTTTTGTTTTCTTTTTAATCATTTTGACCATTTAAGCCTTGGAATTGCCGATCTCTATTAAAAAAAAACAACAACTGTTGATTATGAAAACTACTGCTTCATGACATTACAGGTGTAGATAGTCTAATAATAAAGGGTTACTGAATGAAACAAAACAACTCCAGAAATGAAAAAAGCATAAAAGAGTCAAAAAAAAAATAATAATAATAAATTAACCAAGGACTAAACCAGGGCTAAAATGGCACCAACTCAGAACTGTAACCCAAGACCAAACCTGGACTAACCCAGGATTAAGCCAGGATATAAACTAATGTAGACAGGCACCATTCTAAACTGAGGCAACAATGCGTCAGGTCTTAAACCCAACCCGAATGGCCTCAATACTGTCAATCACCAGTCCATACTATTGTCGTGTCCTTGAGCAATACACTTCACCCTCCTTGCCCACGTACCCGATGGAGTTTGGGAAGCCATTCCAGCACACTCCCTGACACCTGCCTCCTGTCTTATTAAAGCAGGAAGCGACAGGCCAGGAGCAGGGACTTTGGTCACGCTCCATGGTCCGAATCTGATCCCAAACCTGGACTTGGGCGGGATTATAGGGGGGGACTGGGGGATTTGGGGGGAACATTTTGGTGAAGTTGTAAAAGTTGTGCACTGGGGACATGCAGAGGAAAATTGCAGCAGCTGTTGGATTTGCACATGTGGTTTACACTGATGACTTTGGAGACTGGATTTCCCTGCACAATAGTTAGTGTTAACTCTTGTATTATGCATTCTGTACTGGCTCTTTCAACTACTTTTGAGAGACTGGTTTTTGGTGTTTATATCTTGAGATGATGTAACAACAAATAAATGATGTGGACAGCAAATACCGTATTTTCCGCACTAAAAGGCGCACCTAAAAGCCTTAAATTTTCTCAAAAGCCGACCGTGCGCCTTATAATCTGATGTGCCTTATATATGGATCAATACTGGTTAATCATGGCTACCGTAGTCAGCCACAACTGTAGATTCTATTCTATGCGCCTTATAATGTGGTGCACCTTATATATGAAAACAGTTTTACAATAGGCCGTTCATTGAAGGTGCGCCTTATAATCCGATAGTGCGGAAAATACGGTAAAATAAAAAACACTTTGTTGCCAGGGAGGACTTGCATTTAGCTGCCACAATGACACAGTTATTTGATTTTTACTGTCTTAAACAAAGAAAGAAAAAAAAGAAAGGTTGTCCAATGATGGTGGTCAGTGTGGTTTGCCGATAATGTGGTAGTAGGTTCTTTTTCAGACCAAGAGTCTGTTTTCATACCTGACAGTTTCGACTGTGGTCTTCCTCAGACTGGTCACGTGATGTTGCTGTGACATGCCCGGTCAGCT
Organism: Paratrypauchen microcephalus; assembly: GCA_036785185.1. Taxonomy (NCBI): domain Eukaryota; kingdom Metazoa; phylum Chordata; class Actinopteri; order Gobiiformes; family Gobiidae; genus Paratrypauchen; species Paratrypauchen microcephalus. Next base: position 346,560 of record JAVJIX010000188.1, on the reverse strand, counting down.
CATTTATACAGGCGCTGTCTCTGTACCAGTGGAGGCAGGATGACAGCGCCATCTATAGTCCAACTTCCTCAGGACAGTATCCCAGGTGTGTGAGAGTGAAGAAGCCCCCTCGCCCCAGTTTATGGTCCTGTGGATACGTTTCTGTATTTCAGCTGCCTCTTTAATCCAGCAACAATGTTCGTTGTGCTCTGTCCCTGTCCAGTACATTATGGACTGTATAAATGAGCTGACCGGACACGTCACAGCAACATCACCTGACCACTCTGAGGAAGACCGCGAGTGAGCAGTCAAAAATGTCAGGTATGAAAACAAACCTTTGGTCTGAAAAATAACCTAATAACATACTGTAGTCATTTTTCACTGTAATGAGTTTAAAGACCAGAGCGGGGATTTGCTGTCAGCAACTAGTATACTAACCACACACTTCCTGACAGACAATAAATCAGACAATAAAATGCTTTTATTAGATTCAGACAGCAGATTTATTTTGATCTCAAGAGTTGCTTATACAATATAACTGCACTCAGGCAGGACACAGTTTACTCAGATACATGGAAAAATATGTATAGGCCCTTTAAATGAAAAGAATATTGGATATTAGCTTTGCAATATTTTGCATTCGAATGTTAGCGTGTAATAGTTTTTCAAGAATGGGAAAATATGCTAAATATGCATTCTCAAATAAAATAAATGTCTATATAATATACTTTCTTATCTGTATTTGAAGTATTCAATTTCAACATGTTTTTTGTATTATTTTTATATATTTTTTTCATTGCAAGAAATCCCAAGATTGGAAGGAAAGCATTTGCTCACTTAATTAAACGTTTAGTGTTTTGACCCCAGCTCACACTAGCTCACCCTACCATTGTGTCCTTAGGCAAGACACCTAAACTTCCTCCACTCCAGCACCCATTCCTCTGAGCACGTCCCCCAATTAGCGCTCCCAAATTGCAGCTAAGTGAGATGTTGTACTAGCTGTGGGGCTAGCGTTAGCATGGGTCAGTGGACAGGGCGCTCTTCAGTGATAATGATCTGCTCTGTGCGATCTGCTTACAAATGAAGTGTGAGTGTTCGGAGGAGGCCATCTGTCTGCGGGCTAGCAGGGAAAGTGCATCCAATTGTCTTCTAATTGTCCTTGGTTAGCGCATGGGCTAATTCCATCATTGCAACAACACTGGCTCCTTCAGGGGTTTAGCTAGCTTCCAAGAACAGCTCTAGCTAATAATACATATAGGATGAAATTGTACTATTATTACGCCATACTTATACTTGTACTTATGTAGTTCTGTTTAAGTAATAGTACCTTTTCTTGACTAAACAGTTTTTGTCTATGTCATGGCTATGCGATAATCACATATTTAGATCAGCTTCTTACAAAAAACTATGTATTAACAGGTTTCACTTTATTTGTTTATGCTCTTAGGCTCCAATTATTTTGCTCTCTGCTAAGTCACTTCCCCTTCAGAGCACTGGGCGTGCATCCCAATAATCAAACCACTGCACATTTCAGGTTTGTAGATTTATGAGCGGAGCACTGGACAAAATCTTACATCTAACCATAATCAGGCTTTGAATAGGGCAGTGCCCAACTGAATAGATATGCTAATACTAGACGCCAGAGAAATTCAGAAAACAAAAGAAACAAATTAGTTGACATAGTTTCAGAAGTATTTCAGTGTAGTGAGCTCCTCCCTGCAGCTAGATATAAACAGGGTCTAACCAGCACTAGAACCAGAACTGACGAAGCCTCTCGGATGAGCGGCGAAACGTTTTCGACCAAACAAACTTTGTCCAGTTGACAAATTGAATTTCTCCTTTTATCAATCTTAATAAAGGATACAGTGTTATGCAGAGGTGTACTAATAACAATTTTATAGACAAAATCCCCCCCACCCCCCACGTGCAGGGGGGGCGTGAAATTTTTTCTTCTTCCTAGGGGGGGCGCCACAGAAAATAATTGAGAAGCACTGGAATATGGCATGAGAGCGAGAGATCACTAGATTACTTAAACATGCATGGATGACATCTAAAACCATTTCAGGCATGTTTTTAATGAGGGAACTTTTTACAGAGTTTGAAAGCTCAAAAACATCAAATTTGTATAATACACAAAAAAATGAAATGATTTGAATAATTTGGTTTTCAAGTTCAAGTTCAAAGTTCAAAGTCAGCTTTATTGTCAATTCTGCCATATGTGTTCAACATACAGTGAATCGAAATTTTGTTTCTCTCTGGCCAGGTAGTGCAAAAAGACAGTGTACAAAATACAATATGAAGACAAAACACAACAAAAAACTATCTAAGACAGAGATCTAAGTTAAAACTAAAGTCTACGGTCTAAAATCTTAAAACAGTGCAACATAATAAATAAACTATACTATATACAGATTTCCAAAGTGTGCAGTGTGCATCAAAATGTGCAATGGAAGATACAGCAGTGAATTGGTCATGTGCAGTAGAATGTGCATAGGAGTTAAGATAAAATAAAAATAAGTGTGCAACAGTAGTAATTCTAGTGCAGTAACAGGAGTAAACAACAGTACTAAAATTCCAGTAGTAAATGTGCAATAACAGTAGTAAACAACAGTGCAACGGGGGTAAAATTCAATAACAGGAGTAAACAACAGTACTAAAAATTCCAGTAGTAAATGTAAGTGTGCAATAACAGTAGTAAACAACAGTGCAACAGGAGTAAAATCCAGTAGTAAATGTAAATGTGCAACAGTGCAACAGTAGTCCTTAGCAGCAGTTTTTTTTTTTTTTTTTTTTTAAGTGTCTAGAGTGATAGGTCTTTTTATGGAATACAGGTTATGCCAATATGGGGGGTGGGGGGTGGGAGATGGGTAAGGTGGGAGTTCGGGTGTGAGTTCGGGTGTGAGTTCAGCCTCCTGACAGCCTGGTGGATGAAGCTGTTTGACAGTCTGGTGGAGTGGGCCCGGAGACTCCGGTACCTTCTCCCCGAGGGCAGGAGGCTGAACAGGCTGTGTGAGGGGTGGCTCGGGTCACCCACAATGCTGGACGCTCTGCGGGTGAGCCGGGTGTTAAAAATGTCTAGGAGGGAGGGGAGAGAGACACCAGCGATCCTCCCAGCTGCATTCACTATGCGCTGCAGAGCTTTCCTGTTCTGTTCAGTGCAGCTCCCGTACCACACAGTGATGCAGCTGGTCAGGACGCTCTCAATGGTGCCTCGGTAGAAGGTGGTCATAATGGGTGGAGGGGCTCCAGCTCTCCTCAGTTTGCGGAGGAAATAGAGGCGCTTCTGAGCCCTCTTTGCCAGTGATACAGTATTCACTGTCCAGGAGAGGTCCTCACTGATGTGCACCCCCAGGAATTTGGTGCTGCTCACCCTCTCTACAGCAGCACCATTGATGGACAGTGGGGGGTGCTGGGTGGGGCCTCTCCGGAAGTCAACAACAATCTCCTTGGTCTTTTCAACATTAAGAAGGAGATTGTTATTGCTGCACCACTGGGTTTCTTCATCAGACTTTGAAATCTAACATTTGTCAGCTCTTAAAGTTAAAGAGGAATGGGTCCCGAGTCATTTTATAAAGTACTAATTCGATCATGACATCAGCACTGGTTTAGCACACGTTCTTGCAGAGATGTTAGCCAGCGTCCCAGAATAGCCTTATAGCGCATGAGCTGGTGCTTATTACCGGTATATGGGATGTTGTGTTAGCAGTTAGCATGTTTTTATCTTTTGTAGTGCGTCGGAGGCTCGTGATCACAGCAGCAGGCCTCCACACACGCACACACACACACACACACACACATGGAGAGTACATTAGCGAGGCGGCCATCTTGGACTAATGACAGAGTTCATAAAACCAACGAGGAGGAAAAGTGATGGGAAAATGAGAAACACCTGTCTAACCCCACTGCAGTGTTTTGGCTCTCGGAGCGGACACAGTATTCAAAATCATCATCATAGACCAAGATGGACCAACAATTCAGAATTTAACATCAAAATGGCAACAGTAGAAAATATTGTTCATACAGTAGTGGTCATTTTATCATTGTATCCATGGGTTTCAGAATGATGAAAAGTTAGGAGCATTACCAAGGCAATTAATATTTCAAATAAAAATATATACTTATACATCTTTAATTCTTCTGAACGATCAATCGTCCTCAAATCGTCCTCAAAATGGCTTCATACAACTGGAGCAACATTTGTCACGCCCTAGTACAGATAGACTGCAAAGGGTAACTCATGGTCTGTCTGTATTTAATTATAAAGTAATACATATATTGTTGTCTGAGAATCAGGAAGTGTGCTGTTAGCATGCTGTTGTTGTTGTTGTTGTTGTTAGCATTACCGTGATGGTGAAACTCTGCTTATAAACTCATTGCGGTGACTGAGGCAGCAAGGAGGGTGTTGTGTGAGGAATAGGTTTTGATCACTGCAAAACATTAAGAATAAAAGGTTTTGAGACAGGAAAAGTCAGGTAGCCTACAGCGCATTTTGTTTCCAAGCATAAAATAACTCAAATAATATCAATGTATATACAGCTCTGGAAAAAAATAAGAGACCACTGCATTTTATTTATTTATTTATTTTTTCTGAAATCAACATCTCTACATGTATTACAGCCATTCCATTCCAGTGTCTGTTGAATTCCAACACAAACACAAAGCTGAGCTACTTCAGTTCTTGCACCAGGAGTGGAATAAAGTCACCCAAGAACAATGTGAAAGACTTGTGGAGAGCATGCCAAGACGCATGAAAGCTGTGATTAAAAATAAGGGTTATTTCACCAAATATTGATTTGTGAACTCTTCTTAAGTGTAAACATTAGTACATTAGTCGACGTGCTCTTTTCGGAAAACATGGACGGGCCACTCAAAATGAAGGGGTGGGGGAATGAGCCGCCATGGCCCGGTACCAAAGGGCTCATGGCCCGGTGGTTGGTGACCACTGCTCTAAGCGATAATTTGGAGGAAATCTTGTCAGTAGTTTATAGACTCAAACAGAAATGTTCCTTTTGCCCAAACACATACCTATAAGTAGTAAAATCAGAAAAACTGATAATTTTGCAGTGGTCTCTTCTTTTTTTCCAGAGCTGTATGCATAATTGTTAAATCAATTGTAAAATGTTTGACTAATATGAACTTAGTAAGTTCGAGTTCAGTTTCTTAAATCATTGACGTGACCTCAAGAGTGAAACACATATATTACAGAACAACCAATGAAAAGACAGTGGCAAAACAAAAGATGACAGCACTCCACTTTGAACAGCACAAAGCCTCATGACCAAGTGACTAAGTGCAAATACATACCATCACATACAAGACCCCAGCCCGCACTGACTCATACCTATAGACCCGGACCCACCCTCACCTCTGCATTGTACCCGGGTGACCCTCCGAGGCAGGTGTGGCGCCCGGCCCGAAACCCGACACCCATGAGTGACGGATAAAAAAGACTCTCAAAAGAGCTCATGTGTAAGAGTAGAGAGGTCTCCATTCAAATGTTCACCGGGAGACACGGAGCCGAGGGGGATATGCGAGGGGCCCGGTGTTGGGTGTCCTCTGAGGTCTGTGTGAATGTAAAGAAAGGGAAGAGTGTCTCTGGTCTCGCCCTGTCCCCATGTCCTCTGACCCATGTCCAACTATGGATTTTGGTCGTTTTTTTAGGGTGTGTTCTCATGTGGTCACTATACAAACATTTTGAACGTGATTTTTGTACAAAGGAACAAATTCTGAATACTGAATACAAATTTTGTTACCTTGTTGATGATACCTTCTTTTCTATTCCCATATGTTCTTATATGTGTGTAATCCTCAGTGGTCCTGGCAGGTTCCACAGTGCTCCATGGGCGTATACGAGTCTATGTGCTCTTATACTTGTTGATACAGCTCAAGATCAGTCTAAAGACATTCAGAAAAGGTTCACTTCTGTCCTGTCAATGGCACTTTTGTAGTATCGATACCTGTTCAAGTGAGCGTCTAGTTTTGATACTAGTTTTAGTATTGATTATTAATACATTAATACTGTTTTTTAATACATTTCACAATCCTTGTCACATTGGTCTTAAAATGTTTGTATTAACCCGCTCTACGTGATCGTGGCCCCAATGCTGTGGTTGACGTCACACTTCCTTAGTCCACTTCTTTATAGAGTCTACGGTATAATCACTATCATACTGTAATAAGTAGCATCTCAATCAATCCAGGGTATGGGCCCAGAATCAGTCCTCTCCATGATTCTTTACTCCAGATCTTCTGCCTAAACACCACCTTCTCGCCGCACTGTTAAAATAGGGCCCAGAGGAGGAGGCCCCACAGTTTCCAGATTACAGTGTAAAAACCCCATATAGCATCAGCACTAATGAGCCACAGTTCCTCCTGGAGATGTTCCCACTATGGCCCTGGCTCCGGGTGAGATGGGGAGCTCCGTAGCCTGGGAACAGTGAGCGGGAGCAGGCGCTGATGGGTAACGCAGCTATGGGGAGCCATGGTTGGACGGTGGTCGGAGGACCGGTGTTTGGGGACCATCCTAGCAGAACGATTCCGCCCAACAACGCCAAAATAAAGTCCAGGTTGGGCTTGGAATGGAAAAGGGATCAACACGCCAGACGGCCAGTGCACATGAGTGCATGAATATAGTCATGTGTTTGTGCAGTATAGGATTTGGAAGGTACATTGTTTCCGTTAATACAATTTTATTTTTAGAATCATTTGTTAAGGTGTTAACAACCATGTACCTGATTTTCTTCCCATGGATTTAGCAAAATGTGTCTTACCCCAGTATAATTTATATATTGTACATTAAGATCTATTGTATAATCAGCTCTTGAGGTCAAAATACGTACTGTCTGCCTTTCATTATAAAGCATTTTATTGTCAGGAAGTGTGTGCTAGCATGCTAGTTGTTGTTAGCTGACAGCAAAACTCCCCTCTGGTCTCAGAGTTTTTTTTTAACTCATTGGGTGACACTACTAAAACCACTTTTATTTATTTAATTTTATTTAAAACAAGGACAGTGTACAGAAAACATTAAACTCAGAGATAAAAGTTCTGCCTGATGCCAGATTAAGCTACAAGCTTCTTTCCATCTGCAGGCCTCGGTCAGAAACTATTTACATTAGACCAACTCTAACAACAACATTTAGTGTCTCCTTAAAATAACCACTATCCAGTTCATCATTAAACATTTTAAATAATCTAAATGTATTAATTCTAATTTCCATAAATACAAGATTTCAAATTCATAATTATCTTCTAAAAATGTCATTGTCATCAATATCCTCTAAAATGGACATTTACCAAATTCAACAGTATTATTCTCCTCTAAAACACGACCTTCAAGACAATGAGTCAAACACAACACATTTACACCTACACAATACGTCTACAGTACAATCTGTCAGAATTTTTAAATGTTTGAAGAAGTTTAATGTTCAAGCTATTTAATATAACTACAGTAGTTCTTTTATTTCACATTTTTAAAAAGTAAGTAAAAATCAGGCACAACTTTTCAGTATATACAGTATTACCATTTTGAAATAAATATTTATTTGTAAAAAAAAAAAATGTTTCAGTGACAATGAATATAAATATGCGTTGGCAAGCTAAATGTATTTTTAAAAAAATGTCATTTTTAAGATTCATGATTATTAGAAAGTTTACCCAACTATCAATTTGGATTCAGTCCTCAAAATGGTGTCAGTGACTGAAACCCTGAAACCCATCCATGTTTAACCCTCCTGTCGTGTTCGGGTCAAATCTGACCGTTTTACAACTTATAATATTCATAAATATTATGTTTTTCATCTGATTACCTCAAGACCTTATGATATCCTCCACACATTGGCGGCACGGTAGCTGAGTGGTTAGCGCTCTTGCTTCACAGCAAGAAGGTTCCGGGTTCGATCCCCGGGTCGCCCAGGCCTTTCTGTGTGTGTTCTGTGTGGAGTTTGCATGCATGGTCTGGGTTCGATCCCCGGGTCGCCTGGGCCTTTCTGTGTGGAGTTTGCATGTTCTCCCCGTGTCTGGATGGGTTTCCTCCGGGCACTCCGGTTTCCCCCATCAACCCAAAACATGCACCATAGGTACCTCCAGCTTAGGTCCTGACCAAACCGAAGCAAGAAGATCATGGAGATGGTCCCCGGGCGCCCTAATGTGTGTGCTGCCCACTGCTCCTAATATATGTATATATATATATATAGGATGGGTTAAAATGCAGAGAAGAATTTCTCCAGTGTGAGATCAATAAAGTCACTTCTTCTTCACTTCTTCTTCTTCTTCTTCTGTGGACTTGAACATATAAAAGTGATGATCACCTGTTTCGTTAAATTTTGAGTGTTTTAATCAACCTTGTTACACCTGTGGTGTTCCCGGTCAAAAGTGGCCGCCATAGGAAATGAATGGGTATCCAGAGTAAATTCATTCAACATACAGAAAACATCCCCATACACACTGCCCCAGCTCACTCACTCACTCTCACACACACACTCACACACTCACTCACTCTCACACACACACTCACACACTCACTCACTCTCTCACACACACACACACACACACACACACACATACAAACCAGGGTATTCGTGTTGTGCTGGACATGACAACCGGTCTCCAAGGGCATAATATCACATGTGACAACTTCTTCACATCACATGCTCTTGGTCAGGAGCTACTGAAAAGAAAGCTCACCATGGTAGGGACAGTGAGGAAGAACAAGCCCGAACTTCCCCTGCGCTGGTATCGACCAGAGGAAGACAGGCACTCTCATCACAATTTGCATTCACTGACACTCACAGTCTTGTGTCATACGTTCCAAAGAAGAACAGAAACGTCATCCTGATGAGCACAGTACACAAAGACGCCGCTGTCAGCACCACAGAGGACAGGAAGCCCCTGATGATCCAGGACTACAACAAGAACAAGGGAGGCGTTGACTGCCTTGATAAGGTAATGTAAAGTCTCATCATGCATTTTATTTTATTTTTATCTAGGTGAATCATAGCATTTTGTGTATGACAGATTGAATATTGTTCCTAATCTCTTATTATTTATTGTTCCTTTATTGCAGCTTACTGGTACATACACCTGTAAGCGGATGACGGCTCGCTGGCCTGTGGCACTGTTCCACAACATCCTGGATGTGTTAGCTTTCAACACGTATGTGGTGTGGAAAAGCAATCAACCCAACCTGGAATCAGGGGAAAAGTTTCAAGAGGAGACTTTTCCTTGCTTTGGTGACTCCTCTTATACAGCGACACCAGCACATTCCCCGCACACCAGCCTCCGCCAGTCTGGTTAGGAGCATGCAAGCTCCAGCCACTGCCCTGGCTGCTCTCCCCCAACAAGGACATGGGCAGAAAAGGAAGCGTTGTGGCCTCTGTGCCCCTAGAGATATCAAAACGAGCCTGACATGCTGCTAATGTCATGCTTATGTTTGCAAGGCCCACTCTGACCTGAGTGTCACATGCCACTCATGTGCATGAATACACACACACACACACACACACACACACACACACACACACACACACACACACACACACACACACACACACACACACACACACACACACACACCCTGTTGAGTTTGGTGTTTGGTTTTCCATTTATTTTTTGTATTATATGTTCATTTTGTAGTTCATTTTCAGTGCCCAATTGTATTTTAACTGATGTTATTTAATGTTTACTTCAATAAATTGTTGTTAGACACTACTTTGAAACATTGTTCTCAACTAAAGAATGCTTAATAAAAAAATTGGTGTGGAAAAAAAAAAGTTTGTGCTAATTTAAGAGCAGTTAAAACAGACCGGTCAATTTTGACCGGGAACACTAAAGTAGGGGGCTGGAGGCGAACACGACCGGAGGGTTAATACAAGATTATTCAATTATTTACCAATGAAAACTGATAATTCAGTTGACTATATTGAGTAAATGTTTATTTGAACTGTCCTTATACTGCCCAGTGCATTCGTTTGACACCAGCGCAGATGGAGGTCACCACTGCACTGTACAGCAGAGCATGATTTAACTGGCCGGGGGCAGTGAGCCTCTTTCATGGGTTAGAATTGCTCGCCTACTCCAGCTGAGCTCTGTCACCTCCAGGGGCCTTTGTCCTTCTGCTCCCCCAGGAAACCCCTCTGAGGCCTGGGTAGAATTTACATGAACCCTGGGCTCCAGACACCTACAGCCTCACGGTGATTAAGTTCTTCTGTGTGTAAAGTGCACACCGCTCTCTGTATCTGTGTCCACACGGTCGATAAGCTATTAAGGGCTCCAAACACAGGGAATTAACCAAGGGCAGACTGGGCATTATGGGTAATCTTATTGAAAGAGATGGGAGACAAAGAGAGGATGCAATGGCTTAATTATCTGCATCTAATTAGCATGAGATTTACAAAGATTAGATGTTAGACTAGAATAAGTTGTGTCCATGTGATGTATTTTTTGGTAAATATGGTTCTATAGTTTAAAATGCCTGTTTCTGATGTTTTGTTTGTTTGTTTGTTTTTATATTTGAGCACAGTGTGTCATGGCCCAGTACAGATTATATTGTATAAGCAGCTCTTGAGGTCTGCTGTGTTCTGTCTTGAGTCTCAATATAAAGTGTTTGATTGCGTGATAAGCAGTAAGTGTGCAGTTAGCATGCTAGTAGTTGTTGCTAGTTAAATCATGACACAAAAACTGTCTCTTAAGAGTTCTCAACATCTTCATTATGTCTTCAAAATGCATTAGATGGTAGAGATTAGAAAATTACACTACAAATTTACCTTATGTTTCAAAATGTTGATTTTTTTTTTTTCAAAATTCTACTTTCTTTGTGAAGCTATCATGACCCCAGTTCTGAAAGGTTCTATATTACACAAAGTTTACTCTTGTGAGATTTAAGACATGTAAGAATGTTGTTCCCTCCTCAAAAAACATACCTGGAGTCACACATGTTTGGCAAAAGGAGAAATTGCTTTAAAAACTGCTTATAACTAGCTGCAGGGAGGAGCTCCTTGAAACTCAAAATGCTCTGTTCCACCTTGTGATGTCATGGAGTGGTAGTTAAAGTGAATAGCCCCTTTTACATTTTGTTCAGTAGAGTTTGGAAACTGCAGAGCTGAAATGATCCAAATGACTCTAGTGAAGGTGCACAAGTTTTATTCTGTCCTGATAACACATAGGCCGCATTATGCTGACAGATAGCGAACAAAAAGAAGAAAGACCCAGTAGGCTTGACTCCAGTGTGATTGCGTGACAGCGTTTACTGAAGTTTGTTAGTATATTTGATTTCTCTTCTCATTTCTTTTCTTTCTTTATTCTTTCTTTTTTCCTCTTTTTTGTAAAACTGAAACACAATGAAACACAAATACATACCATGACTCAATCGAAATAAAACAGACTGTCCACAATTTTCTTCCTCTACAGATTGTAAATCAGGTAAGTATAATATAACTGAAGTTAACATCTTTGTTTTACAGTAACTGTGTGCACAGGTAAGTATTAGCAACGTAAATGCAGCAAATAGCATCGTTTCCCACACAAACAAAGCATTAGCACGAAGGCTTAACAATGAACCAGATGAGTCAGCAGTCTAGCTGAGGTATTGCTAACGATTAGCTTCCCGGTTAGCATTCCGATTAGCATAGTGTTTGTTTCAACATAATTCAAACATGTCAAACATAAATTCCAACATTATACTACCAATTAACAACTTAAATGTCAAACAGCAACAAAAACTCACTGTTGGTTCCACTTCAAGGCTCAACAACTGACTGTCTGTGGAGGAGCACTTTTACTGGGTGCTTGCAGGTCTAATGCTTGGACCACTACTGACACGTAACATGAAAAGGCAGGACTAAAAACAGATGTAGTAACTCAGAGCACCACTAGGGGCGCCAAATACTTACTGACAAGAGTCAGCACACTCCCCGCTTGGTATACATGTATACCACAATTTACCCTTTCTTCTCCCGCATAAGTAAAACAATATCATTAACAGGTCTAAGGTACTCTTTAAGTACTCCTTGGCTAAGAGTCTTCACTATTACCTTACGAACTTTGTTGTCTGAACTAGCAATGGCCTTAACTATTCGTCCCAGAGGCCACATATTACGGTTTGTTTGACTGTCCTTTATCAAAACAATGTCACCTTCCTTGAGGTCAGGCTTCTCCAAAGTCCACTTCCTCCGTGGCTGAAGTGTTGCCAGATACTCCGATCGCCATCTCTTCCAGAAGGAGTCCGCCAAGTTCTGGACCTGGCGCCACTGTACCTTGCAGAGATGATCCAACTCGAAGTCTCCCAGGGGTGCAGGATTAACACTTGCTTTCTGGGTAAGCAGTGTGGCAGGTGAGAGCATTTCAGGTACCTCTACATCGTAGGAAATTGGGACCAGAGGACGAGCATTCATTATGGCCATAACCTCAGCCATCAAGGTTGACAGGACTTCATGAGTCAATCTGGTTGCACTACCCTTCAGTAGCAGTCCATCCAAGATGCGCCTTGCCACTCCTATTAATCTTTCCCAAGCTCCTCCCATGTGTGAGGAATGGGGAGCATTGAAGGTCCATGTACATCCTTGCTCTTGTAAGTGGGTCTTGATTTCAGGGTTGTCTGTATTAATTTGCAATTCTCGACATGCACCTATAAAATTTGTGCCCCTATCCGACCGTAAGTGCTTGACAGGTCCACGAATGGCTAGAAAGCGCCTCATGGCGTTGATGAAGCTCGAGGTCGACATGGATTCAATAACCTCAAGGTGCACTGCTCTTGTACTTAAACAAGCAAAAATGACTGCCCACCTCTTGCTCTCAGCAGCTCCACCTCGAGTCCGCCGCGTGATGACAGTCCATGGGCCGAAAACGTCAAGTCCCACATGAGTGAAGGGTGGGATCTGTTGCCAGCCTGTCTGCTGGCAGATCAGACATTTTCTGCACTTCTCTCTTTCCTCTCAACTTCCTACAGGTGACACATTTGTATATGGTGCTGGAGATGAGTCTTCTCCCACCTATTATCCAAATACCAGCAGTGCGCAATGCACCCTCTGTGAAGTGGCGACCCTGGTGGGCTACCTTGTCGTGATAATGTCGGACCAGAAGCGTAGTCACATGATGACTGGCTGGTAGGATGAGTGGGTGTTTTTCTTGATCTTCTAAGTCTGCCCTGCGTATCCGACCTCCAATTCGAAGCAGTCCGCTATCGTCGATGAAGGGGTCAAGCTTGGCAAGGGGACTTTTTCGGTGCACTTTGGTACCCTGCGTCAAACATTTCCGCTCCTCTTTGTAAGCATCCTCTTGCACAGCCTTGAACACACTCGTCTTCGCTTGAGAACGCTCTGTGCTGAGCAGCTGACTACATTGATGCCATCCCTTGCAACCGTCACCATTCTTCACTCCTGAGAATGACTTGGCTACATGAATGAGAGTTGCCATGCCTCTTACAAGACTCTTCCAAGAAGAGAAGCGTTCAAATCTTGATGCACCGAGAGCCTGTTCCGCGACCTTGGTTACAAGACAGGTCACTTGGGGTCGAACTTCTTTGTCTGAGTCTGCGTCAACAAGCTCAAACGTTTCAGCTTTGTCATCGTGGTCAGTGGCCAACTGACTGAGAAATGGAGGGCCGAGCAACCAACTGGACGATGAGAGGTGAGATGCCGGGAATGGCCTGGTTCCCTGGTCTGCAGGATTGTGGTCAGTCAAGACGTACTGCCACTGTTTCGGCTCAGTAGATCCACGAATACGAGCTACTCGGTTAGCTACATAGGTATGGAACCTTCGTGAACTGTTGTGTATGTAGCCTAGTACAACGCGACTATCTGTGAAGAATCTGACTGCATGTAGGTCTATATCAATTTCAGATTGGATCACTTCAGCCAGCTCAACAGCCAAGACTGCTGCGCACAACTCTAGGCGCGGAATGGTGTGCATGGGGTAAGGAGCGAGTTTTGATTTGCCCATAACAAATCCTACATGCCATCTTCCTTCAGAATCCAGGGCACGCAGGTAAGCTACAGCAGCTATTGCCAGAGTCGAGGCATCTGCAAAAACACAGAGTTCTCTCCAAGTACAGCATGATACAGAGACTGGAAGGTATGATCTCCGTATGCAAACCTGCTCCAGGTCTGTTAAGGAGTTGATCCATGCTTTCCACTGCATCTCTTTCTCTGGTGGGAGGGGCATGTCCCACTCGTACTGTTCTGCAGTTATGTCTCTCACCAGTGCTTTGCCTTGGACGGTGATGGGAGATGCGAATCCAAGTGGGTCATAAAGACTGTTGATGGTGGACAGCATACCTCTCCGAGTGAATGGTTTGATGTCTCTTGAGACTCTGAAGGTGAAAATATCTGTCTGGAGTTCCCAGTTCAAACCTAAACTTCTCTGCAAGGGCAAGGGGTCTGCTCCAAGGTCTAGATCTTTAAGGTCACTTGCTCGTTCTTCAACAGGAAAGGCCTCCATGACCCTTGGGCTATTGGAAGCTATCTTGTGCAGGTTTAAGTTGGACTCCGCCAGCAGAGTTTTGGTTCGCTGTAGGAGACTGATAACCTCGTCCTCCTTGGCCAGTGATGTGAGTCCATCGTCAACATAGAAGTTCCTGAAGACAAACTCCTTTGCATCACTGCCATGTTCTGCCTCTCCTTGCTCTGCAGCCTTCCTCAGCCCATATGTTGCCACTGCTGGTGATGGGCTGTTGCCAAACACATGCACGGTCATCCAGTAGTCTATGATCTCCTTGTCCGGATCATTATCTTTGTGCCACAGAAATCTGAGGAAATGGCGATGGTCCTCTCTGACCTTGAACCCATAGAACATTTGCTCTACATCGGCGGTGACAGCAATTTGTTCTCTTCTGAACCTTAGTAGAACACCAATTAGTGTATTGTTGAGGTTGGGTCCACTAAGAAGCACATCATTCAATGACGTTCCGTTGTACTCAGCGCTAGAGTCAAAAACAACCCTTATTTTCCCTGGCTTCTGGGGGTGGTAAACGCCAAAGGTCGGTAAGTACCAGCATTCCTGCTCTGGCTGTAGTTGAGGAGCTGGCTCTGCCTGGTGATTGTTGATTACTTTTTGCATAAACTCAAAGAAGTGCCGTTTCATTTCAGGCTTCTTTCTGAATGAGCGCTGGAGAGAATGGAGCCTTTGAGAGGCCTGCTCTCTGTTATTGGGAAGGGGCTTACGAGGAGATCGAAAAGGTAAGGGTGCAACCCAGTGGTTTTCATTGTCCATATACACCTCCTTTTCCATTATTCTCAGAAAGTCGCTGTCATCCACTGACATGGCTGGTTTGTTATCTTCAGGTGTTTTCTGAAACACTCCGTCTCCGAGACCAGCCCTACTTGTCTTTTGAAAGGCCTGTGAGGGCGACTGAGGCTCGCACTGAGTCAGTCCCTCGGGCTTCTCCTTTATGTGGATGCTGTTAGTGCATGGCTTAAGAAAGGAAGAGCGTCCGTTTTGAAGGACCTGCGTCTTGTAGGCATTGACTTCCTCAGTCTTGTGAGCACCACCCAAACACATCTCCCCTACTATGACCCAGCCGAGGTCAAGACGCTGCGCGTATGGCGAATTGTGTGGCCCGTTGCGCTGCTCACGTACCTTGTGCAAGCTCAGAATGTCCCTGCCCAGCAGCAGAAGAATGGGTGCACTGTGGTCAAGCGGTGGGATCTTATCAGCCACTGGTCTGAGGTGAGGGAAATATTGGGTGCACTCAGGTGTTGGAATTTCTGATCGGTCGTCAGGCAAGTGATTACACTCTAACAGGGTGGGAAGTGTAACCTTGGTTTTCTGATCAAGAGATTCCACGATGATGTTGCTTGCTTTCCTCCCCGCAGTCTCGATTCTGCCAGAGCATGTCTTTAGCGTGTATGGGGATGTGGTGCCGTTAATGCCCAACAGATTGAAGAATTCCGACTTCACTAAAGACCGGTTACTTTGGTCATCGAGTATTGCGTACACTCTTTGAGGCTTACTTGGATTGTCGGCATGATACACCTTAACCAAGCAGATTTTTGAACAGGACTTAGGCCGTGGTGCGTCGCCACATATCTCCGTACACTTGGAAGTGACAACAGGGCATGCAGAATCTTCATTCTCCCTACTTTGCTCCCCGCTTTGCTCGCTCCCAGTTGAGTGTCTAGCTTGCCCACCAGATGACCACGGAGCTGGACCAGGATGCATCGCGGAGGTATGTTTGTCGCTTTCGCACTCTCTGCATTGTATCGTGGTTTTGCAATCTTTAGCCATGTGTTTGGTGCTGGCACAACATCGAAAGCAAATTGAATTTTCTTTCAAGAATGCTTTTCTCTCATCAAGGTGTCTCCCTCGAAATCCACGGCATTTTGACAGCGGGTGAGGTTTGTTATGTATAGGACATTCTTTGTCCGGTTCGTTTTTCTTCACAGCTGTGCTATCCTGCGATGCACCAACTGTGGCTGTAACATCAGTTTTCCTAACTGTGACGAATGATTTTTGCATGTGTTTTTGTTCCCTTTCACCTCTGGATTGACTGGGGATGGAGGAAAAGTTGAATGCAAAACTGGGGTCATTGCGGGTCTTAGCTTGGGAGCATACGAAATCAACAAAGTAACTGAATGGTGGGAAAGGTACGTGATAACACTCCTTAAATTTGGAACCCTGTGTGATCCAGCGTTCCCGCAGTGAGAAGGGTAGCTTTTCAACAATTGGATTCACCCCTCTAGCTGTGTCGAGGTACATAAGTCCAGGCAGGAATCCTTCAGCCTTTGCAGCTTGTAGCTCTTTTAACAAGTCGCCTAACTCTCTGAGCTTGTGTGTGTCTTTGTTAGAGATAGCTGGGAAGGCATCTAGTTTCTTCAGCAGAGCATTTTCAATCACCTCTGGACTTCCGTAAGTTTCCTCCAAGCGCTCCCATACCATGCACACACCTTGTCTGGGATTATGTACATGCACAGCTCTAATCCGCATGGCTTGAAGTGATGACTTGGGCCCTAACCACTTGACCAGTAGGTTGAGTTCTTCCTGCTCAGATAGGTTTAGCTCCTTCGTAGCTGCTAGGAAAGAGGCTTTCCATGCCCAGTAATTCTCTGGGCAATCATCAAAGGCAAGAAGTCCAGAGCTCACCATCTCTTTCCTCATGAGATACTGGGCTAAGACATGTGTTTGTGATGTTGGAGGCGAGTATTTCTGCTTTGGCACAAATGGCTCTGGAGAAGAGCGAGGAACATGGCGTTCAGTAGGTGCAGCTATGTGTCCAATTTCTTCAGTAAAAGATTCATACAGTGAATCTTGTGCCTTATTGATTGACGGTTGGGTATTCACTAGTCTATGGTGAACAGTGGGTGGCAGTGGACTAGGCACCTGTAGCTCCTGTGGAGCATGTGTGTCGAATGGCTGTGTTGCTACATAGTTTTTGGTGCGTTTCATTGGATCATCAAGAGTTAAATCCTGTAACTCACTGAGAGTGTGACTTTTGCTTTGTTCGAACTCTGCTGCGGCCGCTTCGTATATAGCTGCCTCTGTTGATGCCGCAGTAGCTTCTTTCTCTTGCTTTAACACATGAAGACTTGCCTCTATTGAAGCCTTCTCTTTCATCATAGCTGCCTCTTTTTCAGCAAAGGATACTTTAATTTTTGCCGCTTCAGCCTTAGCCCTGGCCCTTGTTGCAGCTGCGCTGACAGATGACTGGGTTGATGATCTGGAGGATTTGTGTGAAGCTGAGACACAAGATCTTGTCTCCACCTGAGATGGATGCTCTTCGCGGCCGTTGTTGCTCATCTTGAGACGTTTTTGCGTGCTGTTCACAGTTATTCAACTGTCTTCCCTCGCTGAGTGGTCAACATTTTACTATTCTGTCCTGATAACACATAGGCCGCATTATGCTGACAGATAGCGAACAAAAAGAAGAAAGACCCAGTAGGCTTGACTCCAGTGTGATTGCGTGACAGCGTTTACTGAAGTTTGTTAGTATATTTGATTTCTCTTCTCATTTCTTTTCTTTCTTTATTCTTTCTTTTTTCCTCTTTTTTGTAAAACTGAAACACAATGAAACACAAATACATACCATGACTCAATCGAAATAAAACAGACTGTCCACAATTTTCTTCCTCTACAGATTGTAAATCAGGTAAGTATAATATAACTGAAGTTAACATCTTTGTTTTACAGTAACTGTGTGCACAGGTAAGTATTAGCAACGTAAATGCAGCAAATAGCATCGTTTCCCACACAAACAAAGCATTAGCACGAAGGCTTAACAATGAACCAGATGAGTCAGCAGTCTAGCTGAGGTATTGCTAACGATTAGCTTCCCGGTTAGCATTCCGATTAGCATAGTGTTTGTTTCAACATAATTCAAACATGTCAAACATAAATTCCAACATTATACTACCAATTAACAACTTAAATGTCAAACAGCAACAAAAACTCACTGTTGGTTCCACTTCAAGGCTCAACAACTGACTGTCTGTGGAGGAGCACTTTTACTGGGTGCTTGCAGGTCTAATGCTTGGACCACTACTGACACGTAACATGAAAAGGCAGGACTAAAAACAGATGTAGTAACTCAGAGCACCACTAGGGGCGCCAAATACTTACTGACAAGAGTCAGCACAAGTTTAAAAACACAGTGGCGCACTTCCTGTATCATCATCAGGTGACATCACAAGGTGGAACAGGAGCGTTTCAGTCAGTTTTGGCATCACTCAGGTTCATTCTAAGTTTAGTTAAATTAGTTTAGTATCAGTTCTGACAATATGAACACCCAAACATTCCCCACGTCGGTGACCCCCGTAGTCCTCACATAAACCTGCCTAATCCCAATGAGAGGAGAGCGAGGACACAGAGGAGGGCAGGGTAAACAGAGGCTAGACCGTTAACCTTGCACCCTTTGTACAAAACATACTGTCATTGACCTGAAGGCTGCAGCTCTTATCTGGCAACGCACGCTAGCTAGCTCCATCCTCCAAAATCTCCACATGCTAACAGGGGCCACTTTAAATTCTTTGGGGAATTATTTTAGATGTAATTTTTGGGTATTTTGCAGATTATGTCAAATAAGGTTATGTTCTTAACTCTTTAAACTCCAAATTCTAATAATGCTAGCACTGATGGAATAGGATTTGTGTGTTTAAAAAAAAAAATGGTGGGTATATTTTCTCTTGTTTTTGATTGTTAAATATGATATGTATTTTTTAAATGTGAGGGGTTTATTTTGTTTGTTTTTGTATTTATCTTATTTTAATCCCATTCAATCCACTTTATTTCTATAGCACATTTTATCAACATGACAGTTTCCAAAGTATTGCACAGACAAATTAATACAATAAAAGACAATCATGAATAAAAACAATAAACAAAAAATGGTTGAAATGCATAAAGATAAAAAAGATTTTTAAAAATTAGTAAAAAGTAAAAGTGAGTCTTAAAGGTCCCATGACATGGTACTTCTTGATGCTTTTATATGGTGCCTTAATGGTTCCCTAATACTGTAAATGAATCCTTCTTCAAAATCAACATTCAGTGCATGAGAAAGACACATGTACACAGTCAGAGTCAGAATATCTCTGTCTGAACAACTCATTCTGGGCCTTGTTGCTTGAATGCAAATGAGAAGGACACAGATAGGGTTAGAGGAGCGGGTGGGGCCCCCCCACCCGCTCCTCTGCGCCTCTGTGCGCTGTCTCCCATTTCCGCGTTTTAAGCGCAAAGGAAAAAAGGAGAGGCATTTCAATGAAAAAAACAAATTTTCACAGAAAATAAAATTAAACCACTGCTGTTTCAGAGGTCCAGAGGGTCGGGTAAAGGACTTCCGAGCCTAGAAACACTTGCACGTGCCTCCAGGCAAATAAAAAAACGGATTTCGCATTGCGTAGCTCCTTCGCGGTCCAAACTCTCTGGGCGTGATTTCCAGACACAGGGGATAGACATCCAGATGGGGGTGGAACTGCATTTGCATTTCTTTTTTCGATCTGACGTCACATAGTTGCCTTGTTCAGAATCGCCCGTTTGAGCTGTGTTTTTCTCTAATGCAGAAAAGGACCGCAAATGCTCAGTTTAGACATTTCGCAACTTTTAGCCATGGGGGGATGGGGGGGGCTAAACAGGGTAGGGGAGCTCACATTAACGTTCAAAAACCTCAGAAAGTGAAAATTTCATGCCATGGGACCTTTAAGACAAGACTTTAAACACTCCACTGTGGTGGTTGTTGGGACATGGGGGAGCAGAGCGTTCCAGAGCTTGGGGCCGGCCATAGAGAAGGCCTGGTCCTCCCTGGTTTTCAGTCTTGTTTTAGGCCCACAAGCTGGAGCTGGCCCTCGGACCTCAGAGCGCGTGCATGGCTGTAAATCTGGATGAGGTCCGAGACGTACTGTGGAGAGAGTCCATCCAAAGCTTTAAAAACTAATAAGAAAATGTTAAAATCAATTCTAAACAAACAAACAAACAAACAAACAGAAAGCCAGTGCAAAGATGCAAGGATTGGTGTGATATGTTCTCTTTTTTTGGTTCCTGTTAAAAGTCGGGCCGCGGAATTCTGGACTAACTGCAGACGGGAAAGAAAGAAATTTCTATTGAAATTTGAGAATGTCAACTGCCCATTGTGAGTGACAATGGAATGAGAATTTTGAATAAAAAAATTAGCAACATGACTATTGGCTAACATCCAGCTAACAGCTAAAGGCATTAAATGTTTTTGTAAGTAACTGTCTGCAGGTGGCACGTTACCTACATGATTCTATGGAAAGCTAAAAACATACTCCGGAACATTTTACAGTTACATTTTATACCATACTGTGAAATAGTATTGCCTAAGGAGGCACATTTCCATGGAAACAAGCAGAAAGTAGGAGAAGGCCCTCCTCCATGTCACATAAGACTCAAGTTTGTGGAGATGCAAGCCCGCTGCTCAGAATAAGAGCACATTCATTTTCTGTGTTTTTCAGTGCAATAAACAACCTAAAAGATTGCTTCAAAGTTACATACTGTGGCTTTAAAGTAGTTTCACTTTTTGATGACTCAGTTGTGTATACATGTAGATATTTTATAAATATAATATCAACATTTATGTATGCTATGGAGAAACAACTTCACCAAATGGCTGCCTTTAAACTTGTGTGATGTGATGTGAAATATGATGTGATGTTTTTGAGACACACATTCAGATGAGCCACAAAGATCCAAAAGGCCAATTTTGCATCATAATCTGTCAACTTTAAGATCAAGAGAGATCCTTGAAGTTCACAGCACAAAAGCAGAACATCAGACGCACAGATGGAGAGATAGAAAGGAGAGAACAAAGTGGGGGATGACTGTGAAGATGTGAGTTTGGGCGGAGGAGGAAGAGGAGGGGGAGGGGACAGGTGGTGTGTTAGTCCTCTCAGATCTGCGACAGCTGGCAGCGCGGCGGCTATAAGCAGCAGAATGTACGTGCACGTGGAGAGTGTGCACGAGGAGGAGGCATGTGGGGGGAGCGACAATAGGCACTAGAATTCACAATATATTTATTTCTTTTTTAGTTTTTTTTTCTAGATTATTTTTTAACTTAGTTTTTTTTGTTTCTTTTTTTGTTTTTATTTTGATAGATTTATTTTCTTGTTTTTTGTTCTTTTTTGGTAGATTTATTTGGGTTTTTATGTTCTTATTTAAATTTTTTTCATTATTTGCTTAGATTTTTTTCTTTTCTTTCTTTTTTAGTTTTTATTTTGGTAGATTATTTGTTTTGTTTATTTTATTATTTTTTATTTTCCTTCTTTTTTTTCTTTAGTCCAATAGGTTTTGTTTACAGTAATTTCAAGGCACAATTCTAAATAAGAAAACTTAACTTAAAGCAGTGCTTCTCAAATAGTGGGGCGGGGCCCCCTGGGGGGGGGGCGGGGGGGCGCGTGTGACCCTGGGAAACATGCTTTTTGCTGTACTGTACTAGAACTAAGTGTAATTACACATCCACAACAGTAGTTGGCAGTGGCGCTCTCATTGTCGCTCTGGGGCAGGGGGCGGCCACCTTAAATATGCAATATACAGAACAGACTCACCATCAGCAGAACATCCTGTGTCACAGAAAAAACACATATATTCCACTGAGTCGTGTCCTTTAGTCCAACAGAAGCTGGCGCATCAGCGGCACAAGGAGAGATTGTTTTTTTTCCAGTGCTTTGAGTTTTTGCAAATGGGCCATGTGGTTTTTAAGTTTCGTTTCTGTAAAACGTATACAAATGTGCACAAAGCTGCATTAAAAACACATTAATATTTGAGTCCTCAGTGCAAAAAAAAGACAGTGCAGTCTTTGTTGGAAGTTTCTTTCTTTCTTTTTTTTGTTTTTAATGTTAATAAAAGGATACAATGTTATGCAGAGGTGTACTAATAATTTTCTAGACAAATAATACTATTTATAGTCGCGCGCAGGGAGGGGGGCGTGAAATTTTTTCTTCTTCCTGGGCGTCACGGAATATAATTGAGAAGCACTGACTTAAAGTAACCACAAAGATCTATGATAAATATGATAAATTACATGAAATTAAATAAAAATTACATAATATTTAATAATGCAGTCTAAAATTTGGGTTGTTAATAAAAATAATAATTTCAAAGTAGCATTCAGATTCTTTGTTTCCTTAGCAATAAGTTTGGAATTTTGTGATGAATTGTTAACTGTATGCAGGCGAAAGAAATCAGTTCATAGCTACTAAAATGAACATCAATATTTAACTAATCTGGGTGTTCGGTTCTTGCGTGTGGGGGAGCGTGCACGTGCGGCAGAGCGTACACGTCGGTGGCGTGCATGAGCCTGCCCACAGATCTGCATGTTTATTGGTCTGGGGCCGTTTGAAGCGCTGCCAGCCTCAGGAGTGAGTGTGTGAGGACATGACAGAGGAGGGCCTGTCAGCATCAACACTTTGAATCGTTTCACTTTTTCTCTTATGTTCCTGTTCTGTCAGAGGAAAGGTGGACATTAGAAAGCCTCTAGTTCCATTTTGTTTGTGTAATGCTCGACACTCTATATCAGGGGTGGGCAATTATTTTTCCCCAGGGGCTAAATGAGAAGCAGAAAATATTGTGGAGGGCCGGGCAAAAAATTTGAAGTCTAAGATAAGATAAGATAATCCTTTATTTGTCCCACAATGGGGAAATTGCAGTGTCACAACGCAAGTTTCAGAAAGAGTAGGAAAATATGAGCATGCATCAAAATTAAGATAAATAATAATAATAAGTATGTACAATCAACTAAAAAAACACAACACTGTAAGGTTAAAAGGCACAGGAACGCTGCACAATAAATGTCTTTGATTCTGAGCAGTGAACAAACAGCAGTTAAAGTGACTCCAGTTCAGTAATATATAATATCACTACAATAAAGTGAGTCAGATGATTGTGAACAGTGCTGTGATGGACAGTGGTGGTTACATAAATAAGTAGCAGGTAAAGTGACTTTAAATAATATTGCACATTGTAATTATTACTATGGAGATGACACATGGTTGCTATGGAGATGAACATGACTAGCATTGATCATTGTACAGTCTGACAGCAGCAGGAAGGAAAGACCTGCGAAATCTCTCTTTAACACAGCGAGGGTGAATCAGTCTGTCACTGATGCTGCTCTCCAGAGCCGACAGAGCGTCCTGCAGGGGGCGACACTCATGGTCCAGCATAGACATGAGTTTAGCCAGGACCCTCTTGTCCCCCACCTGCTGCACTGAGTCCAGAGGACAGCCCAGGACTGAGCTGGACTTCCTGATGACCTTGTCCAGTTTCTTCTTCTCCCTCTCTGTGACGCTGCTGCTCCAGCAGACCACACCGTACAGGATGGCTGATGCCACCACAGAGTCATAGAAGGTCCTCAGTCTACTCTAGTTATTAATTTTATTTTTATGTTGAAATCAGTAAATGTCATTGTTTACAGAAGCTGGTACGTTCTGTGTTATTATTAAGTAATGAGAGAGTGAGGTTTTACAAAAACAGAATTTATTCTGTAAAATCTATAAGCTTTCCCAATTTCGTTGTGTTTTTACCTAACATAATGACAATAAAGACTATTCTATTCTATTCTAAAATAATTCAAAACAATGTTAAACGTGAAACTTTTGTTACTCTTTTTCAGTCGCATTAACCCCACAATCTGAGTTTAACTTTCTTAACTTTGTATTAAGACACCACAATGTCTTATACAAGATATGTCACTTCCAAACTGTGTAGAAAAAAAGTCAAGGTGTGTTTTGTTTTTTTTTCTTGATGAGTAAGAGAAATCTAGCCTCGGTGATTTGTGCATCAAAATCAGGTTCATGTTTGAGGTGGAGATGTGAACTCCGACAGATCAGTAAATGCATTATGTACAGTTTTGAAAGTAGGTTTTATTTTCTTCCAAGGAACCTTCCACGGCCGGTCAGAGTCAGCTCACGCGCCTCATTTGGCCCCCGGGCCTTGAAATGCAGAGGTCTGCTCTAGATGTAACTGTGTTTCTGTGTGTGAAGATGAACTCATTAAAACTGGTGTTATCCATTTTCCCACGTTCACAGTATTGCAGAATGTGTGTACTAATGTACTTCATTGTCTGTGTGTACATGACAAATATTTAAAGGTGCTGCATCACACAAAATGGATTCTCGTGAGCGTTTAAGTCATGTTAGAATGGAGTTACCTGAGCTGCGTTTTGTTACATTCACACATGTTTAAGTAACTCTTTAAGATGTAGACAGATTAATAAGTCTGTTTACATCTTCAAAGCTCAAAATGTTCTGTTCCACCTTGTGATGTCATGAAGTAAGTTTACAGCTCCTTTTATCTTTAGTTCAGTAGAGATGGGAAATTCCAGAGAATTGTCCAAATGATTCTAGTGAAGGTGTGTGGAGTTTAAAAACAAGATGGAGCACTTCCTGTATTACCACATGGCATTACAAGGTGGAATAGAGTGTTTGAGGGAAAAACTTGACCTAAATATGCACAATTTGTGTGTTAAAACGTGTGAATTAAACAAAACACAACTCCATATGTTTGTGATGAGGAAAAACATTAGAACATAGATCAGAAAATAGAGTAATATAAGTAACCTTTTACCTCAAAAAGTTGTTTTATTGCACTGAAAAAAGACACTTCCAGATTATTTCCATCCAAATGTTGTTCTTTTTTCTATAATTCTCCACAGTATCACATAAAACATTGGTGTGGAGTTCAAGCAGTCCCAGACCAATGTTCCGAAATATGGTTTTAATTTTCAATTTCCATGAAGTCATGCAGGTGATGTGCACCTCCAGAAAGTTACACAGAGTAGCTTTGAAAAGAGTACATGCATTTCTCAATAAGTCCCTTGTGAAATGTACTCTTATCACTCAGCCAGTGCTCTATAGATCAACTGTATTTGCACATTTTACTTTATATCTGCTTCCACCTGCTCTGGTCTTTGTCTAACCTCTAGCTCACTCTTCAAAGTCTCGCTGTATAAAAGATACACTCTGAAGTACAAAAGATAGACTCTGAACTACTGAACTTCTCATATTCAGCCTACACCTTATTCCCTCTGTTTTCTTTCAAACTCTCTCATTGGATCACATTATCTCAGTAACAGTTCAATAAAAGGCCATAGCTTCCCTTATTCCCTGCTTGTAAGCACAGCGCCCGGGCACTGCTCTGTTGGCTCTGGGTGTGTTCTTTGGGTGTGTTCTCTGTCTCTGCTGTTTGACAGAGCTCGGGCTGTATGTCTCTGGAGATGGGGGGGAAGCTCGGTTCTGTGTGCTCAGACTGGGGTTGCGGAGCTGGCGGTGCGTGGGCTTGCAGTGAGTGTTTGCTCTGGGTAAACATACACTGTCTTCATGGTGGGGTGGTGTTCGTGTGTGTAGTGCATGTTTGGACACTGTTGGCAAAGGCTGGTGCAGTCAGAGGATCAGGCTGATGGAGGATGGGCACAAATAGATGATGTGATGAGAGAGGCCATTTCCTGAATTGTATCGATCCAAGCGTCCGCTCTGGGTGCTCTGTTTCACTGTGCTGTTTATGGCTATGGAGAGTGCTCCATTTTCATAAGAATCACCATGTTTTACACTTGCACTGTGTTCTACAGGCTCCACAAAGCCTCTCAAAGAGCTGCACTGTACGCAATATTCACTCCACACTTGGTGGTTATACGTTTCTATTAGCCACAGCTGCCCTGGGGCAGACTGAAGGAAGGGAGGCTGCCAATCTACACCATCAGCCTCTCCCACCACCTGTACTCACTCACACACTGCAGGTGGGCTTGCGTCTCCACATTAGTTTAATGTCATACTGTGGATCTTTATGTGCTCTCAATGGAGATGGCAGACCCTCCACCTGAACGTTACATCTACAATTTATATTCTGGAAAGTAAACAAGTTCTATTACTAGAAACAAACTGAAATTCTGATAACCTATACTAAAAGCAAAACTTGTGCTCTTAACGAGACATTTCTTTTTCTTTTCTCTGATGTACTCCATAATGAGTTGGATCTTTGAAGATACCATTTGAAACAGTTAGCGCAACTGGAGTTTTTCAAGTAGCTGGGTCACCTTGGCACACTTTTACATTCTCACCCATGAATGAAGACATGAAAAGATGCTCTCTCTCTTTCTCCCTCCTCTCTCTCTCTCTCTCTTCTGTCCACTCTCCTCCTCATCATGCCCCTCTCCCTGCACACAGAGCACACTAGAACAAGCCTGTGTTATGTGAATGGAGACTGTCCTGTCCTGATCTAATCACACTTTAAGAGCTCCATAATGAGTGTGAATGGAGTGTCCAAACCAATAAAGCCTCACACCTCCAGATTAATGACATCATGTACCTCTATGGCCCTGGAGTGCATTATCATGTGGAATTGGTTTGTGATATAGACTGTAATTTTATATTTGATGTTAATGATTACAGTGGTGGACATCTAGAATTAAACGTATTACATTTTATTAGTTTATGAGACTATTATTTCATTTCAAGTGGTTTATTTATATCAATATTGAACTGTCCAAAATATACTATGCTATCACAAACACAGCATCAGGTTTGACAAGTTGTAGTGTATTGTTTTTGTATCATGTTTTTGAATATTTATGGAAAATTGTCATGTGGGAGCATGGGTGACGTAGGCTTGTGGGCGGAGCCTTGTACAGGCTTGTACTGCTAACACTTACAATATTTCAATGTAAGTCAATGGGAGCCAGGGTCAGAAGGAGCTGGAAAACCGGCACATGACGGGATTGTTGAACACGAGAAAATCGTGTTAGAATTTTTTTGTTTTGTTTTTTTTTTTTCCAAAATTTGTGATTTTCATTTTTTTGCTGACTGTGCTAGTTGAGATCATGAAGAAGCCATTCCATGTTTCAGATAACAGCATTGGCTGCTTAAAAAG
Source organism: Paratrypauchen microcephalus (assembly GCA_036785185.1). Classification (NCBI taxonomy): domain Eukaryota; kingdom Metazoa; phylum Chordata; class Actinopteri; order Gobiiformes; family Gobiidae; genus Paratrypauchen; species Paratrypauchen microcephalus. Next base: position 319,284 of record JAVJIX010000188.1, on the reverse strand, counting down.
CATACATTTTGTCTTTGAAATTGGGCTTGTTTTTCGGAAAGAAAAGGGGCGTGTGTAAATTACCATAATTACCCACACTAGCGCTCCTGCCAATCATGTGACGATTAGCACTCTTTTGTTTTCACCTGTTCGCCTATCAGCTGTGAGCAGCTTGTGAATATTTACGCTGCATTTCAAGAGAATAAGGACGGTGAAAAAGGACTGTAAATACTCCGTTTCTCCGGAGCTCATGTACAGAATACGTATGTACGGATGTACGGATACTTTAGCTGCCGAAAAACTGTGGATACGCGAATTATCGGACAACGAGGCAAACGGAGGTGACTGCGTTCTCTTTCTTATGGGGTGAGTAAAGTGCTTCTAAACTTTGACACTACAGACTTTAGGACATGTTTAAATACTTCAGCTTTCATGTGGTCATATTATTTCTACAACAAAGGAGATATTTAGCTGAATCGTGAACCTGAAGCGATTAACGTCAACAGAAAACATCCAGAGTGTGTGTGTACATGTGTGTACATGTGTGTACGTGTGCGTGTGTGCTATGCTATTAGTACTTCCTGACTATTTTGGTGAGTCGGTTCTTCTTGATCCTAAGTATTTCATTGCATTATTGTTGATCTTTTTTATTTTACATTGTATAATACGTACAGTACAAAATCAACGTGCTAGGCTATATATATATATATATATATATATATATATATATATATATATATATATATATATATATATATATATATATACACACTATTGTGGAAGTTGCGTTTGTAATGAGAAACCTGAAAACTTCTCACATTTCAGACTCAAAACAGTGAGTCGTTTTTATTAAGTATATCTGAAAAGGCGTTGCTCTAGAACATAAAAGCAGCGTGTCAAAACGTCACACAGTTTCTTAAAGGGACCGCAACTATTATCAGAAGCAGCGACTTTATAACCAAGTGCTTAACCAAGAACTGCAGCGGGTCCAATATATCAGTGGACCCGCTGCAGTTTGCTTACAAGCCAAACGTAGAAGTAGAGGATGCCGTCATCTACTTGCTGCAGCGGGCGCTCACCTTGAGACCGCCGGGAGTGCTGTGAGAGTCATGTTCTTCGACCGGACGCATGTGCATCCAGTATATCGTAATGATATCGAAGGCTTCTCCATCGATATATCACCATGGATATATTTTGATTAATAAGAACATTTTAAGACCAAATGACGAGGCTCACAACAGCAGTTACAGAGAGAGGGGCCACAATATTCCAATGTAAGTCAATGGGAGCCAGAGTCAGTAGGAGCGAACTTCTTATTTGTAACATCTAGCATGTTAGCTATGTCCATTTATATATACGGTCTATGGTATGTATAGAGATTTACCAAAGTAATATTGTAAAAATGTTTGTTTATTTAAAAATGGTGATATATTGTTAAATTTAATGTAGTGTAAGAAGATTTTAGAAAGTAGTAGTTCCGCGGAGTGCATTAAGTGGATTAATCAAGGAGGGAGGGCAGAATCACACTACAAAGCTTTTAAGCCAATATAAAACATCACACCACACGTTATAGGGACCAGACAACTGGTTGAAAATGCACTAATTAGGAAATGGTTACAAAGTGGACATCATAGTACCCACACCGACCACTGTAAACAAACACAAAACAGGCCTCCATTCCTGGGAGATCATCCAGGCTAATGCTATAGATCAGGGTAGTGTGTTATGGGTTTGTCCATGATCAGGGGCTCAGGAGCAGGGTGTGAAAGCAGAAGTGTCCCTGGATGATTTGAGAGAGGAGAGATAACGTGACCTTAATACCCACAAAAGAAGATAGAAATCCAGGCTCTGAGCAGATGGAAAAAAGAGGTTTATGTAGTAGCAATACCTTTGGGTGCTCATTAAAATTGCCTTTGTCATTAAAGCGGATCTATTCTGCAAGTGGACTTTTCACAGCTTTAACCATGTTATAGTACTTTCTTCTCCTTGACCTTCTGAAGTTGGATTGAGTGTTTTGTGCATGTTTGAGTCATCCTTATTCTGCTTTATTCAAGACGTCATTGCTCAGATCTCCCCTCGTTTTCACTACCACTGGTGCACGCCCACTGTGACAAAGATTTTATTTTCTTAATTAGCGATTCACTTAGCATCATGTCACCATTTTGGTACAGTCTAAAACAGCCTAACCTAATGTGCAGCTATCCATAGGAGAGGCCGGCAGCTACACTGTGGATGTCAGGTCCCATTGGACACCGCAGTATGGAACTTTTTAAAGAGAATTTAAGAGAAGTTCAAGTTTAATACTGCAGTTTATGGAACATTTCTAGGCAAAGAAAAATCATCTCTATGGAGACGTACTGAAAAACTACATCTTTAATTGAATGATTGAATGATGAATGAAGGTATATGAACTTTAAAACCTTAGGGGAGCACTATCTGGATTACTACCTGATGACATCACAAGGTGGAACAGAACAGTGTCTAGAGAGTGATACAAACAAAATGTCATAGCTGCAGACTTTGAATTATAACATTTCATTGATTTGCATTTAGCCGTTCAAATGGGAAGTGTAGTGAATCATATTGAATTCAAACCCAGTCCATAAGGAGCATGAAGGTCCACCTCAGAAAGTTTCTCTCCTCCATAACTCGTCATGGTCATGTGGCTGTGAGCTTCAGCTGTTAAGCACAGGCCCTCTCCTCTCTCTGCTTTGAAGTCCACTTTAAAAGACTGCGCTCCGCCTCTTCCAACAAGCTAAGCTAAACACATGCTAGCTCCAGACTTTTTCAACACCACTGCCAGATGATCACAAGAGAGTTTGGGGGAACAAAGTGAGACAGATGAGACCCATGGGTGAAGCTGTGAGGAAAGGGAGAGGGGCTATGGGAGTGTGCATGAGGGGCAGGCATGTGGTCACTGGATTAAGGGCTGATATTTTTGGTGTTTTCTTAAATACACATTTTTATTATGAACAATTGGATTCGATTAGTTTATGTCAGTTACATGTGTGTTACATTACAAATGAAATAGTGTTACACAGCCTCCACATTTCAGTGCAGCAGAAGATGCAGTAAAAGAGTCCAGAGTGTGTGATGTAAGAGCTTCACTGCTGGCCAACTCTGGCCATGGACATGGCGAAGAATTAAACTAAAACAACAGAGTCGGTAGAAACTGCCACAAAAATTACAAAAACTGTTCAGTGTGTGAGCCAGGTAGCCACAAGAGCAGCTATTTACTCTATTGCTATGGGAGCCAGTTTCTGAATATATTTTTTTGACAGGTTCAGCCATGAGAATTAAAATATTAAAACATGTTTTGTTTTTTTTTGTTTCCCATCAGGGATGTTTTCATAGCATTGAAAAACAGGGGGAAAAAACATATCCTTTCCACGAGAAAACGTGCATCTCCACAAACCTGTCTCTTATTTGGCCTGGAGCAGGGCTTCTTCCTGCTTGTTTCCATGGAAATATTGTTCCTTTGGCTATAACTCACACTATGACTTTAACTGGTCTTTCCCCTGCAGCTGCAGTGGTGTCCTGCAGGGGGCGTGTCTCTGTTCTGGGCATGGCTCTGCTCTGATGACAGCTCCAGACTCTAATGATCTCACAGTTTAACGTGTGGACAGGACCGGGGGACACGTGGAGAGCAAAGGGGGGACGGGGGTATGAGGGGGTATGGAGGGTATGTTAAGGGGGTTATTGGGGGGGTAAGGAGATGACAGGACTGGGACACTTGGATTACCTTGTTTCGTCCAACTGATGTCATAGAAATGCCGGTTATAATATTAGCAGCTAGTGGTAACAGTTGCAGTTGCAGGAGTCGCATCAGTATCAGAGCATATCTGCCAACTGCTAGATCACTAGATTACTCAAACATCTGGATGACATCTAATAGCCCTCTTTAATAAATAGAACACATTAATATCCAGATTGTGATTTGTGTTTGTGAAAAGTCTCTTCTTTCCTTTGACGTCCGGCTGAGTTACACAGCGCTCTGAAGCAGCTCACCTGTGGAGTGTGGACAGCTGGATATTCTTATCTTAAGATAATAAAATGGACCTCATGTAGTGATTCAATAAAGCACTTAGAGCCACGACTGCTACAGCTTTGTAACCAGCTCCCATAATGCATCGTTACATAAACTCGAAAAATCGACCCACGGAAGAAAGAACTTGGACACTGTAATTAATGAGATATAGTAAAAGCATCTAAGACAACTATATTTATATTATATTTTGAGTAATATTAGGGAGAGGGAGACCAGTGGTTGAGAGAGGCAAGCACTTTCACCTTACAGCAAGAAAATTTTGGGTTCAATACCAGCGCTGATTTTCTTTTCGTTTCGAAGTTTGCATGTTTTCCCTGTGTCTGCGTGGATTTCCTTTGGGCACTCCGGTTTCTTCCATCAACCCAAAACAAGCACAACAGGTCAAAATCTCCAGTTAAGGTAGTCCTGACCAAGACTAGCTCAAGATCTGGAGATGGTCCCACTGCTCCTGACAGGATTTACCCAAAGACACTGAAGGATGGGTCAGACTTTGCCCTATGTGCACAATAAAGGGTAGGTATGAAGTTTGAACATTTAGGGCCTGTTTACACGAGAACGCTTACGGGTAAAAACAACAAAATATTTTATCGGAAGTGCCTTTCGTTTACACGGTGACGGCGTTTTTGGGGCCTAAAAACGCAAAAATCTGAAACCACCCTCCAGAGTGGAAAAGTTAAATACGCTCCGCTGTAGTGTTTCCGTGTAAACTGCCCAAGACGCAAAACTGGTCAGATCTGCTCACGTCGTGTACCCGTTTACGTCACATAGATGTGGCATACCTTGATACCACGGATGTTCAAGCTGCACTAGCAGCTCTAGTCAACATACAAGAGTCATTTCAACAATTGTATAAATCGCACCCACACATGTCTACGGCGTACAAGTCTTTCTCACACTCTCACAGCCACACAGACGCCAAGACAAGCGACTTCCGCATGAGGCACTTCAAATGTAAAACCCGATGTGATTTTATATTTTGTAATTCACTGTAATCCTCCTGTAATGTAACTATTTTCAGTACAATATTCAAAAACATGTAAACAAAAATACAAGTCACTGAAATGTTTGGAGCGGAACTTAACAACTCATTTAAAACGCAATTAGAACATTTTATTTTGAAGTTTTACCTTTCTCTTTTCCGGTACAGTCGTGGTTAGAAATGTAACTTGACGCTGTTTTGTTTTTGGTTTTTTTTCATTCCAGTTATTTACAGCGCCTCCCTTCGCTGGCTTTTGCGTCCACTTTTGCGTCTTCGTATAAACAAACATTTCCTGTTAAGAACGCTCGTCTAAACGCGGATAAAAAATTGAAGACGAGACGCCACTTTTGCGTCTTCTGTTTTGATCGTTGCCGTATAAACGTAGCCTTAGACTGTATAAAGAAGTGGACTGGGGAAGTGTGACATCACCTATAGCTTTCGGATCCAGTCAGATTTTGTTCATAAAGGCCTGCAGTTATAGGGGCGAATATGGAGTTCAGTTCCATATTAAAAACAAGAATTTATTAACAAACAATATAGCAAAGTAAAAACACCAAGAGAGCAGGTTAATATGAACATTTTAAGACCAAAATGACGAGGCTCACAGTGTGTAAAGTCAGTGTCAATTCAATTGGAGCTCACTTCCTGTTTGGAACATGACTGCTAGCGCGTCTGTGGGTATGATTTTTAAAAATTTACAATTTTAACTTTACATGTTACAATATTTTGTGAAGAATTCCAATGGCCACTGTGACTGCTGCGATGAGAGAGTGTGATGCAGTGAGTGTTCTGCAGAGATGGAGGGATATGGAGGGCCCTTGAGTGTGCATGTTTGGGCCCCTGTTTGATGTAGTGTCCCTTAAGTGCACTTAAGCCCCGATTCATGGCTCTGCTCAGGGGCCCCAGCTGCTATCATTTATAAGAGTACAGTCTGAGGCTAACTGCCATTTTTGTGACGATACTGTATAGAGTCCGTGTGCTCCTCTGCTCCATCACACAACCATGAAGAAGAGAAGAGAAAGATGAGACGTGTGTGTGGTTTTCATGATTCTTTAATTCTGACTTCAATTGGTGTGATAAAACCTCTTGTAAATATAAATTTACACCAGAATACACCAATCAAGAAGCTGTTTGCGAAGAAAATTTGAAAAATATGTTAAAAACTAAAGGACATGTTCTGTCAGAGAATTCTGACCAAAAGTTTGACAAAATTTACTTTAGGGATTTTAAGCCTGATTTCAACAAAATACAGTTTTCTTATATTTGTTTTTATCATGTAATATTTTTTGCGTACGTTAGAGGTGTTTGTTTTGGCCTACGCTACAGTATGGTTGGTAGGTAACATTGATGTCAAGATTTCCAACCAGGAAGTACAATGTTAAATCTAAAAATGGAAAACTGAGGAAGTGCTTTGCTAACCTTTATGTTTGTGTATGCTCTCGATAGGCAATACAGTGGTACCTCACCTTACGAAATTAATTCGTTCCAGAAGTGGTTTCGTAACGTGAATTTTTCGTAAGTTGAGTAGCTATTTCAATGGAAAAGGCCTGATCCGTTCCAAGGTTTTTTTTTATAGTGTAACTTTTTTTTTTATAGTTTAACATTTGTGTTCTGCGTCCTGATTGGAATAAACCAGGTCTAGACCAGAACTAAACCAGGTCTAAACCTGGACTGGACCTGGACTAAACCAGGATTATCCCGGGACATGGCAGTGCCGTTGGAGGAGCGTGTTGCTCGTGTCTCCGTGCTCCTTGCGAGTTCTGCGCTAGAGCTAAGAGGCCGAGAAAGACGCTCTTTCAGCGGGAATAAGAGCGGGGCGGGGCAGGCTCTGGTTCTATGTGACTTACAGAGCCTGGGGCTGACACTGTGAGCTAACAGGCCGAGAAAGGTGCTCTATTGGCGGGCAAGACCGTGGGGTCTTGCTCGGGGCCGCGGGCCCGCACGGCTCCATCCCACGCCGTGTCGACGTCGCTTTTTGATCCTTCGATGTCGGCTCTTCCTATCATTGTGAAGTAGAATTCACCAAGCGTTGGATTGTTCACTCACTAAGGGAACGTGAGCTGGGTTTAGACCATCGTGAGTCAGGTGAGTTTTACCCTACTGATGATGTGTTGTTGTGTCTCCGCTCCCCACGCGCGTTCGGCGCTATATTGAGCCGTGTCTACCCCCATGCTTCACTATCAACACATTCCATTGAAAATCGAGTGTTCAAACGAGAGAGAAATGCGAGAAAAGCCCAACTCCAGTCTGAGAAAAGCGTAGAATGTGTGTGGTGAGGCATTTACAGCCCTAAAACATGTAGAACAATTGCAAAATACAAAGTTGTCCTACCTCGTGGACCTCTCCCACCGCGGGCCACCTCTGGAACCTAACCCTGTGTGTGTTGATAAAGTGTATTTACGTTTCGGGGCGTGCATCTGAGCGCGCATTAATTGAATTTTTGAGATTTTGCGTTTCGTAACTTGAATTTTCTTTCGTATCTAGAGACCAAAATTTGACGTGAAGGCGTTTCATAACTTGGATTTTTCGTATGTAGGGTCTTTCGTAAGGTGAGGTACCACTGTACTAGGAGAGAGGGCACTTCATTTTTCGGGAGGGACACTTAAAAATAGTGCACACAAGACTGCTCTGTGCTCAGTCCTGGTTTAGTCCGGGTCTAAGCCTGGGTCTGGTCTGGTTTCCATCGTCCCCAGGGCAGAGGAGAGCTATGGAGTAAAGAGGAGACAGGAGCAGATGGATGTGGTGTGGGGGTGAAGGGTTACAAAAGCATGAACTTGTGGGCATGCCTCAGATGAATTGTGGTGCTCCAGGCGTAATGGTTGGAAAATCTGTGACTAAAATCAAAATGGGACTGGTCAGACTGAACCAAGACTAGAACTGGACCAAACCAAGTACTGTATACCATCAGGACTAAATGAGGGGGTGGGATTAAATAAGTTTTCTTCTTCCCATTCCTTTTTGGGCAGATGTTTTGTTGTTATTATTTCTATTATGATTGTGTGTTTTAAAGAATGTAAACCAGGGCAATGTTCTCAAGCAAACCAGGGCCTCAATCTCAAGCATTTTGAACAGGGAAACAGTAATAGAGGAACACTTATTGAATTAGAGAAATGTAGAAAGGGCATTCTGACTGTGAACAGGGTCATCTGTCCACAGATCTGACCTTAAACTTGCGCTGATTTGGTCTCCATGAAGATAGAAAGGTTTACAGGAGAATTAACGTTTTTTACAATCTGAGCCTTATTTCAGTAATAAAACAAGTTGTTTTACTCACCCATAGCATGTAGAGCATGTAATATATGCCCCGTGCGGTCTCCAAACACAAACTTTAGCACTTTTCAAATCATAGAAGCTCGATGTCTTAGTCTACACTTTCGTTTGAGTCAAAAGTGGCCTGTAATCCGAGATTTATCCATAATTTACAGCTTTGCATTTCATGTTTGCGTCCCGGGAGCTGAGAGTGAAATAAGCTGTGACTCCGCACATGCGCACTGGCGTCCTCATCTACTTGAAACATGGATAAATCTCGGATTACAGGCCACGTTTGACTTAAACGAAGGCGTAGACTAAGACATTGAGCTTCTATGATTTGAAAAGTGCTAAAGTTTGTGTTATTTAGAGACCGCTCGGGGCATATATTACATGCTCTATGCCCCGAGAACGCTAATCGCTAATCTAAAACATCTCTGGAAGTGCTCCATATGACACCAAAGTGCTATCGGTGAGTAAAACAACTTGTTTTATTACTGAAATAAGGCTCAGATTGTAAAAAACATTAATTCTCCTTTAATACCATACCGTGGAACATCCCAGACAAAACAATAACAGCATTAAGCATTTGATAGACCCTCCACCAGAAAAGTTACACAATGCCCCTTTACGTTTAGACCCTAACCAGAGCTCCATAGTCCAGCTCTATGCCCCTGCCCTACTTTTGACCCATCCTCTGCTCATCCTTAGCCCTGGTATGTGCATTGCTTGTTCATAAAATGTCCCATTCTCCCCCATAAATCCTCCAAAGATTTTTACCCCATGTTCACAAGACAGCCAAACACCCACTCTGAAGAGATGAGCTCCCACTTAGCCCCCCCCCCGTTGTTTCGTAGTGTGATGAATGGCGGCTCTGTGCTGTGTTTATTCTCGATGTGTCTCCTAAACAGAGTGTGCATGTTTTTCACCGACTTTAAAGACGTCTGACACAAGAGTTTAGTCCTCTTTACACGCCCGGCCCTGTCAGGCCTAAGCAGCGGCTTACATGAGAACTGAGTGTGTGTAATTAAATATTATATAAATCTCTGACGGAGATCTGACCCAAAAAAGTGCACACACGAAATGAATGAGGAACTCTGCAGGCAGCTCACTCCTTACTCTTCTGCTACGATTGGAGTCAAATTAATTGAATATATGAATTTAAGTACTTCCATTTCTCCATGGCTGTATTTGAAATCTTCGTTTTTTAAATGAGCATGTGGCGATAAATGGAATATAGAAACATGGTCATATTAAAAGTAATGTGATAAAAGTACTCAAACTACAAGGAACCCCAAAGAACCTTGTTTATATAACTTTCCTGCCACATGAATCTGGCCATGGGAGATGTTATGACTTGCCTGTAATGTTCCACACTAGGGCATTAAATATATCCATGGAGACACACAGGTGATGCCATCATACAAGTTGGAGTCTGTGGAGAGGAGACCGCTCATAAGACTGCAAGTTTTTCTATGGCGTTTTTAGCAGTAAATGCAAGAATGCTATACTGTGGAACGTTCCAGATGAAGCAAAAACCCCTCCATGGAGACAAGCAGGAGTACTTAAAGGGATAGTGCGTTGTTTTTTTTTAATGTTAATCTGTATGGGTTTCCTTCTAAAAGTTCCGTCTGTTGACAAGGGCTTACCTCTGACACTCTCAGCTGATCCCGGTTCGGCTCGCTTTCTGGAGCTCACGTAAGTAGGTCCGGTAACTTCTCTGGAACATGAAATAAAGCTTGTTTTTCTTCTCAAAACAAAACATTTGTCCGAAAGGTGATATATTTGCGTCCCAAACAGTTGTCCACGAAACATCCAGCAGCGAACTTAGCGATCGCGTATTGTGTCTGCTGACTTGTATCACTGCGCGCATATTAGCGTATTAGCCTGTTCACTTGTAAACTTCCCCTTGCGGCGGACCGCATCTGCCGTACACTTCCACTAAAGGTTAAAAGGCTAATACAGCTAACGTGGGCACAGTGATACAAGTCAAGGAAACCCATACAGATTAACATTTTAAAAAAAGCACTATCCCTTTAAAGGCAAGGACGAGTAGTAACAAGTGATTTTTTTGATTCGGTAATAAATAATACTATGGCATATATAGGGTGACCATTCTTCCGGATTTCGTCCGGACAGTCCGGTTTTAGAGCTGTCTGTCCGGCCGTCTGTCACGTGTCCTCCTTTTTTACATTTTGTCCTCCTTTCGGACCCTTGTCAGCTACCGTTGCATAAATCATCATAAATCCCCACCCATTATTTACACTTGCTACTCTGCGATGTAAAGTTGTTCGTATGGACAAGCAAAGACCAGTAGGCTAAATGACAGAGGCCTACAACTTTTTTAAATATTTCATGTTTTTTTTAGTTTTCTGGCGTCATATGATGGCGAGGGAAAACAAAAATAAAAAACAAGGTGTCCTCACTTTAGGGCCTTTGTCCTCCTTTTTGGACACAAGTGTCCTCCTTTCCGGTTTCATGCCGGTGGTCACCCTAGGCATGTATCACAAGCGAACCAATACCAGTGAGTCTTCTATTGAAATGCATTGAAGCTTCTCAAAGTGAACTCTTCTAAAAAATTCAACGCATGTGCAGGAAACTCAAATAAAAGTAACACAATGTATTTAAAAAGAAAAAAAAAACTAATCCTACTAACTACTAATTGATTGCTTGTTCAGTATTGACATAATAATATTTGATAATCATCACTAACAGGGAGAACATGCAAACTCCACATTGTCCTGTTACGATAATTCCTGTATATCACTAATTACTGTTCAATAACAGTAAATGGAACAATCATTTAGGTGTCAGGATCACAAGTATTTTTTTATTTACATGTTTATTTACAAGATTTTTTGTCATTTTTCAGTTCTTTGATTCGATTTGTGCTGTAAACAGTTGAACGTAGAATGTCTATGACTCATTACTAACTCCTAAAGTGTTCCATCGTGCCATTTATTGTGGGTATTGAACCATCGACCCGTAAAAGCAGTGAGGCGGAAGCGATTATAATTTCCACTATAGTCATTTAAGTGTGACTAAAAAGCTACATTTGAGAGGCAGGTTTTGCATTGACATTTTCCATACACGGTCACATCGTATAAATTGCTTTTAGGACGTACAGATCCATCAATGTGTGGCTCATTTTGACGAGTGCACACTAATTAAAGCCCCTCTGCTGGTCTTTGTTCTGTCGGCCTTATCCGTCACAGGGGAGGTAGATAAACGCATTTAAGCACTCTTTTTTTTTTTTCAATATTACCGACATTTGGGGGTGGAGAGTCAAAGCTTTGTTTGTGTTGAGTAAAAGGTAGATGGGTTTTAAAGGTAATACATTTTTTGTTTTAATGAAAATAAACCAAGGACAGAATGGAGGTGAAGGAGCCCTGCCTTATTGTTACTGTCTTAAAAAACATGTAAAAGAAGAAAACTAGTTCATTTGAATCAGTTTGCAGTGGTCCAAAGTTATTCCTCACTTACCTTATGCATTCAGAGCGTCCTAATTAATCACTGTGATGAGTTTATAAGTGTTTTTCACAACTCAAAGAGACCAGAGCCATCTTCAGATTCATGACAATATGAACAATAACTAGCATGCTAACAGTTCCTGAATCTTGGACAATACAATGCTTTATAATGAAACAGAACACAGCAGCCTGTACTGGGGCAAGACACATTTTACTCAAACACAATGGAACAAAAAAATGGATTCAGGGCCTTTAAGGTTGATCCTGGCTTGAGCCCTTGTTACTCCTGATATAGACCTGGTCTAACCCTGATAAAGTCCGGGTTTAGTTCTAATCTAGTCCAGATTTAGTTCCAGTTTAGTCCAACTTTTGACTTTCTGGTGTATGTGCAAGAGTGCACTTACCTGCTTGTATCCATGGAGATGTTATTGCTCTGCTCGGAATGTTCCGCATTATGGCATTAAACTTATCAATGCCCAAGGTAACTCCACCAGGTTTCAGGTCAGATCTGTGGACAGGCGAGCATAATATGTTTTTTTTTTTTAAGGTACATTTGAGTACCAAAAAGAACAGCAATTAAAATAGATTGGCAGGTCTAATGCCATTGGAAAACTTGTCTGGGAAAAATTGTGCCTAAGGACACAAGAAAGTATGTGCTTGCTCAGTGTTTTAACTTGCTCCCATAGAGATACTATTGTATTGCCTGGAATGTCCCACAGTGTGGCATTTTAAATGATTTACCTAGCATTTATTCAATTTTGGGTGTTTGTGCTGATCAGAAATACATTGTTAAACATGAGCTGGCCTGGGACGCCTCTCCGCAGAGTTGACCCTTGACCTGGTGTGAGCAGCTTGTTTCCATGGTGACTGATAAGTGTAATACCATACTATGGAACAAGCTTTAAATCAAAAAAGCAGAATAGTTGTACCACATTGGCAGGCGGATATTGTACTCTTTTGGCTGGGTGGCAGAGTGGTTAGCCTCACACCAAGTTGATCCCAAACAGGCCCGTTCTATGAGTCCTATACACTTCCCCTTGTGTCTGTGTAACACAAAAGCACTGACCACATAAACAGAGTTTCTATGGAATCGTTGCCGACTCCAGTTTTAAGCCAAAAGGATTAACCTGGATGCCACGGCATTTCAACCTTCATTTGAATAATCCTATACGGAACAATGGTTTTCTTATAGACACTAGCACACAGGGAGAGCTAGGCTAATGCTATAAGCTATTCACGTCACTGCTCTCAATTACCTGCAGCTGAAATAAGGCAATTTAGGCGCACTAGAACGACTTTGTGTAATTCCAACAGGAGCTGCGGACAGAATATTTTTGAATTATAATGGGCTTCATTGTAAATATGCACCTCCAAAGCTTTGTATGAACAGCGCCAAGCTTCTGACTTGCAGTTTTTGGAATGGAAACTGGGTCAGTATTGAAGGATTTTTAATGAGAGACTAAAAGATTGTCAAGTTGTGTGTTTTCAAAGTCAGTTTGTTAAGGACAGATATAGAGTGTGTCATTTAGAAGTCTATGAGAAAAGATAATGGTACTTTTCCTTCTAGAAACTCAGAGCACACACTTCTTCAAAACTTCAAAACTCTATGAAGATGTGAGTAGTCACCGGTGAATCTCCTCGAGCTCAGATGGGCATGATTTGTCCATTTCAAAACAAATATGGCTGCTTACAAAGAAAAGACAAAGGAAACAAAAGATCACAGGGACTGAAAAACATGGCTGATTTCTGCTATTTGGTTCTGTATAAAAATAAAAAATAAACAGTCACAAAGATGGGAATCCCCTTTGGCTTCCTTTCCTTTTTTTAAATTTAATTTTATTTATTTATTTTTTTTTGTTGACAAATCTCCACTTTGAAAAGTAAACCAAAGATTGAAAAGATCCACTTTATATATTTTTTTTTCATAAGAATATTCGTGCCAACTCTTTCTGCTCTACCATCTTAATCACTGACCTGTTTCATAACTCTATTTCTCTATGTCATTTTCATTTCAAGTTGACTGTGTTAAACTCCATTTTCTATACCCTCAGAACTAGGACACCAGATCTCGCTCGGAGCTGTTACATCTGAAGCCGTACTCTGTAATACCACCGCAGCGGCACTCTTCCTTATTGCTCATTGTTCCTACTCGTGTTTTTACTGCAAGGCTCTTGTAACTTTGTGTTCTTATACTGTGCTTCTGAGTGTCCAGGGATTCTCCAGAAAGAGGGAGAGGGGCTGGTCTACACATGTGTGGAACACTGTGGGTTTGGTGAGCTCCAGAATACAAGGAAATAAAAAGATATGTGTTAGTGCTGTAATCATGTCAACCAGAGCCATTCTTGGGATGTCATTTTGTAAACCACTTGTATCGTTTTGTTTTTATTTACACCAGATGCTAGAACCACACTGTAACTGGAGTACACGATTCATATGAAGTGTATTGCTCAGTGATACAATAATAGATGGCTAGATTACTCAAATATGCATGGATGACATCTAACACCTCTTCAGACATGTTTTTGATGGTTGAAAGCTAAAAAAAAAAGGTATACAGCTTTATCTGGAATGTTCCGCAGTATAGCTTTGAACACATCTACATGATTCACTTCATTCAAATCTGTAAAATAAACAATTGTAGTTTCATCATATTTCGTGAGAGTTTATAAGAATGACACAAAAGTGAACACACGTGGTCCTGATGCCCTGCCAGCCCTGTGTTGACGCGGGGCTAAATGATCCATGGCGCTGTGGAGGGCCTAGCGTCACACTCACTTGCCTTACCTTAATTCAAACTTTTCAAAATGTTGACTCATCGCCTGCAAATGCAGCGGATATTTGTGTGTGTATATGTGTGTGTGGGTGCATCAGTGCTGCTCGGTATCTTTCTGTGTGGAGTTTGCATCATCTCCCTGTGTCTGGGTGTGTTGCCTGTGGCTACTCCAGTTTTCCATCAATCATTAAAGGTCCTGTATTACAAAAAACTGGCTCTTGTGAGATTTACGCCATGTTTTAAAGTTACCTGCTCAGAAACATATCTGGAGTTGTGTTTTGTTTCATTCAAATATTTGTGTGTAAAACCCCTCAGTCAGTTGACAGCTCTTTTTACCTTTAGTTCAGTATAGATTGGCAATTCCTTTTTTTTTTCTTTTTTTTTTTTATTTGGAAAGAACAATCATTTTCACATTACAGATTTCTAAATCAGACATAATCTTTCCTATTTTTAGTATATTATGAAAAAGGAGAAAAAAAAAAGGGGGGGGGGAATAAAAAGTACCCCCTCTAAACTATTTACAGAAACTGGGGAGCTTACTGAACAAAAATACTATCAAAAATTGTGTATTATACAGTGTAAAATAAAATATAATAAGACAAATCTTCACCGGAAGTGGAGAAGTTACACGAAGTCGCCTCTGGTTGGGGTGATATACTTAATCCATTTATTCCAAATACCATAAAATGTGTCTCTTTGAATGTTTATTGAATAAGTTAGCTTTTCCATCTTGAAAATGTCAGAAATTATGTCAATCCAGCCATCCAATGACGGCGTACCTGGGGTTAGCCATTTTTTTGTGATGTTCTTTTTGCTTGCCACCAAAAGGGCTTGTAACAACTTCTTATCACTTCTCCTTTCCAGAAGATTGGCAATTCCACGACTGAAATCATCCAAATGATTCTAGTGAAGGTAGATGGAATTTAAAAACACACTTAAGAGTGCTTTCTGTATTACCACATGACATCACAAGGTGGAAAAGAGTGTGATGAGGAAACTACATTATGACATAGATCCGAAAAAAGCGTAATATGGACATTTTAAACATTGAGTCTAATCTTAAAGAAACCTGGTTAAGATGTGGAAATGGGTGTGCAGGTGCTGTAGTTTCGCATGGGTACAATGAAGTACACCTTAATATACATTTGCATGCTCCTATTACAAAAGTACATAGAGAATAGGGTTCTCTAATTAACATTTCATACACTAAACACAAAACAGCTTAGGCTACGTTCACACTGCAGCCTGAAGTGACCCAAAACCGATTTTTTTTGCCTCTATGCGACCTGTGTCTGATCTTCAGATCTTCAGATCCGATTTTTTCAAATGCGACCCAGGTCACTTGGATATGTGGTCCTAAATCCGATACATACATCCGATCTTTCGGCATGCGACTTCAGTCTGAACGGCCAGGTCGCGTTCATCCGACCTGGGCGTGTTTCCTCCAGCGAGAGTGGTGCGAGTAGGCGTTCACAATGTACACAAATGTTCTTCTCGTCATGTGAAAATAGTATATAAACTCTGTATCAGTGAAGTGGTGAAGCACAGAGCAATCCCACCACTCTTGGCTGCAACTCCGCACCAACACGTTCATTTCGACGGACGTTGCTGCCACTGGCCCACAAAATGGCGTGGTCAAAAACCTTGTCCTTCTCCTTCTCCGTCTCCTCCTTAAAACAAATGAGCTGTACGTGTTTTGGCTCCGGTACGAAAGCAACTTTAGGCTACTTCCGTAAACATTGAGCGTGTTTGCTGCGTGTCCTCCAATGCGCATGCGGGACACTTTTGGGGAGTTTAGCGTTCACACTGGAGATCACATACAATTCGCATTTAATTGGAAATGTGAACGGCCTCACAAAAAAATTGGATTTCACAAAAAAAATCGGAATTGAGCATTAAGCCCTGCAGTGTAAACGTAGTCTTAGTTATACATTACACTGAAACATATTTCTGTCACTCAAACTTCCTTTTTCCTTCTGTTTAAATGTCAAAATATATTACTTTGTTTTCCCTTTTTTTAACCAATTGACTTTGTCTTTAGCCATTATTAATCAGCTCAAAAGATTCAGAATTTCTGGGACTATCTGTGTTTGTAAGGAAAACAAAAAATCCCATATTACTATTTTCTACTATTTTCTGTTTTCTGGAATTAAATAAAATAAAATACACCTCCGGTATGTATGTGAGGAGGTAACATTATAACATGAGCTCACAGGAATCAGTTTTGTGTAATATAGGACCTTTAAATACAAATACAATACCCTTTAAAGAAGTTATAATTTCATTTTTCCCGTCAAAACAACAGTAAAATCCTATATAAAAGTGGATAATCCTAAAAATACTTCATAGTTCCATTGTGTACCATGTGTGCGTCCTACTTTAGCTTGTGTTTGTACAACCTTGTGTACTGGGACTGTGAATCCTCAGCTGCTGTCCTTTAAAGAGCCGTGAGAGGCACCGACCTACGGAGCGGCCCCTACCCCCTCAGGCATGTACCACCAGGGGCCCGGGCCCTTAAACCTCAAATGGTTTACACTGCGGCCCCATACAAGGATGGAGAGAGAGAGAGTGTGTGTGGATGAGTGTTTATGTGGAGAAGAACCAAATGTCAACATGGACTTAACATAGAAGTTGTATGGACTGAAAATGATGTTGTCATAGTTACATTCTATCAGCTGTATGGATCTAGCCAAAAGAGTTGTTTCTAAAAGTGGAACTAGTGGGTTAAAGATCCCATGACATGGTACTTCTTGATGCTTTTATATGGCTCCTTAATGGTTCCCTAATACTGGAAATGAATCCTTCTTCAAAATCAACACTTAGTGCATAAGAAAGACACATGTACAAAGTCAGAGTCATAATCTCTCGGTCTAAACAACTCATTCTGGGCCTTGTTGCTTGAATGCAAATGAGAAGGAGACAGATTGGTTAGAGGGGGGAGAGGGGGGGGGCCAAATGCGCCGCTGGTTCCTTGTTTTGCGCTGTGCCTGGCCCCACTTCCGTGTGTGTAAGCGCAAAGGAGGAAAGGACAGCCTTTTCAATGAAAAAAAACACATTTTTACAGAAAATAAAATTAAACCACTGCTGTTTCAGAGGTCCAGAGGGTTGGGTAAAGGACTTCCGAGCCTAGAAACACTCGCACGTGCCTCCAGGCAAATTAAAAAAACGCATTTCGCATTGCGTAGCTCCTCCGCGGTCCAAACTCTCTGGGCGTGATTTCCAGAGACAGGGGGGGGGCAGATCCAGACGGTGGTGGAACTGAATTTGCATTTCTTTTTTCGATCTGACGTCAATAAGGTGCCTTGTCCAGAATCGCCCATTTGAGCTGTGTTTTTTTCAAACGCAGAAAAGGATCGCAAATGCTCAGTTTAGACATTACGCAACTTTTAGCCATTGGGGGGGCCTAAACAGGGTAGGGGAGCTCACATTAACGTTCAAAAACCTCAGAAAGTGAAAATTTCATGCCATGGGACCTTTAAGCACTCGCCCACTAACTGTATGCTCACCTGTTTTTTTGTTGTTTTTTTTTTATCATAGTGATGTAAATATATTATTATTAGCCAACTGTTACTCATATTATTAGTGTTTTAATATAATAATAAGTATTATTTTGGGGGATGATGTTGGCTCTAATTCAGAAAAGGTTCAGCCTATATCCTGTTTGGCCTTGTAATAACTTGACACAGCTTATTAAGATTATTTAGTGGTGGCTATACAAGTACAATCACATCTGAGCCTACATCCCCAGAGCCTTCACCTGCAGACAGAGACACATTCAAGTGTGTCTCATTCTCATTTTATGGACAGGCCTCATGTGAAAGCTCAGAACCTCCAGAATTCCCTCCCTGAGCTGCAGAGTTTTTTGTTTTGTTTTTTGTTTGTAAATAAGAATACAACTCATATATGTGAACACAGATCGGGTTTGAACCGCCAACCTTTTGGATCAGTGGACAAACGCTCTCAACTTAGCTACTGCCACCCTCATTTTACTTCATAATGTGGAATGTATAGCCAAAGGAACATTTCCATGGAAACAAGCAGGAGGAGACATTTCCAAATTGAGAAATATTAATATAGCATATCATTATTTTTATTATTATATTTTTATTAAATAAAATAGGGGTTCTTTTGAATAGTTAGACTTTTACATGTTTGTATTTACTCGGTTTCACATTTCATTATCTGCGGTGCCTCATCATAGAATGCACTTGCATCTGTCGCTGCTGTGGTAACCTATTTATCTCCATGGAAACTACGTGAACTTTAATGCCATTCTTTGGAACATTCCCTTGTACAATCCTACATCCGCTCTGCTTACCACAACTACCACTGCACCGCTGTTAGCATCGGCCACTAACAGATGGCTAACTCTGCTAACCCTGCTCAAACCTTCTTCATACCATGTGGATCTTTTCATGGCACGAGGCCACGGAGATGTGACGTGATGAAAACAAAAGACAGCTGCAGCAGATGAGCACTGCGCAGGGGAATTCCACTGCATTTGAAAACCATTACCTCGCTAACACTTTAGTTTAGCGTTAGCCTGACTGCAATGTTACTACTGCTTGCCCCGTCTTATGGGTTGTTAGGTGAGATTTGCGAGTCATAAATCAACATTAGCTACAGGAGGGACGGGAGACAGTGGCGGGACAGGTGGACGTGTCAGCAGAGGAGGACACTTGGTGGAGGGACATTCTAAAGAGACCTGGGGCTCCACACTGGCTCCTGTCTCATTATTGGAATTCTCCTGGGTGCAGTGAGTGACAGAGAGGAGATAAGAACCAACCATTCCAAAGGCACTTACAGACAGTTGTGCTCTGTGGTGGTCCAAGGGGGTACCATATCTAAAGAGGGGGTATTGTACTTCTGTGCTCCTGTTTGATGAAGAAATTTGGATCAACTTAATATCAGCGACCCCTCTCCCCCTGTCTCTGTCTGAGCAGGTGGCTCTGGGTCTGTCTGGAGGTGACTCTGGGTCTGTCTGCGCAGGTGACTCTGGGTCTGTGCGTGCATTCAGCTTTGTCTCGATTATCACCAGTGCACACAGTCGTATACAGTAAACAGAACTAAATCTAGTCCACAATGAGGTCAGTCCAGAGTGAATGGATAACTGTGCAGAGCCTTGAAGTGTGCACAGTACAACAAGCCATCATAGACCATTGTCACATCTTAAAAGATGCGTGAAAAGGAGGAAAGGGGTAGCGATTCCGTACCTGGCCGGCGTTTCGGAAAAACTACAGAGGATTTTCAGACAATATGAAATTCCAGTCTATCTCAAACCCACAAACACTCGTCCACCCAAAGGACAAAACACCGAGCCACAAACAAAGCAATGTGGTCTACTCCATTCAGTGTACCAACGGATGTACCAACACAGGCGGGCGTGCCAGAGTGGACCGTCATCTGCCGTACATCTTCACCTAGAAGCCACGGGCCAATCCTTTGAGGACAGTGAGGTTCAGATCTTAACCAGGGAAAATAACTGGTTTGAGAGGGGAGTTAAAGAGGCTATTTTTGTCAAAAAAGAGAATCCGTCGTTAAACAGAAATGGGGGAGTTAGACATAACTTGTCTCCCATCTATAATTCGATTCTTAAACCAAGTCAAAACAGACAAAGAAACATTAGGGCAGACAATCCAGGGCAGAGGGGTGGAGAGGGTCGTTAGGCGTGAATAGGGAGGCGAAACTAGTCGCCAGAGTAATTTGAAAAACAAAGAGACAGATGAGTGGGGATAGTTTCAGAGCTATTTCAGTGTAGGAGCTCCTCCCTGCAGCCAGATATAAGCAGTGTCTAACCAGCACTAGAACCAGAGCTGACGAAGCCTCTCGGATGAGCGGCGAAACGTTTTCAACCAAACAAACTTTGTCCAGTTGACAAATTGAACTTCTCCTTTGATCACATCTTAAAAGACTTGATTTATACTGTCTGAAAATGTGAGAAACAGAAGTAGTTCATTTAAAAGAGTTTGCAGTGGTCCAAAGTTATTCCTCACTTATCTCATGTATTCAGAGCATCCTAATTATTGACTATACTTTTCACAACTTTCAGAGACCATAAAAATACATAAAATACTTTATAATCAGATGCAGACAGTACACCACAGACTTGCTCAAGAGCTGCTTATACACTATATCTGTACTGGGGCAAGACACATTTTGCTCAAATACATGGGAAATAATATTTGGTACAGGACCTTTAAAGTTTATGGAACTGCCTAATGTAACATGCTAACACAATTCAAAAGTTTAAATTTCCTGTACATTTCAAGAAGAACATTTAAGACAATTCAGGCATAAGGCAGCCTTTTCAAATTCCACTTTACATCTCTGTTATAACACACTTTAAACCTTACCCAGTGCACTCAGAGCAGGATGAATAAGCCTGTATAAAGCATTAGACAGACTGGTGTCCACACGCACGCACACACACACACACACACACACTTGAACTGTACCCACACTGACCCGATCAATACAGAGCAGCTCTTAAAGGAGCACTAAAGGACTGGAAACAAAGGGAGCTCAGGGAGAGGCCACCACAGCCAGGCCCACAAGGTCAACACTACCGGCGATAAAACCAAACACGAGAGATAAGACGGAGAGAAGGAAGAGGAGGGGAGAGGAGGGACCGAGGGGAGAGGAGGGACAGAGGAAGAGGACAGGACGAGTGCTCAGGGACTTTCCAGAGCCGGTGATTCACAGCAGATAGAGAGAAGTGACGTTGAGTGTTGGCTAATAGTTTGTGCTGAATCATACAGGAGATAAAGTGTAATATACATGAGGATTCAAACCAAATCGAATGTGTGGATAGTTTGGATTTAGAGGATAATCCCGTTTAAGTGAAAGAAGCAAGGGCAAGAGCATACTTTACATTTCTGAAGGAGTGTATGCCTCTTGGTAATCGCCGTGGAGATGAAGCTGCGTAACCTAGAATATTCCACACTATAGCATTCAACTGTCTAATGTTCAGGTATTCAATTACAGGTGTTTTTATAGCATTGCATTTTACTGTGAGCAAGTAATTCTATAGTTTTATTGATCATTGCAGTTGGTAACAAAAAGGAAAAAAAAATGACAAATTTGAAAATCAGAATCAATAATCTGTTTTTGCTCAATTTAAAGGCAAATTAACGTTTTTTTACAATCTGAGCCTTCTTTCGGCAATAAAACAAGTAGTTTTACTCACCCATAGCATTTTTCTGTCAATTGGAGCAGTATCGCAGAACTTATGTTGAGCCGTTCTGTTCTAGTAATGATCCCGTATCCGTTAACATGGTGCTGTATCATTTGCTCGGGGCATTACTTTGCGGTGTCCAAATAACACAAACTTTAGCACTTTTCAAATCATAGAAGCCCGATGTCTTAATGAAAGATTTCGTTTGAAGCAAAAGTGGCCTGTAATCCGAGATTTAGCCATAGTTTCGAGTAGATGAGGACGCCAGTGCGCATGCGCGGACTGTGCTCTCAGCTCCCGGGACCCAAACATGAAACGCAAAGCTGAAAACTATGGATAAATCTCGGATTACAGGCCACTTTTGCTTCAAACGAAATCTTACATTAAGACATCGGGCTTCTATGATTTGAAAAGTGCTAAAGTTTGTGTTATTTGGACACCGCAAAGTAATGCCCTGAATACAAATGCTAACGGATACGCTACAACATAACTTTCTTCAAACAGCTCCAAATGACACGAACGTGATATGGGTGAGTCAAACGACTTGTTTTATTACCGAAAGAAGGCTCAGATTGTAAAATAACGTTACTTTTCCTTTAAGTCAATTTAAATTTTAATTACAACCTAAATTATTGTGATTTTTTTTTTTTTTTTTCATAGAGCGCATCCCTTAGTGTTGGTCCCTCTTAGAGTTTGCCTCTTTTAGCTAGCGTCCCTTAGCGTTGGTGCCTCTTAGCTAGCGTCCCTTAGTGCTGGCAGCTAACCTCATCCATCCTCACTGTTGTCAGCACTCCCCACTGGATGCGAGGGGCCATATTTGACGAAAGGGCAGCTGTCATGGTGGGAGTCCGTCCTAAGTGCAGCGGTGATAGACTGATGAAGGAGGAGAGAGAGAGGTAGGTCAGGGAGAGGAGAGCCAGGGCACTCAGGGGCCCGGTTAACCTGCGCGTCAACACCACAGATCGGTTCCCTGGCTTTGGCTATGACGGAGCGACAACAAACATAGCAGCAGTTATCCTACTTAAGAGGAAATGAAATGGAGATGGATGGGAGTTTGGGGAAAACAGGTCAGACACTATCGAAGACAATGTTAAGAGATGAAGATGTTATATAATTGAATGTGTTCTTTTGGGTTTTGAATATTGTTTTTTTTTTTTAAATAGTCCTCTCCAAAGTCCAACAATAAAAGACCTTCTGATGTCGCTGGGTGGTAATCTAGGAAGTGTTCTTTTGCGTTCAAAATCCACATGCTTTGGTACATCTTATTCCAATCAGACTGCCTCTACTCAGCTGCATCTCTAATTTGATGCTAACAGCTATTGTTTGTAGCCTCTTTTAAACAGTTTTTCCCTCTGTGAGAAATGATTCTGATTGACGTTTTTCAGCTGAATCCCTTTTACTGTGCTTGTAGTTTCCAGAAACCTTCTTAAACCATTACATCACTGCACTGCTAGCAAGAACATCCAGGAAGTGACTAATCTTCACTGCGCTTCTCAACAGGAGTCTTCCTCACATGTTGAACTGTGCTAGTCCTGCCAAAATGTGCTCTCCTCAACCTCAAAGCCCCACACCGTAAACATGTATATGCTCCCAAACACTTTACTGGAACACAATTCTAGAAACGTATGTCCTTTTCTGCATTTCAAGCTGTCTTATGAAGCTACCCGTGCTTTACTGGACCATGCACTCGCAATTTAAAGACGATCTACCTGGTTTGTCCTGTCTTTAAAATGTGAAAAACAGAACTAGTTCATAAAAAAAAAAAAGTTTGCCGTGGTCCAAAGTTTTTCCCCACTTACTTGATGCAATCTCAGCATTCTGATTATTGAGTTTTTAAGGAGTCTTTACAACTTTCAGAGGCCAGAGCAGAGTTTTTTTTTAAAAACGCTAACAAATGATTGTTGTAACTGATTCTCTGACAATAAAAATGGTTTACGATTAGATGCAGACAGCACGCAAGAGCTGCTTATACAGTATTTCTGTTGGAGCAAGACAGATTTTACTGAGATACATGAAAAAAAAAGTGGTACAGTTTAAAAATACCTGTCGAACAAGCCAAAACATCGCAACCCAAACTGCGCTGGTAGCAAGAAAAACACTAAATTAAAGCCGCAAGCGGCGTTGGTCGGGACCTCGCACCTGCGTTTGTTCGTCTTACTGAGACGCACAGCCATACCAAATTTCGTGTGCCTGGCACAATTATCTCACTTCCTGTTGGGCGTGGCCATGACATTGTAGATACCCTGTCAGAACAGACCCTGTCAGACCCTGTCAGACCCTGTCAGACCCTGTCAGACTCTGTTAGACCCTGTCAGACCCTGCATGTGGCCTACATGCTGAGGCCTACATGAACCTTCGATGCTTGTCCCCCCATTGCTGCTTGCAGCTATATCAGATCAAAGGTACAAAGATCAAAGACCTTTGATCAGGGCGTTGCCTAGCAACAAATACCTCCCATTCATAACTCATCACTCCCATTCAATAAATACCTAATTTTATCGATCCGCCGTATCGTCATATTACCGCCTATTTGAAAATCCTTCGCAATTTAACATCTCCAACGTCTTAAGATTATGTTCACCAAAATTTAAGCCTATCTGAGGTACGGTGTAGGAGAAGTGTTTCAAATTCCATACCTAACTTTATCGATCCGCCGTATCGTCATATTACCGCCTATTTGAAAATCCTTCGCAATTTAACATCTCCAACGTCTTAAGATTATGTTCACCAAAATTTAAGCCCATCTGAGGTACGGTGTAGGAGAAGTGTTTCAAATTCCATTCTATGTCCAATACCCAAAAATCACACAAAAGCCCAATTATCTCACTTCCTGTTGGGCGTGGCCATGACATTGCAGTGAGGCGTTTGTTCGTCTTATTGAGATACACGTCCCTACCGAATTTCGTGCGCCTATCTTAAACGGTATGCCAGCCCCGAAAGACAACGCGCTAGGGGGCGCTATCGAGCTCCTGGGGGTCACTGGGGGACGGGACTTTGTGTGGTCGTACTGGCAGCACTTTGTGATGCCCGTGCAAAGTTTCGTTCGTTTTGAAGCATGGGAACATGCTCAAAATTGCCCCAGCGAGTGTGAACAAGAACAAGAATAATAATAATAGGGAAACAAAGCAACAACAATAGGGACCTTCGTCCCCCTTCGGGGCTCGGTCCCTAACTAGCATGTGCTGTATTGGTTTAGCGGAGCAGGCAATCAAGTTGTTTCAACTTTTTTCCTCTGGCCAACCAAAGTCCTGAGCTCAAACAATAGTCCTGATTTGTGCGGCTGCGTGCTGACATCTGTCTGTCAGAGCACACAAGACATTTAGAGAGTAAAAACAGACGGCCCGGTTGTACAATGGGAGTCTTTGTAGAAACAGATGCTCAGCAAACAAAATGTAAATGTTTAAATAATAAAATGGAATCCATGTTGTGTCTCTCGCCAAGGTCGGACGTATTTTTCCTCCTCTCCCTTATCTCCTATCTGCTCTATGTCTGCGTGCCTTTCTTGTCTTCGTCTCTGTTCCTCCTGTTGGAGTAGATTTTCGAAATCCTAAATTATGGACTTGATAAGCTGGTCCATCAACGCACATTGGCACGCACGAAGAAATGTGGGTTTGGGAGAGCCGACTTTTTTGACTTTTCCGGACGTAACCTTGGATTTTTGATGGCTGGACATCTGATTGGCCTGGGGATGTTTATGATCTGTCGGAGTAAATAAGAATTCCCCAAAGCTGTAAATTTACACCACAGCAGAGCCGGACTAGGGAAGGTCTACATCAGAAGGTGATACAGATTGAGGAACTGTACCATCTCCAGTCTGTGGGTACCCCCCTGATGCGCGGATACCATCACGAATGGAACTGTTACGCGCCAGGAGGGAGGACTGGAGAGTCTCAATGTCCCGGCTTGGTGACGTGAAGTTGGGGACTTTTACAGTACCAGGTTTCGGACCAATTTTCCGTTTACCTGAGTTCTAAAGTGCATCTTCCTCTTTAATTTCAACTCTCCCAGAAAATCTACGATAAACAGAGCTGCTTTTTTGTCTTCTGCTGACTGTCTGCTGCTTTTGGACACTCCCAAGGACACTCACCATAATCAAAAGGACATGTTTATCAATTGGCTAACACGTATTTATAGAAACAATCTGCCCTTCTTCTTACATAGCTTTCCGCCTCAGCCGTCACATATTTTCTGTATTTTCATTCTTTTCATCCCCCTCCCCCCAAACAAAAAGATACCTTGTGTAAACAATTCCACTGTATTATGTCTTTGTCTGTTGTTACTGATTGTATTGCATTCCTATTCTGTTTATAGGGATATTTCGGATTTTTTGATGTGAATCTCTATGGCATTTGTGGCCATATCTGCTTGTCAAAGCCTGATCCTGTCACATCTCAGAAGCTAAGCAAGCCAGGGCCTGGTGATTACTTGGATGGGAGACCAGTGGGAATTCCAGGTGCCACAGGGGGGCGCTAGTCACAAAAACTGTCATTGTGTCTTTAGGCAAGACACTTCCCCCACATTGCCTAGTATGAAAGTGGTGTGTGCGCGAGTGTTGGAGGTGGTCGGAGGGGCCGATGGCGCAGATCGCTTCCGTCAGTCTGCCCCAGGGCAGCTGTGGCTACAGAAAGTAATTTACCACCACCAAATGTGGCGTGAATGAACAATGAACTGTAAAGCGCTTTGGGTGTCATGAAGGGCGCTATATAAATGCTATGAATTATATCCCCTTCAGCAGTGTCATGCATTAACACTGACTTATCACTGACAGTGTCCTGTAAGTGGTGATGTTTACAAGTGAACAGGCTAATAATAATAATAGGCGCGCAGTGATAGGAACCGAGAGAAAATGGTACCAAGCGATTATGACTTCTGACTTTTTCATGGGCAACTGTTTTGTGATGCAAATATATCACTTTTTGGACAAATATTGTTTTGAGAAGAAAAACAAGCTTTATTAACTGTCCTGGCTAACTTGCTGGACCTACTTTCGTCGGCTCCAGAACCGGGGCAGAACTCGGCTCACAGGACACTGTCAGCAATAAGTCAGTTTATGCACAACACTGCTGAAGGGGATGCCATACAGATTCACATCAAAAAACCTGAACTATCCATTTAAGGTCCATGGACCAGTCCATTTCCAAGGCTTTTTGTTGTTTACAATGACAAATAAAGCTTCCATACCATTCCATTCCAAGGCCCGACCTGCCTCATGTTTGAATGGAGCATAGGCTGTGGAGCTAAGTACAATTATTGTTCATATCATGTTGTTTGGCTTAGATTATTAGCGTAAGATCCTGATGCCCTGAACAAGAATGTACATACAGTATGTAAATATGAATCTGATGACCTGTGGAGCTGCATTGGGACTTTAGTTACTGCTCAAAGTGCTTCAGTTGCCCCTCAGGAACAAATAAAGTCAAAGATCAAAAGATCAAAGATCAAAGTCAGCTTTATTGTCCAATTCTGCCATATGTGTTCAACATACAGTAAATCAAAAAATTCATTTTGCTTTGATGATACATCATAGTGTCAGGGCAGTGTGAGGAACAGCCCTCAGGACAAAGGTGTCCCTCCTTTGTGTGCTGAAACATCACAGCAACCTCCAGGGGGAACAGGTGAACTTATGTTCCGCAGTATGGCATTAAACATACTTATCTTGCATTTATCCAATTCCAATTTCATGGGATCCAGAAAACACACTTCAATGTTTTATGAAGATGTGAATCTAGTCACCAGTGAATCTCTCTTTTTCAGATGAACGTGATTGACAGATGGATTAGCCATGGACATGCATGGAATGTACTGGGGAAAAAAAAAAAAAAAATCATTATTTGTAAATTATGGTGACCAGTGAGATCAGTGAAAAAGACAAATCTGATTGGACAACCACATGTGGCTATGCTTGAGGTGTGACAGAGGGAGTGGGGATATCAGTTTATGTGCCAGACATTACCCATGTTTTTATACTGGAAAAAAAAAACAAAAAAACACTTTATAAACATGCATTGTTTTCTATGCTTGTCTCATGGAGATAGATACATTTAATGTCATACTGAGAAACACTAAGAGCACAGCACTCACATTTCCATGCACACAGACCGGTAGTGAAAAGTGACATAGTGCAGCGAACAGTGTGTCATTCTGAAACACTCTTATCCTTGAATCCCAAACTGTTCTTTATGACTGGCTCTGGGAGGAACACACAAGCGGTGGAATGCAGCAGGCATCACACAGACCATTGTTTTCACCCAGATTCCCTCCCCCTCCTTTCTCTGAGCAGGACAGGTGCTTTCTCCTGTGTGTTTGTTTGGGCAGTGTCTTTAGCCCAGATACTTCCCCCCCCCAGCAGTCTTTGACTGCTGGTTCAGGGTTACTAGCTTGTTTGGGGTCCTGCTATCCCCCTGTCAACACGTACAGTAGTGATCCATCAGCGCGCTGCCTCACTCACAAAGGGAGCGCTTGTTTTGCTGCCAGGGATGCTCCACTGAGGCCCAATACTTATGGAAATATTTGTCTAATTGTAATGTGTTCTTTTTTTTCTGTCAAATATCTTTTTCTCCCTTTCTGTTTTTGCTTTGCTTGGAATATTTCTCTGTATGACTTTAACTCTGCTTACTTTCATTACTTCAATTATGAGTGCTCTGTGAACCAGCTCGCCTCTCCAAATATTTGACTTAGACGTTGCAGCATCACCTGCTCTTTTCCATAGACAAGTATAATGCCATACTGTGGAACATTCCAGGCAAAGACTGCAAAACATCTCCACAGAGATGGTTGGCGAACCTTCCATTAGAAAAGTTACATAGTGTACCTTTACATTGACAAAATCTGTAATATTAAAGGGCCCATATTAGGCTATTTCCTGATCTCTGTTCTAATGTTGTTTCCTCATCAGAAACATTTTGTTTGTTTTATTCGTGCATGCTTAACACACAAATCCTGCACATTTAGGCTGAGTTCCACACAGGAAACACTCCACTGTGTTTTTAAACTTCATACACTTCATTAGAAGGTACCTCTCAACTTTAAAACTATCACTACATGACATCACAAGGTGGTGCATTTTGAGCTTTGGAAATATAGACAGTCTAATAAACAAGGATTACTCAAACATGTCCACGGTTCAACTTCTAGATTGTGTTTTGCCAATCATGACTTTTCAAATAGGGTTTCAATCCATCTTTCATCCATCCAATCCAATTTCAATCCCTCTTTCAGAGCTTGATGTTAGCCTGAAGAATTCCACTCAAATATACTGTGCCTCCTCTGCTGTCAAATCAATCTGGATTATAACGTCTGATGAGGTCCTGGTTTGGACAGGGCTGGCTGGAGAAAGACCAGGAGATCCTGAGCATCCCCAGGGACAGTGCCAGGCGCTGACGTATAAACTGGGCTCTGAGAAAGTCCAGGTTGTTTGAGAGAAGTTTAGGTAGAAACGTAAATTGCATGTGACACAACTCTGAGCAGACGCTGAGCAGACCTGAAGAGAGGAAGGAGGTAGAGAAGAGGAGGAGAACATGAAAGAGGAACCAAGAGAAACCAGGATGAACCCAAGAAAAGTCGAGCGTTTTTTCCTGAACAGACTATATGACTCCAAATGGATATACTGTAATCTATTTTAGAAGAGTGACAAACGGTTTCTAAATGCATTGCCATATATATTTACTTTTTCGAAAACTTGTCCAAATTGGATAATTTGACGTGAGAGTGTATTGTTAGGTGTGATGTCACTTCAGGTCTATATTTACAATGTTTACAATGTCTTCCTTTTTTCTTCTTTTTTTCTTGTATCCAAGAAACATGTCACATTTCAAAAGGAGAAGAAGAAGTGAACTTTATTGATCTCACACTGGAGAAATTCTTCTCTGCATTTTAACCCATCCTATATATACTGTATATATATTAGGAGCAGTGGGCAGCGCACACATTAGGGCGCCCGGGGACCATCTCCATGATCTTCTTGCTTCGGTTTGGTCAGGACCTAAGCTGGAGGATTTTACCTATGGTGCATGTTTTGGGTTGGTGGGGGAAACCGGAGTGCCCGGAGGAAACCCACCCAGACACAGGGAGAACATGCAAACTCCACACAGAAAGGCTCCGGCGACCCGGGGATCGAACCCAGACCATGCATGCAAACTCCACACAGAACACACACGGAAAGGTCTGGGCGACCCGGGGATCGAACCCGGAACCTTCTTGCTGTGAAGCAAGAGCGCTAACCACTCAGCTACCGTGCCGCCAAAAAGGGATTGCAGTTGTGCTAACAGAGTGACAAAAAGTGTATGAGGCTGAGGTAAGAAGCGTTAGGAGTGACCAGCATTGATCCAATGTCCTGTTGTGTCATTATGAGATTACATTTGGTGATAAGGTCATTGTTTCTTCACATCACCTGTGGCATAAAAAACAAAGCAAAAACAAAATGAGCTGGGAAGTTGCCGGTATGGGCCCAGAAGTGACATCATTATTTGACAATCCCATATTGACAGAAACAAATTTCTGCATATTTGATATGATAATCCGATCATATATTAATAAGGTGTACTATAACTTTCATTCATTGCATTAGTTTAATGAAAGACTACAGTTTGATTGCGGCAATTGTCAATGTTGTCCAAGCCCCAGGAGTTGATATTTTTAGTGGTACAGGAATTCTAGAGACAAGTGGAACATGCAAACTCCACACTGAAAAACAGGTATGGTCAGGGCATTAAACTTGGGGCCTTTTTGCTGTGAGGCAGGAGGATTATATGTCGACTATAGCACCAATAGATACCCTTGTGCAAGAATAAGTCCTGGTACTGTTTACAGACTCGACTTGAAGAAGTCCATTACTATTCAGTAAATGTTTGGGAGCAGAAATAGAAGGAACCAAATGGTGCCCCAGTGTCCTGAGAGGCATGTGCCCTCTGTAAATGCCCCTCGGGCAGCAGCTGTCAGCAGGACGGCCCCAGACCCAATCTCCCCTCAGCTCTGTAGGTCCAGGAGTCTCATCTGACCCAGCTGAAGACGACGGTTTCATAGACTGATCAAAAATTTTGATTCAGTGTATATCAGAATGCTAAAAATGTTACTTGTGAACTTTTGAGGGTGGGGATTGGAGAGGTGTATTTGTTAAAAAAAAACAAAAAAAAAAGTATATAATTTGACATCTGAAACTCTGAAACTCATTGAAAACACGTAAACCACTTATATCAAATGTATTCAATAGATTAAACGGCTCTACTCTGTCTGAAGCAGTGTTACATAAATTAGATTTTAATCTGAGCTTTGTTTAAAAGGTCCCATGGCATGAAATTTTCACTTTTTTTAGCTTTTTGAACGTTAATGTGAGCTCCCCTACCCTGTTTAGCCCCCCCCCATGGCTAAAAGTTGCAAAATGTGTAAACTGAGCATTTGCCATCCTTTTCTGCGTTTGAAAAAAAGACAGCCCAAACGGAAGATTCTGAACAAGGGAAATTTCTGACGTCACACACAAATGCAAATGCAGTTCCACCCCCCGTCTGGATGTCTACCCATCATCTCTGTAAATCACGCCCAGAGAGTTTGGACTGCAAACGAGCTACGCAATGCGAGATGCGTTTTTTTATTTGCCTGGAGGCACGTGAGAATGTTTCCAGGCTCGGATGTCCTTTATCCGAGTCTCCGAACCTCTGAAACAGTGGTTTAATTTTATTTTCTGTGGAAATGTGTTTATTTTTCAATGAAAATCGTCTCATATCTTCCAGCGCACATCGCATCACTAAATGAGGAAAGAGCGGAGAGTTTGGCCACACCCCTACCCGCTGCACTAGCCTGTCTCTGTCCTCTTCATTTGCATTCAAGCAACAACGCCCGTAATAAAGTGTTTGAGAGACATATGTATGACTCTGACTGTCTTCATGAGGCTCTCTCATGCACTGAGTCTTGATTTTGAAGAAGGATTCATTTACAGTATTAGGGAACCATTAAGGCGCCATATAAAAGCATCAAGAAGTACCATGTCATGTCATGGTTTAACACAATCTGACCACAAAGAACTGACTTAGCAGTAACTACAACAGGTGAGCTGATTTGTGCTGATAAACAAGTCCCTCTTGAATAGCATTACAGTCACAAGCTAGCTAGCATAGCCAACAGTTTTTCAGTTAGTCACTCTCAACTTTTTGTTGAAAATCAAACACCTAAACAGGACCATAATCAAAGGTTCATGAAAACGTGTTGTTTAAAGCCATTTATCATTCATTTTTTCTTGAATTTTATAACTAAAAACGTATTTGGCAGTGTTTGCGAGTATGTGCATTGTGTCCCCATGGTAACTGCTGAAGAAATACACAAGGTACACCCCCTGCAAAGTATCAATTATTCTTGAAAATAGGTTAAAATAGCCAATTTGTTTTTTCTTAGCTCTGTACTGGTCCAGGCTAGACTTCACGTTCACATTGTGGGTAGCCTTTTGTGCATCTAAAAAATACCCCAATAAAACCCCCAATAGAACATGAACTACTGAGAGCATTTATGCAATAGTCTGAGAAGCCAGTGGAAAGTGGACTTAGGCTTTGGTAAACAGGAGTTATATTTAACCCTTTAGTACCAGCCCACTCTCTGTACTGACATGCACGCTCTTAAACAGTTCTGGTGTCTGCGCTTCATCACACCAATACATCCAAACACCACAGACTATTCACTTACATTTCCCTTCACAAGCTCTTGGTTACGAAGAACTTTTTTTTTTTTTTTTGTCATGAGTTGGCAGTTTCAGTTCTGGCCAAGTTTTTCATTTATGTAATATAGGACTTCACATCATTGCAAAGTTGTGCTAATGCTAAAAACATATATTTTGCAGTGACATCACGCTGGGGGTACGTGTATCTGTATCTGATTGTTCTGTAGTTATCATGCACACAATACCAGACAGTCAAAAGAGTTTTAAAGGTCCCATGACATGGTACTTCTTGATGCTTTTATATGGCGCCTTAATGGTTCCCTAATACTGTAAATGAATCCTTCAAAATCAACATTCAGTGCATGAGAAAGACACATTTACACAGTCAGAGTCATAATCTGTCTGTATGAACGACTCATTCTGGTCCTTGTTGCTTGAATGCAAATGAGAAGGACAGAGATTGGGGTAGAGGAGCGGGTGGGCCCCCCCCCACCCGCTGGGAGACAGCGCTGCGCTGCACTTCCGCGTTTTAAGCACTGAAGGCAGAAATGAGAGGCATTTCAATGAAAAAAAACACATTTTCACAGAAAATAAAATTAAACCACTGCTGTTTCAGAGGTCCAGAGGGTCGGGTAAAGGATTTCCAAGCCTAGAAACACTCGCACGTGCCTCCAGGCAAATAAAAAAACGCATTTCGCATTGCGTAGCTCCTTCGCGGTCCAAACTCTCTGGGCGTGATTTCCAGAGACAGGGGGTGGAGATCCAGACGGTGGTGGAACTGCATCTGCATTTCTTTTTTCGATGTTACGTAACAAAGGTGCCTTGTTCAAAATCGCCTGTTTGAGCTGTGTTTTTTTCAAATGCAGAAAAGGACCACAAATGCTCAGTTTAGACATTTCGCAACTTTTAGCCATTGGGGGGCCTAAACAGGGTAGGGAAGCTCACATTAACGTTCAAAAACCTCAGAAAGTGAAAATTTCATGCCATGGGACCTTTAAGACCTGTCTGATAAACTACAAAATGGATTTAAACAGCATGTTTTCAGAAGCCTGTGATCAATACATGGTTCATGGTCTTGTTTAGGAGTTTGATTTGCAACAAAAAACAGCTAGCTCAGTACTTTTTATGTGACTTCTCTGTACTTCATATTTTATTCCTAAATTACTAATACTGCTACTTTTGGAGATTTAAAGAAACGGTATCTCTGACCTCCATCACTTTTCACATATTCACACACTGCTCTCACACATAGGCGAGGCGGGTGAAGTGTCATGCCAAAGGACGCAATGGCAATTCAGTTGATTAGACTTGAGTGACAGTTGAACCAGCCACTCACAACGTGTCTTTATTAAACAGACAGGGACCAGACAACATCCTGGTACTAGAAAGGGTACAAAACGTGCACATGCATCATCCCACGTGCACACATACACACAAACACACGTGCTAGTACAGTAGTAGTCTGGACACACACATCCATCTATTACAGTAATGAGAGGGAGTCCCATGCTGACAGCGGTGCACTGGGGAGGTGGAGGGTGGAATCTGCAGTGCCACCCCTTCCATCTGCGCCCTGCACTAGGGGAGCTAATGAGAGGATTAAAGCCTCACCCCGCCCCCGGACAAGACCCCAGCCCAGGGAAAGACAGGAGATCCCGTCACGCATATGCTTTAATATAGACATGATATGAGCAGAGGAGGGGAGGACTACAGGGGGTCTGAGAGAAGGAGCACAGGGGCTGGTGAGGGGAGAGTAAGTGTTTTGTTTTGAGAGCAATTAAACTATTATCATACATACAAAGAATTGTCACCAGAATATAGAAATAGAAAGAAGAAATAGAAATAATGGTAAGAATGTAAATTAAATATATATATAATTTGATCATTTTGTTTTGAAAGATGACAAAATGTAGACTAAAATATCCACTTTATTCCACCCACCCACTTTTGTCTCTAAATGCTCCTTTCCGATTAAACTCATTTGTGTCAATGGAGAAATTGGGAAAAGTTTCGCATCTATTCTTAAATATGACATAGTCAGTTCATTTGTGTAAAATGTTCAATGTTCATGTGCACCAACAAGTCACACTGCACTTATTCTCTGAAGGCTTTAAACCGGCTTTATCATCCGTACTGATCTTATTTACTGTCAAGATCACCCCATACAAAATAAAACAACCAATGATGATGGCGTCGCCCACAGTAACTGCCAGAATAAGATGAATAGACTTTTTCATTCTGGTTGCACTGAAAAACAAAGAAAAAAAACATACCTCCTCACCATGAGCGGGCTTGTATCTCCCCAAACCTGACCTTTATTTGGCCTAGGGGAAGGTATCCTCCTGCTTGTTTCCATGGAAATGTTCCTTTTGTTTACCCTAACCCTGTTTACATATGTACAATAATTGCAAAAATACTGTATATTATTGATTATATTAATGAATAATTTGCCCTAAGGCTGAGTGGAAAAAAGGCTTCCAATTGACATCACCAAACACTAATTATACTCTCTCAAATTACAATCATATGAGCAGTCTGAGTGAACTATCTTCCCCAAAGACACAACAACTGTATGAACTGTCTAGAGCCTGGATCTGAACCATCAACCTTCCAGCTACAAACCACTCTCACCTTTATCGTCTATCTGTTCTCTGCTAACCTCCACAGTAAATGGAGCATAGCTAGCATGTTAGCGCTTAAGTTGTGGCCTGATTACATCTCACCTCACCACCTCAGGAGAGCTGCCCTGGCCCAGAGGAACCAGCGGTGGTCTACACGGCTTGGCTCAGACCTTCATGTATCACCGCACTTTAGCATTAAAGCACAATAGCAGCAGTGTGGGGCGTGGAGGTCACTAGCCACAAAGTCAAACTGTGCAATTAGCCGAATACAAACTGCATTAGCGAATTAATAAATAAACTTAGCAACCTTGGGTAAAATTAGCACTTAATTACTGTGCCCTGGGAGATCTTTTGGTTAAACATGGATAAAAATGGCACAAGGGAGGAGAGCTAAGAACATATCTGGCAGCTAGCATAGCATAATTAGGTGTGAAAATATTGTTCCAGTCTAGGCATAGAAATACAGAATAATCATGTAGTGTAAACCACAAAAAAGTGTTATTTTTATGATGCTTTGGGAAAGTAATGTAATGTGAAATTACTAAAATGCCGGCTAAATGCTAACTGTTGAAATGCATTAGAGTCAAGGGCAGCACCGGGGTGTGATTTTTTTAGTTCATACGATCTCGTGCCCAGTGGTGCTTACATCGGACACAGAGGGGAGACAGTAAAAGTAGTTTCAGTACACTCAAGTGTCATAGGAAAAAAAATTTAACAAAAAAAATTTTGGTCTCTAAATACGAAAGAAAATTCAAGTTACGAAACACAAAATCTCAAAAATTCAAATAATGCGCGCTCAGCCACACACATTATACGCTTTTCTCAGACTGGATTTAAACTTTTCTCACATTTGTCTCTCGTTTAAACACTCAAACTTTCATAGATTTTCAACAAAATGTATTAATAGTGAAGCGTGGGGGGAAAGGGGAGGGCGGAGAAGTGTGCGCGCGGACATGTGTGTGATAGCGCAGCATGACCCGGCGCGGGGCTGCGAACACGAGGCCCGTGCTCAAACCGTGCCTCCTCTAGACCAGGTCTAAACCAGGTCCAAACCAGGATTAAACCAGGATTAAACCACCGCGGCTCTTGCATGAGTTCGTTCGTGCGCATGAGTTCGTTCAGGCGCTCGGACTGCGTGCCGTCCCGAGGGGAGGCACATCCCCTCCCCTCCTGAGGGGTGGCTGCTCGCCTCAGCCGTGACTCGTGAGGTACACCGGCAGAGCTAGCACGAAACCAGGAAATAGACCCGCACGCGGTGGTTCAATCCTGGTTTAGACCTGGTCTAGAGGAGGCACGGTTTGAGCACGGGTCTCGTGCTCGCAGCCCCGCGCCGGGTCATGCTGCGCTATCACACATGTGTCCGTGCTCACACTTCTCCGCCCTCCCCCTTCCCTCCACGCACGCCTCAGCCGTGACTCGTGAGGTACACCGGTGCTGCTGCTAATAGCAGAGCTAGCACGAAACCAGGAAATAGACCCGCACGCGGCGCTTTAATCTACCTGGTCCAGTCCTGGTTTAGTCCAGGTCTAGACCTGGTCTATGTTACACTATAAAAAAAGTTACACTGTAAAAAAAAAAAACTTGGAACAGGGCCTTGGAACAAATCAGGCTTTTTCCATTGAAATAGCTACTCAACGATAAATTCACGTTACGAAACCACTTCTGGAACAAATTAATTTCGTAAGGTGAGGTACCACTGTATTGGATTCCACTTGTCATTACTCTTTTTGGGCTAATGCATGTTGGTTGAGTAGCGCCCTCTTGTGATGACCGGTAGTGATAAGTGCTCGGGCGCCGTGAGCACGTTGTCAGTTCATGAGAGATGGGCACGAGGTGGGTCACTGATTTCAGCACTGTCAGTAGAAATTGTGTGCTGTTTAATTATTCATTACATGATTCCTGCTTAATTGTACACCCTGTTTATGTGAAGAATCCCTCAGTCGTCCAGGTAGAATCCATGGTAAAGGGAGAAATTCAATTTGTCAACTGGGCAAAGTTTATGCTATGAAACGTCTTCGACCATATAAACTTTGTCCAGCTGACAAATTGAATTTCTTCCTTTACCACCCTGTTTATGTAATTTGGGACATTTATGAGCTAATATTTTGTACCATGAATGAATTATTGCACATTAATGGACTATTGTACAAATAAATAAACTGAAGACAAGAATCTAAGTTTGTTGAAGAAATCTGCAATATTAAAAAGGTGCATTGTGTAACATTTCTGGTGAAGGGTACGCCATCTGCTTGTCTCCATGGAGATGTTGTTGCTTGCTCTGGAATTTCCTGGTATGGCATTAAATGTATACTCAATAACAAGGATTTTTATTGACTTTAAAACTTGCATTGTTACTGTGAGTGGGCTTGTCTCTACACAGGTCTGATATGTAACTTGGCCCTGTGGCATCAGCCCGTCTTCGTGGAGATAAATTAGTGTAATGCAATACTGTGGAACATTCCAGGCAACAGCTCCAATGAGAGAAACTAGTGATGGACCCTCGACCAGAAGAGGCACACATTGCACCTTCAAGTCTGAGAAAAAAAGAAAAAAAAAGTTTGCTAACAATGTCAAGACAGACCAAGCCTGATTTTCGACTTCACATCTCCTGCCCAGTGCTACCTACTGAACTGCTGCGGGAGTGTTTAACCAGCAGTCTAAAACAGGAGTCTGGTACAAAATTGGCCTGTGTTTTTGTACTTGGTGGTGACTACTGCTACTGCAAGTATTTTTCCGGCCTCTGGAAACTATTACAGAACAGCCCTGGCTCTTTGAAAACGTCTCCCAGCACAGACATTGGAAGTAATGGGCCATAGGATAAAGCGCTAATGCAGAGGCTAGCAGAGGACACTGGCTCCACGCTGTCTGGGGCCACGCTGACGGCTGCTAACTGCTAATGTGCTAACACTTTTACGCGCTAAACTATGGCTAAATTTAGTCCAGTTAGATTTAAAGAGACAGTAGGCATTGTGATCCGTTTTTTTTTATTCTTTAATAATTCAGATTTGTTTTGGAGTGTGCATGCTACAGTTATAATAGTGTTTCTAATTCAAAAATGTTATCAACGTTTAGTATTGGTTTTATTCTTATTTATGTTGCAGCTTGTATCCATGGAGTTATTATTTCTGCCTGAAATGTTCCACAGTATGGCATTAAACATATGTATATCTAAGGAGGTGAGCCAGTTCACTGTTAGAATGAATGTTTTTGGAGGTATTTTAAGACATCAAAACACAGATACATTTAATGCCAGACTGTGAAACATTCCAATGAAAGAAATATTGTACAGTGGTCCCTCGCTCTATCGCGGATTTTTTTTCCCCATTTTTTTTTTTTTCATTTTTTTAATAGTGTAACATTTTTTTTTATAGTGTAACATTGTGTTCTGCGTCCTGATTGGCTAAGAGACTGTAAACCTTTGCCGATTGATAGATGGGGTCGCGGGGGAGGGGGACCGGGACTAGACCAGGACTAAATGTGGACTAAACCAGGTCTAGACCAGAACTAAACCAGGTCTAGACCAGGTCTAAACCAGGTCTAAACCTGGACTGGACCAGGTCTAGACCTGGACTAAACCGGGACTAGACCAGGTCTAAACCAGGATTAAACCACCATGTGCCGCTCTTTGCTGGTTTCGTGCAGCTGGTTTGTGGCCCGGGCTGAGCGGACGCAGTCCAGGCGCCGCGGTTTGATCTCGGCCTCACGCCGGTCGTGCTGCTTTTGTCACGGATTTGATGAGGGGTGGATGTGTCACGCACTTCTCCGAGGGGTTGGTGCGCGTCGCATCCCGGGACGTGGCAGTGCCGTTGGATGAGCGCGGTGCTTCCTGCGGATCCAGTGACTCATGTCTCCGCTCCCCTCGTGCGTCTGGCGGGGCTCCCGGGGCCTTGTCTTCCGCCCTCGCTTCACTATTAATACATTTTGTTGAAAATCTATGAAAGTTTGAGTGTTTAAACGAGAGAGAAATGTGAGAAAAGGTTAATTCCAGTCTGAGAAAACTGTATAATGTGTGTGGTAAGGCATTTACAGCCTTAAAACATGTAGAATAATTGTAAAATATAAAGTTGTCCTACTTTGCGGATTTCTCTTATTAAATCCGCAGTAAACGAGGGATTACCGTAGTCATGTTTCATATATTTTTTGTGAAATTAGCATTAACAAGTGGTTGATCTCCAGCATTCAAACAGTTCTATCATTTTCAGCACACCCTAGCTCACAACAAACAGAAGCCATCACCTCTAAATGGCTTGTTTCGCTCCTGCTCCTCCTCAGTGGCTGATCAAGGCAGCTCTTTGTTTACCCTCTCGTTGCTGTTAGCCAATTAGCACATATCTGTGTTGACCCTTCCCCTCTCGTGCACACAGGCTCTGGGGGTTTTCCTCTACCTGGTTAGCTTTGCACAATGTTTATGGATGTTTTTTTTTTCCTATTTCCAAAGTTGAAGGAACATTTAAAAGGAACAAGATTTCAGTCCGAAGAGAGAGGTTGTGACCTGGTTCAAGCTCCAGAATTCTATCAAGAAGGTGGAAACATTGCTTTCAGAAGTGTATTGACTTAGGTGGATGTTATGTAGAAAAATAATTTTGTTACTTTCAAAAATACATTTGTTTTTTAATTTGTCTTAGAACTTTATGAATGACCCTCGTATACTGGCAGGCAGAAAGGAATTGTATGTGAGATTTTAAATCAAAATACCATAAACATGACTGATCTATGTCTCCAGATACACGGTAAACCTGTTGGCCAATGCACGATCCACATTTTTTCACTTCCGATCCGATCCCGATACCTGGATTTGTATATCTGCCGATACGATACTATTCCGATACCAAAACTGTTTGTTCCAATATTATCATTATTATTGTTAAACTACAAATAAACTCATCTCTACAGGCAAGTAGGCCTATGATATGGACAAATGTATGCATGTATGTTCCAAAAGGCAACTTGAGGTAAGTATAGGTCAGGAAAGGACATCAGTAATAATAATAATAACAGTAATAATCCCATCCTGAAGACAAATATGCAACTATAAGGATTTCAAATTCACTGGCGATATTTATTAAACTCAAGACAAATACCCATAAAGGGTAAATTTCCCTTTAGCTTTTAAATTTACTTTACTTTGTTTTTTCTGCCCCATGGCTAAGAAGTCATCGTGCTCTTTAGTGTGGTGTTTTTTCAGATGTTTTATAAAGTTTGTTGTATTCGCAATGGAACTTCCGCCTCTCAGTACAACGGCTTTGCAAACATCGCACGCTGCTGTCTTGCTTTGAGGTGTTTCTAGTAAAAAGTATTTCCACACAGCTCGCGCTGCTAGTTTGCCTGCTGGCTGGCTGCAAACTATGGAATGGATTTCCAGAACGGAGGCGTGTGTCATCATTACTCTGTCTCATTTAGATACACCTCCGTTCAGGAAATCCATTCCACATTTTGCAGCAGGAGCAGAGCAGCCGACAGGGAATCACTCGTGGAGTCATTTCAGCAGATCATGTGTATATACACACATGGATCATGGATCGGAAATTTTTGCAAGTTGGATTGGAAATTTTCAATCCGTGAATTACGTTGATATCGGAACCTGATACCGATACTGGATTGGATCAGCCCCATCCCTAGTTTTTATAGATAACCATACATTACAGAAAAATATTTCATGTTATATTTTAGCTCCCAGCACCTGCACCAATCCTGAATCAGTGGTAGTGCAGCCATTGCAGCTCAGGGAGGGAATTCTGGAGGTTCTGAGTTTCACATGAGACATGTCCATATCTTTAACTGAATAAAGAAGTGATCTAGGGGAGTGTGAGGTTTTCTTGTATATTCTCTTATTTACTTATTTTATTATTATTACTATTTGTCTGCATGCACTTTCTTTTTCAAACTTTCTTTTGCACTAAACTGCCTGAAGCTAATGTGGCAAGTGAATTTCTCCTATGTGAGATCAATAAAGTCTTATCTTATTTTATCTTATCGTATCTTATCTTATCTTAGTGTTTGGCTCGAGCCAAAGAAGCTCATGGAGGCTAGCAGGTATAGGGGCCAATTTGGAGTCGAGTTCCATATTTGAAATTCTGATTGTAACAACCAAAGAGCCAATATGGAGTGAGGAGATCTTTGTCCAGTTGACAAATTGAATTTCTCCTTTTATCATGGATTCTACCTGGACGACTGAGGGATTCTTCACGCATAATATGGAGTGAGGTTGTTGAAGGTAACGCCCCATCCCACCTGCACAGCTGGTTCAGTGGGGAGCGGATGCTTAGCAATGCTATCAATCAAACCTGTTGCTAATGCTGACAGGAGCGACCTCAGGGAAAGATGGCGCCTGATTGGTTTGTTATTAATCTTTAAAGGAAAATTAACGTTTTTTTACAATCTGAGCCTTCTTTTGGCAATAAAACAAGTAGTTTTACTCACCCATAGCAGTTTACTGTCAATTGGAGCAGTATCGTAGAACTTATGTTGAGCCGTTCTGTTCTACCAATGATCCCGTATCCGTTAGCGTGAGTGCTCGGGGCATTACTTTGCGGTGTCCAAATAACACAAACTTTAGCACTTTTCAAATCACAGAAGATCGCTGTGTCAGGGTAGACTTTTAGTAGATTCCAAAACGGCCTGAAACCCGATATCGCAACAGAAAAGTAAAGTTCAGAGCGGTGTTAGCTTCTTTCGGACTAGCTGTGTTTACAAAACAGCTGAGTTCACGCATGCGCACTGTCCTCTCTGATGACGTCATCAAATGAAACTATAGCTGGATATCGGGTTTCAGGGCGTTATGGAATCCACTTAAAGTCTACCCTGACACAGCGATCTTCTGTGATTTGAAAAGTGCTAAAGTTTGTGTTATTTGGACACCGCAAAGTAATGCCCCGAGCACTCACGCTAACGGATACGGGATCATTGGTAGA
Source organism: Paratrypauchen microcephalus (assembly GCA_036785185.1). NCBI lineage: Eukaryota > Metazoa > Chordata > Actinopteri > Gobiiformes > Gobiidae > Paratrypauchen > Paratrypauchen microcephalus. Next base: position 277,438 of record JAVJIX010000188.1, on the reverse strand, counting down.
ACAGAACGGCTCAACATAAGTTCTGCGATACTGCTCCAATTGACAGTAAACTGCTATGGGTGAGTAAAACTACTTGTTTTATTGCCGAAAGAAGGCTCAGATTGTAAAAAAAAACGTTAATTTTCCTTTAAATCATGATTTATGGACAAAATTGTGAAATAAAAACTAGGTTATTTAGAGCAGGTCAATAGAAACGTTTAAGATCAGAATGACTGAGAGAATGCAGCAGTTATGGAGCCCATTTGCACTTCACTTATACTGTCTATGTGGCTATGCTGAAGAATGAGGAATACTTAAAAAGATTTAAAAAAAAAAAATCTTGCACACTATGCGTTTAAAATTTGGCAAAAGGATCAGGAAGTTAGCAGACCTGTTGAACTGTCCATAATATCAATCAGCCTTTACCCTTCATACAGACCTCATACTTTAAAGTCCTCTCCATGCCTGTCTTCACACAGAGCCTGATCTAATAGCAACTGTGTTTAAAAGACAATAAAGCCACAGCACAGGCTCTTGTTCTTCACTACGAGTCATCACGGCCTCATAAAGTCAAACAGGACCAGGCACAGTGAATGGCACCACTTTCCAGAACACTGATGAAATACCGATCGAACCCTGGCACGGCTTGCGGAACATTGTCCAGCTGTAGTGTTTTTATTGGCCTTGTATTTTTGTTAACGCATCTGGGTCGTTAAGCAGTGAGAGAGGCCCAACAGAGGAGCTCTTGTCTGGTGTAGGAGCTGGCAGAAGTTCACTGTCCCCCTCCAGCCACCACTTTAACACACTCTTTTGGTGTAAAGAGTTGTTAAAGGGGACGTATTATGTAAAATCTACTTGTATGATGTTTTAAAGGAACGGTGTAAGATTTTGGATTTAAATTCCATAAATGTGTCCTGATTGTGTCCCCAGATATGAGGTATTTATTCTTAATTAACAAAACATGATTATAATTTGTTTTTTGTTTCTCAAGACGATTATTTGGGTTGCCAGTTTCAGTGCTGAAATCCAGTGTGTTTAAACCTAAAATACCTCTGATCTGAATGGTCACTACCTATCAATCAATCAAACATTATTTATAAAGCGCTTTTCATACAAAAAATGTAACAGAAAGCACCTACAGTGATTAAAAACAATCCCACATTTCCTTCCACCCACCCAACCAGCCCCACAGCTACACCACACAACCAAGCAACCAAAACAACACACACACACACACACATGCTAAAATACTAAGATACATGCTACTACTACTACTACTACCACTGATACTACCACCACCACCACCACTACAGCTATCCCTAAATTTAATACTATCACTGCATCACAGTTATGACTGCTATATACTGCTATGTGCTAATACTGCTAACAAGTAGTATAATTTCTACCTTACCACCACTAATAATGATAATTACTACCACACTAGAACTGCATACTATTGATAGTAATGGTACAATATACCTAAAATCGATCAATCAATCAAAACTTTATTTATAAAGCACTAATCACACAAAAGTGTTTTACGGTGATTAAAAACAACCTACACTGCCCTCCACACCCACCCAGCCAGACCCCCACAGTCACCCGACACCACACAACCAAACAACCCAAACACATGCACACACACTTTTTTTTTTTTTTTTAACAAAGGCTAAGCTAAACAGATGAGTCGAGCCCACTCTTAAAAATATGAATATTCTCTGCAGCCCTAAGCTCTTCCGGCAGTTCCACAGACGAGGGCCGTAGTACTGAAAAGACGCCTTTCCGTGAGTGTGTGTCCTGACTTTAGGAATGACCAGGAGCCCGTGAAGGTTCGTAAGGGGAAAGCAGTTCTGAAAGATAAGAAGGCCCAAGACCATTAAGACATTTAAAGACCAGTAAAAGAACTTTAAAATCTATCCTGAAACTCACAGGGAGCCAATGCAGAGATTTTAAGACCGCTGTAATGTGATCCCGCCCTCTGGTCCTAGTCAGGACACGTGCTGCTGAATTTTGTAATAATTGCAAACCTGAAATACTCTTTTTGGGAAGACCAGAGAGCAGGGCATTACAGTAGTCTATACAACTGGTGATCAGTGTCTCTTTGTTGTCTCGAGACAGAATGGGCGGACTCTGTTTTTTAGGTGATAGAAACCTATTTTTGTGATGTTCTTGATATGTGGGATAAAAGTCAGCTCAGAATCAATAATGACGCCCAGGTTTTTCACTTGAGGAAATGGGTTAAAAGACTGTGCTTGTAGTTTGGATAAAAGTTTCTCTCTCTGGGCCTCAGGACCAATGACTAATACCTCAGTTTTGTCCTGGTTAAACTGGAGAAAGTTACCTGCCATCCAGGATTTGAGAATGCAGTTAAAAAGAGCATCCATTGGCCTGGTTTCACCAGGAGACATGGAGATGTAAAGCTGCGTATCATCTGCAGAGCTGTGGAAGTTGATTCCATGAAGCTCAGCAGCTGCACCAATTCTGAATCAGTGCTAGTGCATCCTCTGCAGCTCAGGGAGGGAATTCTAGAGGTTCTGAGCTTTCATATGAGCCACAAAATTGTCTCTATCAGCAGGTGAAGGCTCTGGTGACACAGGTTCTCATTAAAAGATCACATAGCCATTTTTCAACAATGAAAATGTGCTGCTCGTTACAGGCACAAGAGGTGAAAGAGGTCTTGTTGGATGGATTCGTTTTGGCCTTCCCCTGACCACAGACAGTAAAATGTATGACCAGTTAAACGTGTCATCACCAGCTGTGTTAAACTGGGAAGGTCAGGTTTGATGGTGGTTCAGTTTACGAAGCCGGAGAGGGGAAGATAGTGATGCTTCTGTCAGATAATGAGTCATGGAGAAGGAGCGGTATCAAACACTGTGACCAATGTCTGCTTCCAGCTGGGCAGGGGGAAGAGGGAAAGTATTGCCATAAGATTAGCAATATATGTTTAAAAAGTAGAATTGTGTGCAGAGTGTACATTATGTTGTAAACAACTCCATGGGCATGAACATCTGAGAGAAGACTGAAATCTGAACTGCTAAGCTAAAACAAGAATTCCATGCATTTGAGAACATGTCTGGAGTGGGGGACAGCCGTGGCTCAGCGGTTATAGCATGTGTGTATCGCAATTATGTCCTTTGGCTAGACACTTCACACTATGTAAAAACATGCACTTACAACTTTTTGGTGGACTGTGGGCACCTTTTTTTCCTCCAAGGAAATGTATTGGCCTGTAACGATTCACAGTACAAGTTACAGGTCACATCTGTGGAGAGGCAAGCCTGCACATAGGGAGCATGGATGATACTGGTTCTGATTCACATAAGCAACATCTGTCCTTGATCCCCAGAATTCAAGACCCTCCAAAAATATGTGTTCCTTTACAAACCACACTTTATTTTACTACTTGTTCTTTATGTCCTTGCCTCCTCCCCCTCTCCAAACCAAAGACCATTTAGTGTCTAAGCTCTTTCCGACTTCTTCAATGGCTCCTTCTTTCAATCCCCCCTCCTCACCCACCCTGAACCAGTCTCAACTCCTCACCACCCTGCCCCTGTCCCCACTCCTCACTCAGTCCCCACTCCAAGTCCACCCTGCCCCGGTCCCCAGTCTTAAATTAAGGCTTATGGCTTGACACATGTGGCCTGTGGGCTGACAGTGGCTTTGTGACAGAGGCACGGGGGTGGGGGGGTATCTGGGGGTAGAAGGGGAGGAGGGGGTCTGGGACACTTGACCAGTGACAGACAGGCTGAAGGGGCCCCTTGAGGAGGGCAAGGAGCACAACAAATCCCCAAACAAGGGACGCAGTCATCGGGGCCGAGCGAGGCTGCCCAGACCGGGGGTAGGGGGGGGGGGGGGGTGACAGTGGGGGAGTGGGGTGGGGGGAGACAAACGCAAGAGTGACAGAAAACAGCAAGATAAAGAAAAGACATTCATCGCATGTTAAAGCTGCAGTCCGTCACTTTCTGGAGGAGGCCATATCACCTGCATGCTTCCGTAGACACAGGAAGTTAAAACCATCCAGGTCAAATGAGTCAGGTTTGTGGAGATGCAAGCTGACTCACAATAAGGATACAAGTTTTCTTTCAACATTTCAATGCTACTCAATTCAATCTTATTTTTGTATTTTAAGTTAACTTATCGTGGCAACTCTATGTAATACAACATTTACAGTAGGCAGCAGACCCTCCAGGAATTTGCAATGTTGCGATTTGCAACTTCAACGTAACTTCAGCCAATCCCCGTGAATTCAGGGCGGTGTTGCAATTTTGACCAATCACCGCAACTTTCCCGCAGTTTTTACCAATTTTGACCAGTCATCTGCGACATATTGAACTCACGTCGACCAACTTCCTTCTGCCTTACTTCCGTGTGACGAAACGAAACTGCGGCCGTGTCCCCAGTTCGGAGCGTGGTTTGAAGGGGGCTCAGACTGCAGTCAAGGCGGTGCACACTTGCTCAGCCCTGAGTGCACTCCGCGGACCGCATGGCGTCTGCAAAATGCAACTACGGGAAGCAGCCGTAGTTGCGAGACCTGTCGCGGCTGCTACGGGAAGCAGCCGCCGACTCCATTTTCTCCCGTAGAAGAAGTAGCGCGCGGTGCATGCTGGGATATGAGTGTGCGAAGCGTGCTTTTTCATGCGCTTGGTCCACGCCCCGATTTCCATGGAAACGACTGTGGTCTTCAGGCCGTGTGTTAACTGCGCATGGAACAAAAAAGAAATTACGCACATGCCCTTCAAACCACGCTCCGAACTGTGCACTCTGGGAATTGGGACACGGCTTTTAATGGCAAAGAAACATGTCTGCGGCGCCATTTGCCCACAAAAATAACAGCAAAAGACCGGGCGAAACAGTTCCCCTCCTAGTAGTAATTTATTTTCGATATTGGTAAGGTTGTTTTAGGACCATATCTGTGATCTCTGTGTCCTTGTATTATTCTTTGTCAGTAATAACTCAGTATTCAAAATATTATATTCAAAATATTACTCAATTTTAATTACAAAAAGGGAAAATCGCAACGATTTATCGCAACTTTCACTTCCTCCCGCAACAATATCGCAACAAAAACCTTAAAAGCACCGCAACTTTCATTGCAACTTTTTGGAAAAGTTCACGCAAATTCAGGCATTTTAGCCCGCAACAATCACAAAAAATGCCCGCGAAATCCTGGGGGGTCTGAGTAGGGCAGCAGTAGTTGCTGTGTATATTCCTAGTAGTTTCAGAGTCAAAGTGAACTTATAGTCTCAAGTTTCTGACCACCCATTTGGATTTCTTATTTCACTTTTATCCTACATTTGTTCAAACCTCCTCTCCCCTCTGTTCCCTTGTACCCACCTGAAGAGAAAGTGCCTTCAGACCCATTGTAATTCAGGCCGTCACACCCCGGCTTCATTCACTCCAAACTCATTGTGAAGAGTCACCAAAGTTTGTCTGAAAAAAGCACAAGTTTGATTGGTTCTTTGTGCTCTTGCTGTGTCGTCTGTGTGCTCTAGATTGAAAGGCTGTGGAGCATTACATTCTGGGAGTGTGGGGAAAGAGCAGCCTCAAGTGTGTATCGCCGTGCGGGGAAGGACACGCTCGGATTTCTTATTGATTCCTTGTCTCCTCGACCCCGCCCCTTTATCTGTTCTACTGATGAGATCCAGTCAGAGTCTGGAATTTTGTAGAAGGTAGAAGATGTGTGATGTGAGAAGAGTGAAAAACGTGATGAGGAGGTAGATATTTTAAGTGTTTGTATTATTATTTTTAAACCCATACGTTCAGTGTCCTCATAGGGGAGTTTGTCAGCTGAAGCAGAAACAATGGCATTCTAGTGTATCGTATTGTTTTCTTTCTTTATTTTAATTGAGCTTTATTGACCCAGTACAGTCCCATTGAGATTAAGAATCTCTTTTTCAGAGGATTAACTTATTGTGTATGTTTCTAGTACAATAGCTAAACGAGACCTACACAGGCCCAGGGAGAACATGCAAATTCACATGCCTCCACATTGTATTCAAGTAGTAGTAGTAGTAGTAGTAGTTGCTGTTGTAGCAGTGGTAGAAATGGTAGTAAATGTTGTTTGTTGTATTTGCTGATGGACAAAAAGTATTAGTGGTGGTGGTAGTAGTAATAGTGTAGTAAGAGTAGCAGTAACAGCAGGTATACTAGGTGATTTATAGCAGAGAAGCAGTAGTGGTAGAAGCAGGAGCATAAGCATGATAATACTTAGTGTGAGCAGACGGGACAGCACCACCTTTTAATATACTTCCAACTATATTACACAGAATTGACTCTTGTGAGCTTTAAGCCGGTTGTGAGTTGTGTTTTGTTTCATTCACGCATGTCTAAGTAACCCCTTATTATTAGTCAGTAGTTTTCAAGCAAACAGCTCCTTTTAGCTTTTTTTGTTCAGTACAAACTGGCAATTCAAGGCCTGAAATTATCAAAAAATTATTCTGGTGAAGGTGTATAGAGTTTAAAAGCACAGTGGAGCACTTCCTAATGTGCTAGTTGTGCTAGTCATAATGTGCTAGTTGAGATCATGAAGAAGCCTCTCCATGTTTCAGATAACAGCATTAGTGACGTTAAAAACATACATTTTTAATTTCAAAAATGCTTGTTAGGCAAGGAGGGCTGAAGAGACCAAACTTTCAGAGGCTGTTTCTGGAATTTCTGGGATCTGCTATGGCTGCTTTCAAATAGAGATAACTTTTTTAAATATTGTCAGATTTTCACATGTAAGACATCATTGGAAAGGTTAGAACCGAACCTGTATTTTCAGAATCTGTGAATAACTCAAAACGCCTCCGCGACGACTTGGTATTGGTTTTCCTGCGGTTGGACACATATTACCACATGGCATTGCAATGTAGACCAGAGTGTTTGAGAGAAGTACTCAGTGTAAATATGCAGGGTTTGTGTGTTAAACATGTGTGAATGAAGCAAAACACAACTCAACAGTTATGTTTATGATGAGGAAAGAGCATTACCCGGACCCTTAAAATATTTCAAATTAAATCAAATTAGAACTTTTGCAGAAGAATGGAAGATGAAACTCCTCCATCCAGACTGCACTTCACGCTGGTCCATTTGTAAGGCAGATTCCCCCCGAGGCTTCAGGCACAAGTGGACTTGGGTTACAGCCAAAGACAAACGCACTGATACCAGAGAGCGCTGACATCAGATCTGTTTGAATGGCCCGCAGGCCTGCTCCTCTTTCACTGCGCAGGATTGAGTGATCGGAATGCCTGGACTCACCCCCAACCTGACACTTTTATGGGGCAGTGGGTGTGCGAGGGGCAGATAGAAAAAGATGAGATTTTCACGAGGACAGGCTGAGGAATTAAAGACTATGGCCCAGTCTCAAGTGTCCAATAGAAGCGAGGAGGATTCATTAGAAAGCAATCTGTACGAGAAGTTGGATCAGCATCAAGAAGGTCAGATTTTTATGGGACAATGGGGTCAAAGGGAGAGGTATAGTAAAGATTGGATGTATTTATTTGAATTAAAGGAGAATTCACGTTTTTTTACAATCTGAGCCTTATTTCGGTAATAAAACAAGTTGTTTTACTCACCCATAGCACTTTGGTGTCATATGGAGCACTTCCAGAAATGTTTTAGATTAGCGATTAGCGTTCTTGGGGCATAGAGCATGTAATATATGCCCCGAGCGGTCTCTAAATAACACAAACTTTAGCACTTTTCAAATCATAGAAGCTAGATATCTTAGTCTACGCTTTCGTTTGAGTCAAAAGTGGCCTGTAATCCGAGATTTATCCATAATTTACAGCTTTGCGTTTCATGTTTACGTCCCGGGAGCGGAGAGTGAAATAAACTGTGACTCCGCACATGCGCACTGGCGTCCTCATCTACTCGAAACTATGGATAAATCTCGGATTACAGGCCACTTTTGACTCAAACAAAACCGTAGACTAAGACATCGAGCTTCTATGATTTGAAAAGTGCTAAAGTTTGTGTTATTTGGAGACCGCACGGGGCATATATTACATGCTCGCATATAATATATGCCCCCGAGCTACGGCTAGAACTCGCGCTACGGCTATCGCAAATCTAAAACATCTCTGGAAGTGCTCCATATGACACCAAAGTGCTATGGGTGAGTAAAACAACTTGTTTTATTACCGAAATAAGGCTCAGATTGTAAAAAACGTTAATTCTCCTTTAAGACAATGGATAAAAAAAGAAGCACTATGGAACATAGTGCCTCTGAAGTTGTATTTGAAGTGATGTTTAAGTCATCTTGATTCTCCTGTGTTCAAGACATCAACCCCTGGTACACGGCCACTACTCTGTACGTACTTCATCCTCCAGTATTATTTTCTTAATCAGTGATACATGTGGGATTCAGCAGCATCGGAAAGTCATTTTGGTACAATTTTTGAAACATCTGCTGCTCACTTCTGTGATGTGCAGCTATCCATCAGAGGTGCCAGCTCCCATTGGATACTACAGTGTTCTAACACAGAATTTGTTTCTTTTACTATGTCATTTTAGATGAATACTGAGATTTAAAATGTCTGAATTATAACAGAATGATCCTCATCTGGTCTTTGATAATAACTGTAGAACACACACCAGCACAATGGGTTTGACTAATGAGACATTATCAGAACATTTTGTAGCGTTTCCCAGTGTCTTCAGCCTGACAGTTCACTCCCCCCTCTTCCTCCCACTCACATGCTGATACAGACCCTCTAATTGGCCCTTACTGTGTGTTTTCGGGGCCCCTCCCTGCTCCATCTGGGCCCCTGCCACAGATATGGATATGGAGGCTAACGCTGTAACCCCTGCGCTAACCTCCCGCATTATCTCCCATCAGCCGCTCTGTAATTAGTTGAGCGGTAGTGGCTTCCAGACCGGCCCCACCCCTCCATCCAAATGCATGATGGGATCCTGGTTAAGAGGGCATCTCCAGAGAGGCATTTGGGGAAAGACCGGATTTTGGAGTTTAGCCAGAAACATGTGAGTAATTAGTGAAATCTGTGCAAGTTTAATGAAGGGAAGTGATTAATTATTGAACGACTGAAACGTTTGTAGTTCAAAGCACCAAAACAAAGGAAAAATAAATGACAAGAAATAATTAACATATATTATACATGTATATTGTGTGGATGTAGGATTAAACATGTTTTTTATGGCTATTTGTCAAAACAAAACAAACAAATCCTTACATTTTTACATTTTACAAGTTATTGTTCCAGGTGGTAGTTTTATTTTTATTATTTATTTATTTTTCTGATGGTGGTTCAGTTGGTAAGCCTACACCTTCAAACCAGAAGATCCCACATTTCGTTCTTCAAAATGGAATATGTAAGCATCCTTGTTAGCATGTGTCCGCCTGGACTTTGGCCTCTGGACCTTGGCCCCTATTGGCCCTTTGATCTGTGGATGACCTGGCTGGCTGTTCCTTTGGCCCTCTATCACCTCTGAGGGCCCTGGCACAGTTAATATTGGCCCAACGACAAACATATGTGCGTGATCCTGCTGTGTATGTGTATGGATGGGGGTTTAGTATTGATTGTGTTGATGGGAACCTGTATAGAGGCTCTCTTCATCCACGTGTGAACACATCTGCACATTTGTAATTATGGTGTGTCAGAGCGAGAGTCCATTTTAGTACATTGGCTGCTCATATGTCTCTGTAGAATTATCACTTATCATAAAATCACAAACCTTAACTAACCAGATATGAGGTAAACATGTCAAAATCAAATATTGCTTTTACCGATAACGACTGTAATGGGTATCTCTGATCAGAATGGTAACTCCCTAAACCCCAGAATCTGCAGTCTGTCATGAATCAGTGCTAGTGCAGCCTCTGAGTGAATTCTGTCCGGTCCATACACTGAGAATGAGACAAAATTTGATTTGGATGTGTCCTCTGTCTACAGGTTAAGGCTCTGGAGACACAGGTTCAGTTGTAATAACTTTTTTATAACTGTAAGGGCAAAGACTAAATGCATTTTTTTAAAATATTGTGTGCTCTAACAAAAAATAATTGTCCAATACCTTTTTAAATGATTTGGTTTATGAAAATGAGATGATACTAAAAAGTGGCTTCATATGTGTCTCGGTTGTGGTTAAAATATTGCACAAAACATTGAAAGGACTTTAAAAGTAACTCACAGAATTTCAAATATCACCATATAACTTTGTTTGAAAAATGATTTATTTTAAGAATCACATTCTTTGCAGCTATTTTTGTTTCCTATTATCGATGATATGGTCAATATAATAATTTCGTAAAGTAACAAATCCAATAACTTGTTGACATATACTGCCCTCCTTTAACTAACAATGATAAATTACATTTATTTGGTGTGCACCCAAGTAAAACTAAATAATTGTCGGGCTTAATGACTAGCACAAATATGCTACTAACGGAAACTAAATTCTTTACAGATTTTTTTTTTAAGTCAATTATTGAATTCATGGATTAGTGCAAAAGTACATTGATTTTTAAGACGTAAACTGGTATAGGAGATGAGAAAATAAAGGTGCGATGATTTAGAAGAGTGTGTCATTTTGGAGTGAGAGTTCCCAGAATGCCCTGCAGGTCACTCCCAGGTCTGCATGACCCTTGACCCCTCCTCAGAGACCCCCCACAGAGCAGCTTTAGCTCTGTGTGTCCTGTTTGTGTCAGTGCAGATCTCCTTACACATACACTGTCTAACATGTCTGATACTGTGAAGCTGTTTTGGTCTTTTCAGTCGCTCTAGGCGCATACAGCAGTTCAATGACATCTTGGTGATTTTTTGATTATAATTATGGCAAAATTGGACCTGGTTTGAACTTAGTTTAGTCCTAATGTAGACTTGGTTTGGTCCTGATATAGTCCTGGTCTGATAAATAAGGACTGCCCAACATTATTTTTACACTAGTTGCCAACAGTGAAGATGAAGTGTCTTGCCCATGTGCCAATGCAATTTAAATGTTCCTAATGCATTCCTAGCATCCAAATTATCCACTGTGAGTTTATAAGCACTACAACAAGGCAGTGTAATGTTAAAAACAACGAGCATGCTAACAGCGTTTATATTGAAGAATATCTATTTACAGCAGGCAAAGATACAACATAGAATGTGCTCTCCATAAACACCTGTCGATCACAGGCCGGTCCAACCTGAGCATGTGGTTGCATGTTCCATGTTTACAGTGGTGTCCCTAGGGGTCTGACAGGGAGACACGTCAGGAGCAGGGGTCAGCCGGAGAGGGAGGAGGGGGCCCTCACCTCTATGTGAACCTGCTGCAGTGTGCTGTGAGGGACCACAGCCAGGGGCCAACTCTTGAGCTTGAACATACGACTGCAGGGGCCCTGGACAAATGATGGGGATTTCCTCCTCTGCTCATGAGGACAAACCAGAACCAGGGACCAGGGCTTATCGCCCTTGTCTATCAGGGGTCAGGCTGGAGTCGGGGGTGGAGGAGTCAGGCTGAAGGGTGGATGGGGGTGGGGGTCAGAGTTTGTGCTAAAGTTAGGTTGGATTTAATCTTTAGTCTGTTTAGTTAACTTTAGTCCAGCTTTAGTACTGATGTAGACTAGGTTAGGTTCTAGAATATTTAAATATGATCCTATCCACCACAGGTGATGTTCAGTCAGAACTTTACATGATGTAGTTGTGTCCATGTTAAGAATGGTATATTATTGATGTTTTAGATATTACAGACTACCACTCTGAGGGATTACACAGATATAAGGCTGCATGGGAATAGAAAATAAAGTACTACCATTTAATAGGTAGTAATAAGTAGAGCGTTTGCCTGTGGATTCAGGGGTTGGCGGTTCGAATCCCACTCTTGACAGGATGATCCGTTGTGATCCCAGCTCCCACAGATCAGTGCTGCAGTTGTGTCCTTGGGCAAGACACTTAACCCACCTCGCCCCCAGTGTCTGTGGACACTGGTAGCCCCCATGACAGAAGCATCAAGGCCAGTTGTGATGTGGGCCGTCCTCCCGTGGACCCACCGCCTAGGGATGGGGCCGATCCGATCCAGTATCGGGATCGGGTTCCGATATCAACATAATTCACGGATGGGAAATTCCGATCTAACCTGCAAAAATTTCCGATCCATGAGCCATGTCTGTATATACACATTATCTGCTGAAATGACTCCACGAGTGATTCCCTGTCGGCTGCTCTGCTCCTGCTGCAAAATGTGGATTTCCTGAACGGAGGCAGATCTCAGTGAGACACAGTGTGACGGAGCGCCTGTATCTGCCCCCCGACCGGCGTCTCTCTCTCTCTGAGACGGCAGAGCGCAAACTGTTTTCCCGCTATCTGGACTCCCCTCCCTAGTGCGTGCGAGGGTGCACGGATCCACATGCTCTCCCGGCCTTCCACTGTCTCCGCCCTGCGCTCTGGTTCAGGGGCCAAACGGGGCACTTCCTGGTCATGTGATAAATAGCGCATAGTGGTGCGCTAAAGGGGGCCCGGACTGAACAATTAATGGTAATTTGTGGGTTTATTTTATTTTCTTAAGTCTCTTAGTTAATTAAGTCATACCATATGGGGGTTATTTAAGTATTTTCTTTATTATGTTGAATTGCAGGTGTTTTATCATTATGGGGACCGTTATTTGTAGTTAAACAATAATGATGATAATATTGAAAACAGTTTTGGTATCGGAATAGTATCGGCATGGGTCGATATTCAAATTCATGTATCGGGATCGGATCGGAAGTGAAAAAATGTGGATCGGTGCATCCCTACCACCGCCTGCAGGGGTATTCATGGGGGCTGGTGCATTGTGTTCTTGGCAGCAGATCTGCTGCTCCCGCGACCCAGAAATGGAGAGGATGGATGGAAAATAAGTAGTATGTTTTCTTGTAGGTGAAAACAGTAATTCTGGTTATCTTCACCTTTTTCCCTCTTAGATCTCCATTCATTCACAGGTCAACACCACTCCGGCCTTCTAAATTCACTCCACCATTTTAACACTCAATTTAGCGTCACTTACTCCCTCCTTCTGATTGGTCAAATTCCATGCTGTGAATGCTGGGACTATATTATGAATGAATGTCTCCCAGGGTTAATTCTGCGCGCTGCTGGGTGATGGATGGATGGGCCGGGGTTGCGCTGGAATCACACAGGGGTCACTGTTTGTTTACTTGGGCTGAGTTAATGTTAGCCATTCTTCATCACCATTCCATTGCTGTCTGCTGCATAGGGTTTCAAGGGCCCATATCACACTATTTTATTGTCTGTTCCAGTGTAATTTCCTCATCACAAACAGACCTGGAGCTGTGTTTTGTTTCATTCACACACGTTTAACCCGTGGCTCAGAGAATAGAATTTAAAGCGACTCTGCTTGTGTACTTCTCTCCATGGTCAAGCACTAAAGCTCGTCTCTGACATGTCAGTGCCATATCTGCACTTGGAGGACCTCAGGGACCGGCCTCCTGCAGGTACCCAGAGTCAGGACTAAACACAGGGAGTCAGCATTTCAGATTCATGGAGCTAAAACCTGGAATATTCTTCCTGAACATGAGACAGGCCTCTACTTTGAGTCTGTTTAAATCTAGGCTCAAAACGGTTCTGTTTAGCTGTGCACATGAGGGAAAAGTTTTCATTCTGCACTTGTCTCTCTCATTTAATGTCTCTCTCTTTTTTTTATTTTATGTTGGTTATTTATTTATTTTTGATATTTTTGTATTGTGATTTTTATGTATTTCTTATTCTGTAAACCACTTTGAATTACTTTGTGTACTAATTGTGCTGTACAAATAAACATGCCTTGCCTCGCCAAGTTCTTCTCTCAAACTGAAAACACCTCTGGTTAGCTAAGGTATTTTATTAGCAACAAAACACCCATACTTGAACCAAATGCAAGATAGATTAGTTAAATGCCATACTCTGCAACATTCGACAACAACTAGCTTCGTTTAAAGACACTTTTGATGTCATTATTTCCTATCCATACAGAACTAAAAACCTTATTTTTTTACACAATAGAATGTGATTTTCCAATGGTAGTACTTTCTGTTCTATTCCCATGTGTTCTTATATATGTGTAGTCCCTCAGTGGTCCTGTAGGTTACACAGTGGTCCATGGGTGTATACTAGTCTATGTGCTCTTATACATGTTCTGATACAGCTCCACATCATTCTAAAGACATTCAGGAAAGACTCGTTTATGTCCTGTGAATGGGACTTGTGTCGTATTGATACCTGCAAGTATTGAGTGAGTATCTAGTTTCCAAGTTGCCAACCCTTTTACCTTATGATGTCATTAGATGTTCATACCTATTACACACTTTTTATAGGAGCTAAAATCACACACATTTGACTGACTTACACGTTGACCAAATGAATAAATCACAGTGATAAAATAAAATACAAATAAAAACACCAATATTTCACCACTGGAGCATATCTATGTTTGTGACACACCATGTGGTGTCAGGGCATTTCCATAAACCATCTGTGCACACACACACACACACCCCTCACCTGCAGTGAGGTGTGTGGCAGTAAAAACCCCATGTAATCTCCGCGGCAACCCTCAAACCCTCACCTGGAACATGGAAACCCACCGAGCCGTGTCCAGACCCCACTAACGCTCCATCCCCCCTTGGTCCAAACCTTCCCCATGGCGTGCTGCGCTGTTCCCAAATCAGCTGTAAAAGCATGTGTGTGGTGTGTGTGTGTGTGTATGTTTTTACATACGGCTCGGGGAGAAGGTACCGGAGTCTCCGGGCCCACTCCACCAGACTGTCAAACAGCTTTATCCACCAGACTGTCAAACAGCTTTATCCACCAGGCTGTCAGGAGGCTGAACTCTCACCTGAACTCTCACCTTACCCCTCCCCCCCCCCCCCCCCCACACTTAAAAAAAAACTGCTGCTAAGACTACTGTTCCACTGTTGCACATTTACATTTACTACTGGAATTTTACTACTGTTGTACTGTTGTTTACTACTGTTATTGCACTGGAATTACTACTGTTGCACATTTACTTTTATCTTAACTTCAATGCACATTCTATTGCACATTACTTTTTAAAAATTATTATTATTTAAGTTACATATCCTCAAAACCACAAAAACATTCGCAAAGTACTCAGAAGACACATTACCATTTCACTACTGTATCTTCCATTGCGCATTTTTGATGCACACTGCACATTTTTGGACATCTGTATATAGGTATTTATTTATTATGTTGCACTGCTTTCAGATTTTAGATCTCAGATTTTAGTTTTAGATTTAGTTTTTTGTCTTAGATAGTTTTGTTGTGTTTTGTCTTTATATTGTATTTTGTACACTGTCTTTTTTGCACTACTTGGCCAGAGAGAAACGAAATTTCGATTCACTGTTGAACACATATGGCAGAATTGACAATAAAGCTGACTTTGATCTTTTGATCTTCTTGTTACTTCCGCCCACACAGGAAGTCACCAAAATAAAACTGTAGCCTTATTATTAAATGCCATGGACTGTATGTTAATGTATATAAGAGCTAATTTGAACTTTATATCTCCAAATATCTTCCACTCTTTTGTGCACCATCTGATCCTCATCTTTTCATTTGTGATGAACTCAGAACAGGAAGTAAAGAGAAATAAAAGCTTTCTCCTACTCCTTCTCCTCCCCTTCCTCCTGTCTTTAAACATCTCCCCATCTTCTGTCCACCATCTAACCCTCATCTTTTCATTTGTGATAAATTCCACGCAGGAAGTTGCTTTCAGGAAATAGACTTCCCCTCCTTCTCTCCCTCCTCCCTCTGCCTTCCGCTTCTTCCTCCTCTTCTCCTCCTCGTTCTCCCCCTCCTCTCTGTCTGTTCCTCTCCTCCTCCTCCCCTTTCTATGGGAGATTCCAGTGGAGCGTAGATCACGAGGAGCCATCATAAATGTCATAAAAATCATAACCACCACAAAAATACCTCATCAAAGACAGATCTGTGCTTCCTCCATCTTTTATCTGCTCCGTGTGTTTGGACTCAACCGTAAGATCTCAAACTCCCGCCACAGAGACTATCAGAGAATAACGTCACATATTTGGGTTGAAAGTACAGGTTATGAGCATAGATTCTGCCAATTTTTTTCGGTCTTTTATGTTTTGTTTTGTTTTTCTTACAGAATTTTTAGTTAGTTGTACTTTTCTGTTTAGGACACAGCTGGAAGGAAAGGTGAAGTGGAACATAATATAATTTCAATATACACATTAGGATTATTTATTTACAAAATGAAAATGTCTGTTCCATACAGTGATTCATGTGAGTCATGTAATTAAAGTTTGAATGCTGGTTTCTGCTGTTTGGTGAGCTTGTCTTGCTGAAGAGTGGCTCATTTGTCAAGCATTTGTTGCAGTTTAACCAAAAGGTTTGTGGTTTTAGTCTCACTTAGTCTCTTGACTTCTAAATAGCAGCAGATTCAACATTTTTAAATAAATCTCCAAACGGAATTGCTGCAAATATTGGGACCATTGTTTGAACAGAGGTTAAAGTCAAAAAGCAAGAGATATTCCCTTTAATGCACGCCTCCTCCTCCCTTTTTCCTCTCCCCCAGTAATTAGCCTGCTCCCAGCTCTGTGATCACCTGTTCAGAGGAGGGCTGCTCTCTGTAGTTTGGATTCCTTCCTCTGCTCTGCTCTCACATGGACCTACGCTGTGATTAAAGGTCAGAGGAGATCACACTCCTGGTACAGACTGTAAGTGAGTATAAAGACAGATCTAGTAGTGAACAGGTCTACTGAGAAAAACTGAAAGTAAAAAGTATACTATTGGCTACTGAAAATGTACTATGTGTAACTGATTCTAGTGCAATTAAGTGCAATTTAGACTAGAGGTCACATAGGTCATAGTTTGTAGGTGATGTGTCTAAGATGGGAGAAGACACAATTCCAACAAGATGTGTCAAGTTGAGATTTTGAACTTTATGACAAATACTTTACTTTTTTTTTACAAAGTACCTTTATATACCTGGTCTGTGTGCGTCAGATCCTTTTGTCTATCAGCACAGTTTTTTCAAGGCTCTCTCTATGGATCTATAATAAGAACGAGATAAAACATGCCCCATCACGCCACGAGCGAGATCGATTAGTGGCCGCTCCATAGGTACTGCAAATCAAACTGCTTGTATTCGGCTGACAGGCATCGACATCTTTAATAAAGGATTTTGTAGGGATTCTTCTGTATTTTTACAATATGAACTTAAAAAAAAAAAATTGTCATAGTGCCTGAAAGTCAGCTTTGTAAGAGTTAACCTAACCCCACTCTAATGCAAAAGTAAAAAATGTTTCTATGGCTTTCTCACAGTATATATGCACGTATAATGGCAGCTTTTTACAGTTTTGTACCCAATTCCTGACCCACTGAAGCATTCACTTCCTTACCTCCTTACCTGCCCTCTACTTGTTTGATGAAGTTCACAGTTATGTCTTCACAATTAATTTATTTCATGTTTAATTTTGCATTTCAAATAATTCAGCAAAGTTAAACTTTTTTAGTCCAATCCAAATGTAAACAGAAAAATCTTTTCCATGTGAGACAAATCTGTTGAGACGAACTCTTGAGTTGCTTGTTCTCAGACAATTACACAGTGACATTGTTTCCATAGGCAAGACCCCACAGACTGAGGCATCAGTACAATTGTATACGATGCATCCAACCTTCCAATTTTCCAATTGCAGCCTGGTATGTGTAGTCTGTCATGTTTGTTTTGACGCTTCTGGACCACGTGTCTCTTTGATTGGTTAATCCACCTGTCAGTCACGCCTATTGGAAGTTGTATGAACAAGATGCAATCAGAAACACAGTAAAAACATATGTGACTCGCCACTGCTAAATCCGCCACATGTCGGCATTAGTGAAACGGAGATATTTGCATTAGAAGTTTGTTTTTTGTTTTTTTTTCCCCAAAATTTGTGATTTTCATTTTTTTGCAGAATGTGCTAGTTGAGATCATGAAGAAGCCACTCCATGTTTCAGATAACATCATTTGTTGCAATAAAGCATACATTTTGTATTTTAAAATGGCTTGTTTTTCAGAAAGAAAACGGGGCATGTATAAATCACTATAATTATCCACCAATCGCACTCCTGCCAATCATGACGATTAGCACTGTTGTATTTGCACCTGTTTGCCAATCAGCTGTGAGCAAGCCTCATGAATATGTTCGCTTCATTTCAAGAGAATAAGGACAGTGAAACTGGAGAAAATCCTTAACTTGCTACATAACTGCTACATAAGAAGGAACTCTCGCCCCGGGACACGGGACACGTTCGGGATACGTCCGTTTCTCCGGAACTCCGGATACTTTAGCTGCCGAAAGACTGGATATACGCGATATACGCATACACGTGGATACGTGAATTATTGGACAACATGGCAAACTGTTACAACAGAGCTGACCGTGTTCTTATGGAGTGAGTCATATTATCATATTATTTCTGCATCAAAGGGAGATATTAACTGACAGCAGGGGCCTTGTGTCAGCATGTGTGTACAGGGCTAAACTGGGACTAAAACAGGACTAAGGTGTGTGTGTGTGTGTGTGTGTGTGTGCATGTGCGTGTGCGTGTGCGTGTGTGTGTGTGTGTGTGTGTGGTGTCCTAGACTATTTTGTATTAAATTGACAATACATTTTGACTTAACATATTATCCTGTGTATTATTAAATTATTGAATAATTATATGGACTTTTTGTTATAAAAGCATTTCCATTTTAACAAAGTACCTTCTAAGTTTGACCTGCCCTGAGTGGAAACACCACAGTAATGTCAGTGATGGGGGAGGGCTTAGCTTAATGTCATGCAAATGAGCTCTGAAGGCCTGGAGTTACAGAATCTTTAGAGAAGCTTTTCGCAACTTGTCCTTTTGCAAATGTGCTGCTTTCAAATGGCCACAAATTCTTCAAATATTCTCAGATTTCCATGTGTAAGTCATTGGAAAGCTGTGAATAACTCAAAATGCCTCCGAGACGACTCCGTGTCTGGTTTTGCCACAACTGGTCACATACAGTCTCAGGCATCCTATTGGCAAATGCTGTTCACATGTTTTATTCTTTTCATATTCAAAGTTCATTCTAGTAATTTCTTCACTGTTCATTCATTTGGTGAGACCTGCACAAATCCCACTACTGCTATAAACCTGATTTATGTTATAGAATATATATGTTCAAGTACACTATTAAAAATCCACCTATCTGTCCTCTTTACACACTGGGTTATAATGAGCTCGGGGGGTGCACAGATGGGCCCTGGCTGTTTAAATCTCTCAAACGAAGACATCCATAAAAATGAGCACAAAACGCCACACAAAAGCACATTATCAAACAGGCATTTATAAATCAGTTCGTTCTTTGTGTGGTGACAAAATGGTGCAATGTTCTGACAGCAATTACAAAGCAAAGAGAAGTTAATTTTTCACTGGGTCTGAAATGCAAACAGCTCATTTCAGTCACTTTATTGGAAAAGAGAGGAGAGGGGGATGAGGACAGGAGACAGGGGTGAGGTACTTTTTAACAGACTCTATAGGTCTTTTTGTGCATGGAGGAAAGAAGATGAGACAGTGGAATCAAATGGATTTATAATAAGATCTGGGATACTTTAAAGACCCCATATTATGCTGTTTTTTGATCTCTGTTCTAATGTAGTTTCCTCATCACAAACAAACCCAGAGTTGTGTTTTGTTTCATTCACATGTTTAACACACAAACTCTGCAGATTTAGGCCGAGGTCTTCTCTCAAACAGAAAACACTCTCTTCCACCTTGTGATGTCATGTGTTTTTAAACTCCACACACCTTCAGATGTGTGAAGAATCCCTCAGTCGTCCAGGTAGAATCCATGATAAAAGGAGAAATTCAATTTGTCAACTGGACAAAGTTTATTTAGTTGAAAACATTTCGCAGCTCATCCGCGCTGCTTCGTCAGTTCTGGTTAGAGTGCTGATGTACACTGCTTATATCTAGCTGCAGGGAGGAGCTTAGCCTGGGAATTCCCAGGCCGCTTCCGTTCGTTTCGAACTGGAAGGCGGCCTGGAAACTCGTCCAAGCGAGAGTCCCAGATTTAGGGCCCCAATCAGAGAGCGGGGGAGGTGTGGCAAGACGGTGACGCGTACTACATGACAAACGGAAGCTTGTAGTTTGAACTGACAACTGACATGATTGGCTATGGACTTACGTATACGCTCAATGATAGACATTCATAACGCCCAATAAACGGCCGTTGGCAATCGCTAACCACACCTCCGCTACGGGATTTTTCGAAGCGAGTTTCCAGACCCATATCTCACTTGTGATATGGTCAGGTGTTAACCAGACTAGGAGGAGCTAGCTATACTGAAATTATTCTGAAACAATCTCAACTATTTGTTTTTGAGTTTCTGTCTTTTGTTTTTCCAATTTCTCTGGCATCTAGTTTAGCATACCCATTCAACCCCTAACGACTGTTTTCACACATCTGGCCCCGACCTGTCTGCCCTATTGTTTCCTTTGTCTGTTTTGACTTCAGTTTGAGAATGGAATTATATATGGGAGACAAGTTATGTCTGACTCCCCCATTTCTGTTTAAAGAAGGATTCTCTTTTTTGACAAAAGTAGCCTCTTTAACTCCCCTCTCAAACCAATTCTTTTCCCAGGCTAAGATCTGAACCTCACTGTCTTCAAAGGAGTGGCCCGTGGCTTCTAGGTGAAGATGTACGGCAGACTGAGGTCCACTCTGGCTCTCTCGTCTGTGTTGGTACATCCTCTTTTGAAGTGGCTGTTTTGTTTCTCCAGTGTAGCGCTCACTGCAGTCTTCACTACACTGAATGTAGTAGACCACATTGCTTTGTTTGTGGCTCGCTGTTTTGTCCTTTGGGTGGACCAGTTTTTGTCTTAAAGTGTTTGTGGGTTTGAAATAAACTTGGATTTCATATTGTCTGAAAATCCTTTTCCGAAATGCCGGCCAGGTAAGGAATCGCTACCCCTTTCCTCCTGGGTTCTGATTCTCTGTTGTCTTGTTTCTTTCCCTTGTCTCTCTTGGTTTTGTTGAAGATGTTTTGTTTGGAGATGTTGACAGACTAATAATAAAGGATTACTCAAACATGTGTGAATGAAACAAAACACAACATTATATTATAACACGGCTTAAAGCTCACAAGAGTCAAGTTTGAGAGGTATAGGACCTTTAATTATATTACTACTTTTATAACTACTAGTATTGTTATTTCGACCGCCACCTTCCAACTTTTTGACAAGGACTTTCAGATATTAATCTTATAGTTTTGCTCAAAGTTGCAGTATGTCTTTCCTTTGGACTATAACAAATGACCTGTCCCTGGTGTGGGGGACATGTCCTCAGAAGACAGATGACGCTGTCCCATTCCATTTACATATCATTTTGTACTTCATTTAAATGGAGCGCTCTTTCTCCGCGGCCCCTCCCTCCTCCGCTCTCCCAAAGACATGCAGTCAAAGGATGACCACTGATGACCAATGATCCAACCATTTAGGGTCATCCCGCAGTGACCCCTGTCCGCTTAACTCCAAATGATGATGTATAAAGCCTGACTAACAGCTCTGCAAGCTCTACACATCTGCTGATCAAAGAGCGGCGTACAAAGCAGGCTCCTGAGAGGAGTTTGGGAAGCACAATTTAAAACGAGAATTGAAAAGTAATTGACTAAATGTAAAGATGTTTGTGTGAACATTTGTGAAGAACTTTCAGGAGTTTATAGGTCCATGAAGCAGTGCAATGTGATGAGGTATGTGAATGAAAATAAAATCATATTTGAACATTTGAAATAAAAATAGTCCACTGTATTTAAAAAAAAAAAGTAAAATTGGATTTTCTTTTCTTTTTATTTATTTATGTACTGCATTAATATTCAGTTTATAATATTATTATATTATATTGAAAATGTATCAGTGATTTGAAATATCCAACATTTGTCCATGAGAATCAGGAATCAGGAATCAGGAAGGTTTTTATTGCCATATGAGTGAACAGGTTCACAACATTAGGAACTTGCTTCGATACCTAGAGCGGACAGACACTCCGAGCACCAGGGCTGCCATTCGCGGCGCCAACTTGGTTGCAGAGTAGAAAAAGATGCAATACAATCAGTGACAATTTAACAACATGTAATGACAGAAAAACAATTGGAGATATAACATAAGGTGATCTTTTTTGTTGGTTACATAAGGAAGGATGTGGGGGGGGGGGTCAGATTGGAAATCGATTAAGTTGATTGAACCGAGAGCAGAGGTCAGACCTTCTAAAGACAGGGAATTTCTACTATGAAGAAATTGTCAGTGTTGAAAGAACACAATATCTATAACACTTGAACTACATTTCACATTTGTTTATGAATTTTCAGTTCAGGACAAACATAATATTGGTATCCAACACTTGAAATACATTTTTATATTGATTGCTGAAAATGGATGAATGAAATAAAAATGTAATTTGTCCAACACTATACATATTCCACAGATCCATACATGTATTATGGATTAAGTAATAATCTAATATTTATTTAAAGTCATATTTGACATTCTGTTGACTAAAAGAGACAAAAAGCTAGCTCTTGTTATGAAATGATTGGAGGTGGTATAAACTGAAATGTGATCCTGCCGAGAGGACATCTGCTGATCAAAGCTCTTTTTACGGCCGCACTACAGATGGGGACAGGAAGTGGTGGAGCGTCTGGGGGTCAAAGGTCGCAGCGAGTGTGTGAAGTGGACCTGCAGCTAATTATGGGCCGATGGGAGGCAGTGAGGAAGGGGCCACGACCAGAGGGTGACAGTGCGGGAGGGGCCAAATCATTCCCTGCACATCTGAGCAAAGCCTGACCAAGCCCATGCTTTCATAGAACCAGAGTTACTCTAAGTAACCATGTGTTCTCATCTTTTTTTGAGCTTTTAAACAGGTTATATTGTTGTCCCCTTGTCAAAAACATGCCTGGAGTTGTTCTGTTTCATTCACGCTTGATTAATAGAATAATGAAATTCTATTAATCCATCTTCTCTGAGCCTCAAAAATGTCCCATTCACATTGATTGATTCCATTGATTGTTGTGTCACAGGTAAAACTTCCTGTGCAGTTTTTAAGTCCCTAAAGCATCACCAGACTCACTCTAATGTCAAAATGTGTTCACACCGAAATCATGGCTTGGTTAGCTCTCCAGCCATTAGAAACAGAGCTGAAGTTTATAAAGGTTTTTCCACGTATAGACACTATTTTAAGTTAGAAACTGTGGAAGGTGACCAAATGCATACTTGAAAGGGAATTAAAGTCACAAAGTTCTATGTAGTTTTATTGGTTTAATAAGTTCTTGAGCACACTTCACCATGTCTGACTGTAATCAGAAGTCATTGGTTCTATTCCTGTTGTGGAACAGATCACCTGAAGTTGACTTGATCAGTGATTAGCCTAGACATTCCATAACAAAGTATGTGGTAACTTTACTTTTCACTCTGAACCATGCTATTACTTCAGAACAAGTGTATGAATATCTGTTGTTTCAGTTTCCTTTTGAATATTTTTTTTTGTCTATTGGCCTTTACTGGTAACAATGAGCAGACAGATTAACATTATTAAAGGGATATGCCACCCCCAGATCAAACTTGGGCATCTCCCCACAGTCCAGAGACTAAAATAAGTGGTGGAAAGCGTTTTTCTGGTGACGCAGCCATTGTCCAGGTCTGTCAGCACTGACCGCCGCGGTATCTGCAGCTACTCCGCGTTAGACTGGAGTCTAACGTCGCCAGAGAAAGATTTCGGCCAAAAGGAATTAAATTGCTTGATGCGTTTCCCAATTACTTTCTGTGTAGTGCGCATTCATATCGAGTGCAAATAAATGTGCAAATCAACACGGAGAGCTTGACTTGGTCATTTTGGGTGGGAACTATTTTTCAGTGCGGAAAAAGGCGAAGCACACACCACGGTGCGTAACAGGGGAACTGCCTTCCTGGTGCGTAACAGGGATTCCCCTGTCAGCGTGGTGTGTGCTTCAAGGGAACTTTCTGACGTCACACTCACGGAAAGGTTTCCACCCCCCGTCTGGATGTCCACCCCGTCTCTGGAAATCACGGCCAGAGAATTTGGACCGCAAACGAGCTATGAAATGCCTGGGGACACGTGAGAGTGTTCCCAGGCTCGGATGTCCTTTATCCGAGCCTCCGAACCTCTGAAACAGCAGTGGTTTAATTTTATTTTCTGTGTAAATGTGTTTGTTTGTTTTTTTATTGGGATGCGTCTCATGTCTTCCTAAGTGCTTAAAACGCGGAAGTGGGGCCAGCGCACAACGCACCGCTACTCCAGGAAACAGTATTTGGCCACACCCCCACACGCTGCACTAGCCTGTCTCTGTCCTCCTCATTTGCATTCAAGCAACAACGCCCAGAATAAAGCGTTTCAGAGGCATATTTATGAATAGAACTGTCTTCAGGAGGCTTTCTCATGCACTGAGGCTTGATTTTTGAGAAGAATTCATTTATAGTATTAGGGAACCATTAAGGCACCACATAAAAGCATCAAGAAGTACTATGTCATGGGATCTTTAATGTGGCTGTGTAAATGCTTAAAGAGAGCAGTAGAGCAGCTAAAGCTATCCTCCAGGTTCAATAACCCAGCCATGAGCATAATTACATAGTGTGGATGTTCTCATGTCAGCTCAGAACTCCGCTCCCTCCAGATGTGCTCCAGGGGTCACACTTAGGCACAGAACGCTATTGTGTCTGCACCTGCCTGCTCCTATATGCTCCTGTCTACTCCTATGTTCCTGTCTACCCTTATACACTCCTGTCTGCTCCTAAATGCTGCTGTCTGCACTAGAGTTGTTAAAAGTATAGAAAATTTGTCACTAATCAATACTAAAACTAGTATCGAAACCAGATACCAGATATTTGAGCAGGTGTTACTATAAATATTCTATATACTATACTATATATTATCTTTCTCTCTGTCTCTCGCTGAGTTCGGACTTGTTTTTCCTCCTCTCCCTTATCTCCTATCTGCTACTCTGTGTCTGGTGTTTTTCTCCCGTCTTATTGCTTATTTCCTTGCTTATTTCTCCTGTTGGAATAGATTTTTTGAATCCTAAATTATGGAATTGAGAAGCTGGTCCCTCAGCGCAACTGTTTTTTTCACGAAGGAATGTGGGTTCGGGAGAGCCGACATGTCCGGACAGAACTTATGCTATTGGACACATGATGGGACACTTGTGGATCTCCGTCTGTCTGGCACCTCTGTTCCTAGACTTATTTGAATTTTTGATGGCAGGATCTGATTGGCCAGGGGATGTTCTTGTTCTATCGGAAAAATGGAAAACTGGCAGCCAATAAAGCCCTATAGCTGTCACCTATTATCTCTCACCACGACGGAGCTGTTGCTGCCCTTGTGAAGGTATCAGAAGGTGATACGGATTGAGGAACTGTACCATCTCCTATACCATCTGTACCATCACCCAACCCAAAACATGCTCCAGGTAAAACCCTCCAGCTTAGGCCCTCACCAAGCTGAGCAATAAGATCATGGAGATGGGTCCCCGGGCGCCTGAAAGACGAGCTGCCCACTGCTCCTGAAGGATGGGTCAAATGCAGAGAAGCCCCCCCCCCCCCATTTTAAAGTTAAAATGTATTGATGTATGTTCATTCTCTCCCCTGACATTTATCTCCCAGATATTCTGCAAAAGAGGACCCTTTGTTTTTGACTGTCTGCTGCACTTGGACACTCCCAAGGATACACAGCTCACCATAATCAAAATGTTTATCAATTGGCTAGAACACGACAAACACATATTTAAAACAGTCTGCCCTTCTTACATATTTTCTGTATTTTCATTCTTGCACCGCCCGTAATGTTTTCAAACAAAAAGATACCTTGTGTTAAGATTAAGATTAAGATTAAGCCTTTATTTGGTCTCACACACAATGACACACAGTGATACACGGGAGAAATTTGACTTCTGCATTTGACTCATCCTTTTTCAGGAGCAGTGAGCAGCCATCTTTCGGCGCCCGGGGGGCAGTACCGTGAAGGGTCTTGCCCAAGGACCCACACTGGCTTGCTCATTGCTGGGGGGGGTTGAACCCAGGTCTCCCCCAGGGGAAAGTCAGTGACTTACCAGTTGAGCTAGTCAGCCGGTAAACTATTCCACTGTATTATGTCTTTGTCTGTTGTTATTGCTTGTATTGCATTCCTATTCTGTTTATGTTCTTGTATCACTGATGAGAGAGGGGGGACGTCGGCCCCATGTCGGCTGCTTTAAGGTCCATGGACCCGTCCATTTCCAAGTCTTTTCGTTGTTTACAATGACAAATAAAGCTTCCATTCCATTATGCTATAGTATACTATACTATACAGGGGGTCCTCGGGTTACGACGGTCTCGGGTTACGACGTTTCGTGGTTACGAACGCGCCCCCATTAAAAAAAATATGTATATATTACGCGTCATTCCGTCTTACGCGGTTTAGCGTGGTAGGAGATGTAAACAAACGCGAACGGCGCGCGGCACACGGCGGAAGAATACGCTCTGTTGTGGTTGTAGGGAAAAGAAGACAGCCACGTGTGCCTGCCCAATGTGGGCGGAAGTACCTGATGTGGGCTCTGATCTGCTCCTATGAAAGCGGCAGTGATAACCAAGCAGCGTAGTGGTCTAATTATTGAGATGGAAAGGTTATTGGTGCTTTGGTTGGAAGATCAAAGGCAAAATCCGGTTTACGACGAAATTCGGGTTACGACGCGTCTTAAGAACGGATCAACGTCGTAACCCGAGGACCCCCTGTATACTACAAAAGTGCCATTGACCAGACAGAAATGAACCTTTCCTGAATGTCTTTAGAATGATGTGGAGCTGTATCAGAACAAGTATAAGAGCACATAGACTAGTATACACCCATGGACCACTATGGAGCCTACAGGACCACTGAGGATTACACACATATAAGGACACATGGGAATAGAAAAAAAGTACGACCATTTAATATGGAAAATCACATTCTATTGTCTAAAGAAAGTTTTTTTTGTTTTTTTGTTTTTTACTGTCATTGTGGTAATGGAATAGGTATTGAGTGCGTGAAAAGTGCCTCAGTCGTCCAGGTAGAATCCATGATAAAAGGAGAAGTTCAATTTGTCAACTGGACAAAGTATGTTTGGTTGAAAACGTTTCGCCGCTCATCCGAGAGGCTTCGTCAGCTCTAATAAGAATACTGGTAAGACACTTGCTTATATCTTGCTGTAGGGAGGAGCTACCTAGCTAACTACTTTCCGGAACTATCTCATTGGTTTCCGTCTTTTGTTTCTCTGGCGTCTATGTGACGGCGAATAGGGATCGTTATCTAGACGCCAGAGAAACAAAAGACGGAAACCAATGAGATAGTTCCGGAAAGTAGTTAGCTAGGTAGCTCCTCCCTACAGCAAGATATAAGCAAGTGTCTTACCAGTATTCTTATTAGAGCTGACGAAGCCTCTCAGATGAGCGGCGAAACGTTTTCAACCAAACAAACTTTGTCCAGTTGACAAATTGAACTTCTCCTTTTATCAATAGGTATTGAGTGTAAAATCTATTCCTCGTGACATTCCTCGTATCGTGACAACACTAGTTTGCACCTGCCTGCACCTGTATGCATCTATCTACCCCTGGTTCAGACTCTGACTAGTTTCTCTTTACTGGGGCCAATTAGTATGAAGCTGGCAGTAAACGGCAGCCCAACACAGATCCTTTGTGTGCGAGAGGAGGGCTGACGTTGAGTATTAAGTAATAGGCCCATTAAGAGGCATTCCCCCTTGCGTGTGTGTGTGTGTGTGTCTGTGTGTGTGTGTGTGTGTGTGTCTGTCTGTGTGTCTGTGTGTGTGTGTGTGTGTGTGTGTAAACAGGTATTTTGAAGCAGAATGCCATTGTAAAGAAGCCAAATTAAAATGTGCGCAAGAAATGTGTGCACGGGGGAGATTTGACAGAGGAGTGAAAAACAGTTTTTCAGTTGTAAATGCAGAACTTAAAGCCCTATTTCTTTTTTTTTTCTCCTCTGATGAGTTAGAGAAAAGTGTGTCTTGCCTCAGTACAGATAAACTGAAAGGGCAGCTCTCAAGGTCAAAATAAGTGCTGCATGTTGCATTTTATTGTCATGTAGTGTGCGATTACTGTGATAGTTGTTGTTAGCGTTACTCCGATCTGTTGTGAAAAGCTCTTATAAACTCATCATGGTGAATAATTAGGATGTACAGAATGCAGAAGGTAAGTGAAGAATAACTTTGGACCACTGCAAACTGTTCCAAATGAATTATTTCTAGTTTTCACTTTTATAAGCAGAAAAAAAATCAGCTATGGCACCTATAAAGACACAGGGAGAACATGCAAACTCCACTCAGACAGACACAGAGGCCTGGGAGTCAAATCCAGAATCTTCTTGCTGTTAAGTATGGGTACTATCAGCTTCACCGCAAGTGTCTTGCCCAAGGAATAAAGAAGTTCAGAGGTAATAATAATCATGATAATAATGCATCAGTTTTATATAGCGCTTTTCTGGACACTCAAAGACGGTTTACAGATCATTATTCATGCACTCCACACTCGGTGGTGGTAAACTACTATTGTAGTCACAGCTGCCCTCGGGCAGACTGACGAAGGTGAGGCTGCCAGTCTGCGTCGTTGGCCCCTCCGACAACTCATGCACACACCACTTTCACACTAGGCAATGTGTGTGAAGTGCCTTGCCTAAGGACACAACAACAGTTTCTGCGACTGGCGCCCCCCTGGGGCACCTGGTATTCCCAGCAGTCTCCCATCTAAGTCCTGACCAGACCCAGCAGTCTCCCATCCAAGTCCTGACCAGACCCAGCGGTCTCCCATCCAAGTCCTGACCAGACCCAGCGGTCTCCCATCCAAGTCCTGACCAGACCCAGCGGTCTCCCATCCAAGTCCTGACCAGACCCAGCGGTCTCCCATCCAAGTCCTGACCAGACCCAGCGGTCTCCCATCCAAGTCCTGACCAGACCCAGCGGTCTCCCATCCAAGTCCTGACCAGACCCAGCGGTCTCCCATCCAAGTCCTAACCAGGCCCAGCGGTCTCCCATCCAAGTCCTGACCAGACCCAGCGGTCTCCCATCCAAGTCCTGACCAGACCCAGCGGTCTCCCATCCAAGTCCTGACCAGGCCCAGCGGTCTCCCATCCAAGTCCTGACCAGACCCAGCGGTCTCCCATCCAAGTCCTGACCAGACCCAGCAGTCTCCCATCCAAGTCCTGACCAGACCCAGCAGTCTCCCATCCAAGTCCTGACCAGACCCAGCAGTCTCCCATCCAAGTCCTGACCAGGCCCAGCGGTCTCCCATCCAAGTCCTGACCAGGCCCAGCGGTCTCCCATCCAAGTCCTGACCAGACCCAGCAGTCTCCCATCCAAGTCCTGACCAGACCCAGCAGTCTCCCATCCAAGTCCTGACCAGGCCCAGCGGTCTCCCATCCAAGTCCTGACCAGACCCAGCGGTCTCCCATCCAAGTCCTGACCAGGCCCAGCGGTCTCCCATCCAAGTCCTGACCAGGCCTGGTGCTGTTGAGCCTCTGAGATCTGACAGGATCAGGCTTTGGCAAGCCGGTATGGCCACAAGGAGTGGCCGTACTGGCTTGTCAAGAGGTGGATCAAAAAGCCAACCTGACCTCTCTGTTAAAGATAGATTCCGACTTTAATCATCTTCATCTCAAATTTCCCAATGTTTCTTTCAAATTCCTTGAATATTCTTTGTTTCTTGATTTCTTCCTGAGGTTTTTCCCCTTCATGTGTGTGTGTGTCTGTGTGTCTGTGTGTGTGTGTGTGTGTGTCTGTGTGTGTGTGTGTCTGTGTGTGTGTGTGTGTCTGTGTGTGTGTGTGTCTGTGTGTGTGTTTGTGTGTGTGTGTGTGTGTGTGTGTGTCTCTGTATGTGTGTGTGTGTATGTTTAGACTAGGGATGCACCGATGTGAAAATTTTGGCCGATACCGATATCCGATATTAATGTTGCTGATATCGGCCGATACCGATATTTATTTATTTTTAATTCTGCGATAACATTTTATACAGACTGAAAATCATCCAAAATGAAATTTTGAATGTCTTCTTTTATTTTCAAAACGTGTTTTGACTCCTGATTTTTTTTTTTTTTTTTTTTCAATTTCAATTTTTTTTTATAGTGTAACTTTTTTTTTTAGTAGTGTAACATTGTGTTCTGCTTCCTGATTGGCTAAGGGACCTTTTCCAGACCAGGACTAAACGCGGACTAAACCAGGTCTAGACCAGGTCTAAACAAGGTCTAAACCTGGACTGGACCAGGTCTAGACCTGGACTAAACCAGAACTAGACCAGGTCTAAACCAGGATTAAACCACCGCGTGTGGGTCTTGCCTGGTTTGCTATCACCGGTGTACCCTGAGCCTTTACAACCGAACAGAGGCGAGTGAGTTTGTGGAAATGCAGCCGGCATATGGATCCCTCTGTAAACGATCTCTACCTGTTCTTTTCATGCCTGATTTGCTCTTAATCGTGTTTTTGAGTCACGGCTTAGGCTAGCAGTGACGCGGTCCCGAGGGGAGGGGATGTGCCTCGTCCTTGGGACCGTACCTCGACATGAACGGACGCAAGAGCCGCACGCGGTGGCTTAGACCTGGTCTAGAGGAGGCACGGTTTGGGCATGGGTCTCGTGCTCGCAGCCCCGGTGCGCCGGTCATGCTATCACGTGTCCGCGCGCACACTCTCCCACCCATGCTTCACTATTAATACATTTTGTTGAAAATCTACGAAAGTTTGAGTGTTTAAACGAGAGAGAAATGTGAGAAAACGTTAATTCGAGGGATTACTGTACTGACAAATATCGGTCATTAATATTCAGCCCACTTCTACACATTGGGCCGATACCGATATGTTTTAATTTGGGCAATATCAGCCGATACCGATGTTAGTGCCGATATATCGTGCATCCCTAGTTTAGACAGGTGGCTGCAACGAAGTGCCCTTCAAGAGCAGTTCCTTTTTTTGTTTCTGACTGAAACAAAAAAAAGGAATAATATTTTCCACAATACTCCAGTGGGATTTGTGCAGGTACAATAAAGTATTCAGTCGTCATATACTGCAGTTCATATCCAGCCCATAACGAGTCAGGAGTATGCAGGCTCCTCACATCTTCATTCCAAATCCAAACACATAAATCCAATACACATATATTAAACATGTTTTCACAGAGCTCCACACCTCTCTCCCCTGCTCTGCCCTGTGTGTGTGTGTGTGTGTCTGTATGTGTGTGTGTCTGTGTGTGTGTGTGTGTGTGTGTCTGTGTGTGTGTCTGTATGTGTGTGTGTGTGTGTGTGTGTGTGTGTGTGTGTGCGTGTGCATGTGTGTGTGTGTGTGTGCATGTGTGTGTGTGTGGACCACAGAGGTCCCAGTTCAGCTCCACTAATTGGCTGGCTCCCCCTCTCCAGCCTCCCTGTCCTCCTCATTTCTCTCTCTCTCCATCTGTGCCTGTATGTCTCTCTCCCTCTCCTCCCTCTCCTCCCTCTCCTCTCTCTCCTCCCTCTCCTCCCTCTCTCCTCCCTCTCTCCTCCACATAATTGGACATACAACCCCAGCCCGTGCATCGTAATCACGACCCTCTCCCTGAGCGGCCCTCCCTCCTCTTCCACATTTTTCATCACACTCCAAAAAATATCACCACTTGGATTCATAGTTTTCATTTCTTTTTTAGTATTTTATTCTTATTTCAAGCTCAACCATGTTTGTAAAAGTATTGAAATCTGAGATTAAATCTTGTCTACTTCCAAAGTAAAGAGTTGTGTTTGTGCGTGCTCTGAACCGAATGAAAGAAACGGATAATGCAGCATGTAAAAGAGAACGGAATACTTTCTGAATAATCTTTTTTCACTTTAATTGTGTGGTAAGGTCTGCTTGTCTCTAATTGCATTGCTGGGAATGTTCCACAGTATGGTATGAAATGAAACTCATTTATCTCCTTAAAGTTCCCATGACATGGTACTTCTTGATGCTTTTATATGGCTCCTTAATGGTTCCTTAATACTGTAAATGAATCCTTCTTCAAAATCAAGATTCAGTGCATGAGAAACAGAGATAAGATGAGAAAGAGTAATTTTTCTCTCTCTGAACACTCCATAATGGGCGTTGTTGCTTGAATGCAAATGAGGAGAAAAGAGCTGGCCTATAGTAGAGGGTGGGGGCGTGGCCAAACTCTCCGCTCTCGGCTCTGAGCCCTCAGCTGATCCATTTCCTTGTTTTTGCACGGGGGGAGAGATTTGAAGCGTTCCATTGAAAAATAAACACATTTCCACATAAAATTAAATTAAACCACTGCTGTTCAAAGGTCCAGAGGCTCAGATAAAGGACTTCCGAGCCTAGAAACACTCGGACGTGCCTCCAGGCAAATAAAAAAACGCATTTCGCATTGCCTAGCGCATTCGCAGTCCAAACTCTCTGGGCGTGATTTACAGAGACGCTGAGTACAGACAGACGGGGGTGGAACTGCATTTGCATTTCTTTTTTCGATCTGACGTCAATAAGGTGCCTTGTTCAAAATCGCCCGTTTGAGCTCCGATTTTTTGTAACGCAGAAAAGGATCGCAAATGCTCAGTTTAGACATTTAGCAACTTTTAACCATGGGGGGGCTAAACAGGGTAGGGGAGCTCACATTAACGTTCAAAAACCTCAGAAAGTGAAAATTTCATGCCATGGGACCTTTAAAGATAATAGATGACATCAATTACTGGTCAAATCTGTGGAGAGATGAGTCTGCTTACATAAACAATGCTTAAAAAATAATAATAATAATAATAAAGCAAGTTAATCTAAACTATTGAGAGCAAGCTGAGACATTAAATTAAAATGATTTCAGTATATTTTGAATACTTCTCAGTTTTTGTAGTGTATATAGTGCTGTGTGCTTTGACCCGCTGAATCAAAGAGAATTCTCAATGTTTTCTCCCACAAAACCCAACTGTGTCCACCGCATTGCATCTACCAGCGCACGCCTTGGACCCCCGAGACCCTCACCTCCCCTTCTCTCTCTCCCCTTCTCTCTCTCCCTCCCTCTCTCCCCTCCTCTCTCTCTCCACTGTATGCTCATTCGTTTTGGTCAGGCCGTAGAGTAGATTTATTCATAAGGGCTGCCGTACCCAAATATTGGCCTCTTAATAATTCAGAGCGTACATGGGTGTTCATCTGTGGGCTGAGAGGAGTCATCCGTCACTGTGGCATAATATATATGTAAGAGGACACACATCTTTAATATAGACCGTGAGGTTAGGAGAGAAGACGCTGTGGTCAGGTGCACTGTGGGAGATGGAGTTCATAGGAGCAAGAATGTCTGTGTTAATATTTTTGTCATAGAACTGTGCATTGTTTTGTTTAGAATTCTGAATTTATTTGCAAAGTATACATCAGTTTTAGTTTTGGTTTGCATGTGTCTACTGTATAGAATTGATTTAATATTTTTTTATATCGCTGTTTTAATCAAATATATTTAAATGACAAAAAAGATGTGAATTTAAACAAATTAAATGAATATTGAACATAAAAAAAGATTTCATATTAATTGAAAACAATAAAATATCTGATAAAATATCTTAGTTTAAAATGGGAAATGTATGCTGTTTTTTTATTTTTTTTTTAATTATTATTATTATACTGTTGTGTCCTTGGGCAAATCACTTTTTGCACAAAAAAACCCCAAAAAACCAAAAAAGCATAACTACATTTTAAATGGTTTGCAGTGGTCCAAAGTTATTCCTCACTTACCAGAGCAGATTTGGCTGAAATGGTAAAGCAAACAACAACTAGTATGACAATGCACACTACCTGAAAAAAAAAAAAAAAAAACTTTAAGAATGGTTCAGGCTTGGTAATTACTTAAGTACTACCAAGACTTCTCATCATTTAAAATTCAGGGATCACATGTATGCATAGAAAATTGTACTTAATTGGATACTGAAATCTACTGAATACTTTTTTCTCTCAGTCTGCTTGCATTTTTGTGTATGAAATGATCGGTTTTCTTCTCCATATTAATATATTTACCATTTCGTCCGACTGACTGCACTCGTTGTGTTTTGGTTGTATCCATGACTGCCGGGTTTCGCCGTGTGAGTCTCAGAACAAAGGAGAAGGCGTGCGGGGCTGTCAGGTGCACCCCTATTTCATGTGCGTGGGAGGGGCAGGTGGATGGCGGGGTGACGGGCGCATGGGAGGTGGGGGTGAGTGGGTGTGAGTGGGTGTGTGGGTGCTCTTGACCTTTGGGTGAGGACCGGTGGCTGGGGGAGTGACGGATGGCGTGGGCCCCCGTGTAAAACACCTCTATTAGCAATACCTGGCATGCTCCGGCGCTTCTCATTATCAAGAAGTCAAAACAAAGGGAAAGAAGAAAGCAGGGAGAGGGGGAGAGGAGGAGGAGGAGGAGAGAGGATAGAAACAAAACAGAGAAGAAAGGAGAGAGGATGGAGGAGAGGAGAATAGACTATATCCTCCTGAGACCCACCCATTAATTTGTGTCCTTTATAGTGGACATTGAGTTAACCCATCTGTCAAAATAAATAATACATAAAAATACTAAAATAAATAAATAAATACAAATAAATACAAAATAAATAACACATCAAATAAAAATTAATTTAAAATAAATAAATAAATAAGAAATTATAAGGGAGACCAAAAACTATTTGATGTGACTGTAGAAGCTTGTCAGAGATGTTGGTCATCAAAAAAAAAAAAAGTTTTTGTTAGGTTGTTAACTTTACATGGATTTAAAGGTACAGTGTGTAGGATTCGTGGCGCATAGGTGGATGGTGTGGCTATTGCACTTCCTGTTTTAGCTACAGCAGACCTCGAGGGTAACCCAGGCGCGCCGTAACGCGGACAGCTCGTGTACCTGCGCACGAACCGCGCGCACCCGGCGCTGTGCGAGCCCTCGCCGACAACTACGGTATAAATAAAACGCGGCCCCGTTCACTGTTTTTTTTTTCTTTTCGCATGAAAGCACACATTCCCGATCGTGTACCATGACAATCTACACATCAAATGAAACCTTACAGTCTCCTCTTTTTGACTATGCAATTCATTTCCCAGCACAACAATCACTCCCCGAGCACATGGGGCTTTTATACGGAAAAGCACAAAATGAGGTTTGTTACTTAGCTTACCTTTGAAGGCTCTGCACAGGTCAAACTCAGTATTTCACCATAAACTTGGTCTCAATCTGTCCGTAAGGATCCAGCGAATAAAATCCAGTAAAACAATTTAGTCCAAAACACGTGTTAGATCCATTACGACGTGTGATCCGGCAACATGCTTGTCGTTGTTTACCCAAAACCACGAGCCTTGCCGAAGGCGAAGGCGGAGCCCAAATGTCCTTCTGCGGCTCTCGTAATCAAAATGGCTGCCTCTACATGGGGAAGATCCCCCTTTTATGCAGGTATATCTAAGTCCAACAGAATACTTTGATTTCATGATGGAAGTGAAAAGGCTTGGAAAACACTGTATTTTTGAATGGGTATCTTCAATTTCTGTAATTAACGAGTAAAAATCTTACACACTGTCCCTTTAATGCCAAAATGTCCCCGACGTCCATTACAGAGAACACGTTACAACATTATGAATACAAATAAAATTAACACAATGTAAATTCTGAGGTGTTCATTTACCTCCAAATAATAATAATAATAATAATAATAATAATAATAATAATAATAATAATAATAATAATAATAATAATAATAATAATAATAATAATAATAATAATAATAATAATAATTCAGATACACTTTTTTTCTTCAAGTCCCAGGAGGATATATAAACACACTTGGCTAACCTGCCATTCCAAACAGGAAGTGAACATGGGCACGCTTCCAGCTCCATCGACTCTGGCTCCAATTCACTTTACCTAATTGTCTCTCCTCTCTCTGTAACTGCTGCACTGAGCCTCGTCATTTTGGTCTTAAAATGTCCGCGTTAACCCGCTCTACATGATCCTGGAGTTCTAGTTTGCTAGTCTTGATAATCTTCATTTGACTGGAACTGAACACTGGAACTTTCCCTAAGTCCACTTCTTTCTAGAATATGGTATAGAGAGAAAGGAGGAGAGGAAAGAGAGAAAGAGGAGGACGAAGAAGAAGAAGAGAGAAGGAGAGTAGAAACAAAATAGGGTAGTGGAGAGTGAGAGAAGTTGAAAGGAGCAGGGAAGGAGAGAAAGTGAAAAGAGAGAGAAGGGAGGTGAGGATAGAGACTAGACTAAAAGCTAAAATGTGTTATACTTTTAAAAAAAATTTATGAGGTTTTTTTTTTTTTTTTTTTTTTTTAAAGATCCCATGACATGGTACTTCTTGATGCTTTTATATGGCTCCTTAATGGTTCCCTAATACTGTAAATGAATCCTTCTTCAAAATCAACACTCAGTGCATGAGAAACAGAGATAAGATGAGAAAGAGTAATTTTTCTCTCTCTGAACAGTCCATTATGCTTGAATGCAAATGAGGAGGACAGAGATGGCCTATAGTAGAGGGTGGGGGCGTGGCCAAACTCTCCGCTCTCAGCTCTCAGCTGTCCGCTCTGATCCATTTCCGCGTTTTTGCGCGGAGAAGAGATGAGAAGCGTTCCATTGAAAAATAAACACATTTCCACAGAAAATAAAATTAAACCACTGCTGTTCAAAGGTCCAGAGGCTCAGATAAAGGACTTCCGAGCCTAGAAACACTCGGACGTGCCTCCAGGCAAATAAAAAAACGCATTTCGCATTGCCTAGCGCATTCGCAGTCCAAACTCTCTGGGCGTGATTTACAGAGACGCTGAGTAGACACAGACGGGGGTGGAGCTGCATTTTTCTATCTGACGTCAATAAGGTGCCTTGTTGAGAACCGCCCGTTTGAGCTGTGTTTTTTTTCTAACGCAGAAAAGGACTGCAAATGCTCAGTTTAGACATTTCGCAACTTTTAGCCATGGGGGGGCTAAACAGGGTAGGGGAGCTCACATTAACGTTCAAAAACCTCAGAAAGTGAAAATTTCATGCCATGGGACCTTTAAAAGACCATAAAAAAGGAAAAAAAAACTTACTCATGAGGTTTCTTTTCTCCATTGTGTATAATGAGAATCTACAGAATCCTCGGCAGGAGAACCGTGCACAGACCTCCTCCAGGAGAACTTTCCCCAGGCTAAAAATAAGTGAAAGTCTGAAGCTCTCATGGGCTCCCGCTGCAGTGTCTCTGAACAGCTGAAAGGTCCTCCTCACAGGAACACGTCCGGTAACATTATCAGCCGGGTCACATGACCATACCAGGACAAAGCTGTGGACAGGAGCTGCGGACAGGCGGAAGGATGCAGGAGTGCAGGGGGTCCCCGGAGAGCCAGGCACTGAGAGTTGGAGGTCAAAGGGACAATGCAGCACAAAGAAGGGAGATTCATTTACAGTGAAGGAATCAGGCAGAGGAAAGAGGCGGTAGAGTAAGAGGAGCTTAGACTCTTTAGAATAAAGATAGATAGATAGATAGATAGATAGATAGATAGACATTTTATAACTTTGCATAATTTCTTAGTATGGATGGAAAACTATTTGCTTTATACTGTTTATCTATGTTTTAGTGTTTTAGTTTGTGTTTTATACTATATTATTTATTTATTTATTTTCATTTCTTTGCAGAAACTAATAGTAATGCATTCGGTAGTTCGCGATTTGCGATTGACGCTTTACTTTGAAAGAAAGAGGAGTTTGTCAACACAATACGGACTTAAAACACAATGGAGACACACTGGAGACTAGTGATCAGAGATCAAAGTTCAAAGTCAGCTTTATTGTCAGCTCTGCCATATGTGTTCAACATACAGTGAATCGAAATTTTGTTTCTCTCTATGTCCAAGTAGTGCAAAAAGACAGTGTACAAAATAGAATATAAAGACAAAACAAAAAACAAAAACTATCTGAGACAAAAAATCTAAAATCTTGAGTCTAAAATTTAAATTTAAAGCAGTGCAAAAGAACAAATACATTTTTATTTACAGATCCAAAATGTGCAGTGTGCATCAAAAATGTGCAATGGAATTGAAGAGAGTAGACCAGACTTTGTCCATATCTTGAGCTAGATCTGTTGTCAGAAGTACATATTTACGCTAGAGTATTTTAAATTGTAACATGCTTTAAAATTGATGGGTGAAACTGGAGTGCCTTGTCCCCGACCACCCAGCCAAATGGAGAATATGCAAACTCCACACAGAAAGCCCTTAAATCTTAACGTGTTTCCGTACACATAGGGGTGCCTGTATTATGATGTCCTCCTGTCACTTTATTATGCATCTGCCACATTCCATTAAACTCACTACACTCACAAACGCTGCTAAACTTGTTAATATTCCCCTTGACTTTGGCTATAAAACCCAGGGAGGGTGGAGAGGGGTGGAGAGGGGAGGAGAGGGGGACAACCCAGCTGGTGCATTCGTCTTCACTACAGGTTTACTGTCATGGCCACCGTAAAAACCTCTCTATTTATTTAGCCGCACCCAAGCATAGCAGCCTCTCCGCGGGTTGTCCTTGCGTCCGCCCCGATGACCTTGGATGTGGATGGGGGGATGATGTTGAATTATGGCTATTTTAAGGCCAGTGTTATGTCCAGTTCACATAGTTTTAATAATTGCTCTATATATTTACTATGATACTTTGCAGTCATATCACGCGGGAGGGAACTGGAGCTATGTCGATTCTGGAATGTTCAGCACAGATTAGCAAACACAGCCTGATACATTTTTAAATAATCTGAAAACTCAAGGAAAAATACAACATGGATTTAAACCACACATTTTCTGGAGCCCGAACTTGTTACACACTTACCCTCCTTTTTACTGCTCTTTACTGCTCAAATTATCGATTAATTCATTAATCTACAGTTGATTGACCTTATTGATCGACTTACGATTAACTGATAAGAGGCGTTTTTCACCTTTAGTGTTTCCATAGGGTCTTTAAGAATATAAGCTATAGTAACATAACACTGAGTCAAAAATATATCATAGTATTATTATATTGTATATTCCTCAATTAATTATTCCTTAGTAAAAAGCAGACAAATGTATTGAT
Organism: Paratrypauchen microcephalus; assembly: GCA_036785185.1. Taxonomy (NCBI): domain Eukaryota; kingdom Metazoa; phylum Chordata; class Actinopteri; order Gobiiformes; family Gobiidae; genus Paratrypauchen; species Paratrypauchen microcephalus. The sequence goes on along the minus strand of JAVJIX010000188.1, from coordinate 238,454 downwards.
GCTGAATAACAAAATACAGTAATCCCTCGCTCTATCGCCGTTCACTGTTCGCGGCCTTGCTGTTTCGCAGATTTGATTTTTTTTCTATTTTTTTATAGTGTAACATTTTTTTTATAGTGTAACATTGTGTTCTGCGTCCTGATTGGCTAAGAGACTAGACCAGGACTAAACGTGGACTAAACCAGGTCTAGACCAGGTCTAAACCAGGTCTAAACCTGGACTGGACCTGGACAAACCAGGTCTAAACCTGGACTGGACCTGGACTAAACCAGGACTTGACCAGGTCTAGACCTGGACTAAACCGGGATTAAACCACCACGTGCCGCTCTTTGCTGGTTCGTGCGGCTGGTTTGTGGCTCGGGCTGAGAGTACGCACTCCGGCGCTGCGGATCGATTTTGTGCTCGCAGCCCTGGTATACGCGCGGCCTCGCGCCAGTGGTGCACGTGTCGCGCATTTTTCCAAGGGATTGGTGCGCGTCGCGTCCTGGGACATGGCAGTGCTGTTGAATGAGCGCGGTGCGCCCTGCCCAGGACTAGACCAGGTCTAAACCAGAATTGCGGCTCTTTGCCTTGTTTCGTGACCACGGGTGTGCGTGTCTGCGGGTTACATGATGTAGGGCTATGGTCTTTCTCGCGAATGGGTTCGCATCTCGTGTTCACATTCCAGAGTAGCGCCCTCTAGCGATTAGTTACAATTAATGCATTTTGTTCGGCCAACGTCTTGATCGACAATTAATTGTAAGTCGATTAATTGTTGACATCTCCTAGCTCTTAGCAATACAGACCTCTGCTGGTGTTTTGTACTCAATTTCCATGATACGTGAAAAGTCCCTCAGTCGTCCAGGTAGAATCCATGATAACAGGAGAAGTTCAATTTGTCAACTGGACAAAGTTTGTTTGGTTGATCCAATAGCATATCCCTACAGCAAGATATAAGCAAGTGTCTTACCAGTATTCTTATTAGAGCTGACGAAGCCTCTCGGATGAGCGGCGAAACGTTTTCAACCAAACAAACTTTGTCCAGTTGACAAATTGAACTTCTCCTGTTATCACAAATTTCCATGATAATTATTAAGGAATGTTCTATGTATACTCAGTTGTTATAACTTATACTACAGAAAATACCAAAGCTAAGTTGTTTTATATATATGCATGTATTCAATCATAGTTGTATTACTAAAATAAATACCTTAAACAACATGCATTCTTACTTTGAGCAGTTTCATCTCAGCACAGATTTAACAGGTAACTTGCCCCGGTTGTGTCACCTGCTTGTGTACATTAGATTAGATTAGATTAGATTAAGCCTTTTTTGGTCTCACACACAATGACACACAGTGAAACATGGGAGAATTTGAACTTTGCATTTGACCCATCCTTTTTCAGGAGCCAAGTTTAACACCATAGTGTGGAACATTTGTGGCAAAGCAATCACGAGACAAGGTGCTAGGGCGAGGTGAAGGACCCCCTCACCAGAAAACATTTATGGATAAAAATGTATTTGTCTGCTAATGCTCAGAGAATGAGGACATCTCTAGCAGGTCATTTTTCAAGTTCTAGAATTGCGTCTCCAAGTTCTTTTTACAGACTCTTCATCCCCTCTGCTTCCTCTCCCTCGTCTCCGCTGGGTGTGGATAGCTATTGTTGGTGATCCTGAACATGTCAGCACAAATGAATTCCCTCTTTCCCTAACACAATTGGCTCTGTCTGGAATAATGTCCCAATCATTTATCTGAATGTGACTTTAAAGCTATTTTCTCTATGGCTAATGACAGCGGCTAGTGGGAGAGCGCAATCCCAAATGAAATCCGGACGCGCAGGTGATCCATTTAGCAGCTTTTACAGATTTGTCAGAATCAAGCCGCCATCTTGGAAAGGGAATGGTTGGGTAGCAGTTGTTATTTTTGGACACGTTTTCCCAAGCTCCCCTTAAGATTTGAAGTGCTTTAAGTACTAGAATGATAGATAGACTAGTGGTGTTTCCATGTAACTCTTGTCGATATATCAAGTAGAAAACTGTCAGATAGGCCACCATCTTGGAAAGGGTTTGTACCATCTGTTATGCTTGGACACTTTCTCCAAGTGCCCCCATTAGAATTGAACAATGTCATATACAAGTAAGATAGATAGGCTAGTTGGTGTTGTAATATCCATTAATACTGCAAGTTTTAGAAGAATGACAAAATTGGGCTGCTATTGTGGAAAGCTATTGGTTTGAAGCATTTGTTATTTTGGACAAGTTAGACAATTGCCCTGTTGGAATCGCACAGTCAAATACAAGTAATATAGATAGGCGCGTTGGATCTTTCCATGTAACATCCATTAATATGAAGCTTTAGAAGAATGCCAAAATCAGCCCACCATCTTGGAAAGGTATTAGTTTGTAACATTTATTATTTTTGGACACATTTGCCAAGGGGCCACCCTTTGGAATTGAACAATGTCAAATACAAGTATGACCTGGTTTCCATGTAACATCCACAATAACAAGTTTTAAAAGAATGTCAGAATTGGACCACCATGTTGGAAAGGTAATAGCTGCTTATTATTTTTGGATAGTATTTCCAAAAGTCCCTTTAGATGTGCAGTGCATCAATTTCAACTCAGATAGTCTTTAGGCATGGCTATCGTTTAAACTCCATCTATAATAGATAGATGAAGGCCACTATCTTGGAAAGGTATTGGTTGTGAAGCATTTGTTTGAACTTGTTTTGTCCCATTGGATTTGAAATCCATCAAATAGAACTAAGACAAATAGGCGAGTGGCGCTTCCATGTAACCGCCATAAATATAGCAGGTTTTAGAAGAGTGCCAGAATCAGGCCACCATCTTGGAAAGGCACTGGTTTTGTAGCATTAGTTATTTTTGGACACATTTTGCCAAGATGCCCCTTTGGAATTGTAGAATGTTAGATACATGAAGATGGATAGACCGCAGGGGTGTCCATTTAAGGCCCATCTATAACAGGTAGATGACTGTCAGAAACGGGTCTCCATCTTGGAAAGGTATTGGTTGTGAAACATTTGTTATTTTGGGGGGGATTAGTTTTGTCCCACTGGATTTGAAATCTATAAAAAAAGAACTAGACAAATAGGTTACTAGTGTTAGACAAATTACATATTCAGGCCATCACCTTGGAAAGGTACTGGTTTTGTTGCATTTGTTATTTTTTGACACATTTTTGTTTTATGTTGGCCATTTAACCCCCATCAATACCCTGTTGCTGACTGCGGGAACTTCATCTTGGAAAGGCAAGCTAGTTGTACCTTTGTACTTAAAGTACCTCAAATACAAGTTAGATCGGTTAGTTGTATATCAAAACTTGAGGCATGTGTAGAGTTTCCATGTTGCCCCCATCTCTCAAAACCAGCCCCTTGGCTCATTAGTCATCTGAAAAGGAGCTCTGAGGAGCTCTTGTATGCACTCAGATTCATCTTAGTGGACTGGGGCAGCGTTGTTAGCTTTGGCAAACCGTTGTCAAGTAATTTTGAAATATTTGATTATGGCTGAAGAGTGAATGGGTTTAGTTTGAGTTACAGCAGTGCACAAGTGAACACTGGGCTATTGATTACACCAAAGCTAAGACTTTCTTCCAAAAAATGTCTTGCACTGAGTAAAAGAAATAATATAACTTTTACATGTTGATCGTTGGATTAGACAAGCATTACTGGGTTATATTTTCAATTCAATTACTCTTACACACAGGCAGTATTTCTTTCACCAGTATAGTAGTAACATGTATAGACAGGCAGTAACCAGGTTAGTACAAATGGAGAAGCTATCCATGACTATACTAGGATAATAATGCAAAATGGTTATGGTTATGGTTAAATTCATATCACTAATAAAGGCTTGTGTGTATTGTTAGACTAAAGAGAGCTGCTGTGTCACCTGTCACCTCACAGCAAGAAGGTTCCAGGTTTGACTCCCAGGCCTTTCTGAATGGAGTTTGCATGTTCTCACTGTGTCTTGGTGGGTCTCCTCTGGGCACTCTGACTTCCCCCATCAACCCAAAACATGCAACAGGTCAGATCCTCCAGCTAAGGAAGTCCTGACCAAGACTAGCTCAAGATCTGGAGATGGGTCCCACTGCTTCAAGCAGTTTTAACCCAGAGACACTGAAGGATGGGTCACATACACACTTCCGAATGGGGACAATAAAGTGTACCTTAACCCATTCTAAACACAGGATTTACTTACTGGTATATGTTGTTTAAATGTGGTTTGTTTTGTTTTTACCCTTTTTTTAATGACATTTTAACAGACAATAAGGAAGGCATTGGACATGGCAGTGATATAATGAAAAAATGGGGAGAAATAAAATAAAAAATACACATTAACTGTGATTGTGTTCACATTTTAGAATTTGTAATTGAGAGGAAAAAAAAAACATATATATAATTATTTGTAAATCATTTTAGCCAGTACAATACTAGCTGTACGAAACCCTTACTACACAACCTCTCCTGAACCTTCAGCTCTCTAACCCTTTGTCTTCTCTCTTCTGTTTTAATAACACACCTCTTCATAATTGCTCTCCTTCACCCCCCTCTCTACCGGCACTGTCAGTGGCACGTTCCGTCATTCTTGGCTCACTCACAGGCCACACTCCCCGTGGTGAGGACACAATGGAGTGTCCCACAGGCTTCTAATGCCGCCATCATTCTGGCACAGCCTGGCACCTCTGTACTCTGCCTATTCACATGCTAACAATGAAGGCAAATGAGCACGCTCCCAATAAAACTGTACAGATGAGGGAGGGGGACTATTTTCAGACAAATTATAGCCTGTGTGCCATATTATGCTAATGCAGAGTGTCTCGTAAGGTAAAGGGGTGGGAGAGAGGGGGTGTCGTATGTAGCCAGTTTTTACAGTGAAGACCCTCTTGTAATTGTGCCTTTGTTTGTGAGTTGAAATTGTGGCCTCTAAGATTCTAAAGGTCCTTTATTACACAAACTTGACTCTTGTGAGCTTTAAGCCATGTTAGAATGCCGTTCCTTCCTCAAAAACAGACCAGGAGTTGTGTTTTGTTTCATTCAAGCATGTTTGTGTAAACCTTTATTATTAGTCTGCCTACATCTCCAGACCTCAAAATGCTCTGTTCCACCTTGTGATGTCATATAGTGGTAGTATTTTCCAGTTAACAGCTCCGTTTACCTACAAGGTGGAAGAGTGCTTTCTGTTTGAGAGAAGAACTCAGCCTAAATATGCAGGGTTTGTGTGTTAAACGTGTGAATGAAAAAAAAAAAAACACAACTCCAGGTGTGTTTGTGATGAGGAAACTACATTAGAACAGAGATCAGAAAATAGAGAATATGGACCCTAAAGTAAAAAAACAAAAGTGTAGATGATTCTAGATGAGACAGACTTACCATGAAACTAGCTCTATTGCCATACAGCAGTTTTTGCATGTTTATTCCTACTGGGTGGGTTTCCTCTGAGCACTGCGGTTTCAACAATCAACCAAAGCACAAAGAGAAACAGCTGAGACAGTCCTGACCAACAACTCAGGGTCTGGACATGGGTCTGCTCCTGTCAGGGTCCCACAGAGATATTCAAGGATGGGTCAAATGCAGATGACAATTTTCCCTACAGGGGAATTGTACCTTTTCTTACCTTATCTTACATAATTATTACCCACACACTCTTTTATTGCTTTGTTATGCTAGCCAAGCTGCTAGCCAAGCTCTCTCTCTGATCAGTTTGAAGTATCCAAAATGTTTTATGTGTCATAATTTTTAATATGAAACTCTTGGGTACAGATAGCACTGACACCAAACCATCGTGTGTGTTTGGTGTCCTTATTTACTCCCTCAGTCGCAGACGGCGTACAGATGGAGAACAGATGAGAGCAAAGGAGGGGAGAGGAGGGGAGGAGATGAACAGAGGAGAGCAGAAGAGGAGGAGAACAGAAGAGGAGAGCAGAGGAGGAGGGGAGAGGAGAACAGAGGAGGAGAGCAGAGGAGGAAGGGAGAGGAGAACAGAGGAGGAGAACAGAGGAGGAGAGCAGAGGAGGAGGGGAGAGGAGAACAGAGGAGGAGAGCAGAGGAGGAAGAGAGAGGAGAAGAGAGGAGGAGAGGAGCGGAGGAGGGGAGAACAGAGGAGGAACGTAGAGGAGGGGAGGAGTAGAGAACAGAGGAGGAGAGCAGAGGAGGGGAGAGGAGGAGGAGAGGAGAGGAGGAGAACAGAGGAGGAAAGCAGAGGAGGAGGGGAGAGGAGGAGAGAAGAACAGAGGAGGAGAACAGAGGAGGAAAGCAGAGAAGGAGAGCAGAGGAGGAGAGGAGGGGAAAGGAGGAGAACAGAGGAGGAGAGCAGAGGAGGAGAGGAGGAGAACAGAGGAGGAAAGCAGAGGAGGAGAGGAGGGGAGAGGAGGAGAACAGAGGAGGAAAGCAGAGGAGGAGGGGAGAGGAGCAGAACAGAGGAGGAAAGCAGAGAAGGAGAACAGAGGAGGAAAGCAGAGGAGGACAGGAGGGGAGAGGAGCAGAACAGAGGAGGAAAGCAGATGAGGAGAGGAGGAGAACAGAGGAGGAAAGCAGAGGAGGAGAGGAGGGGAAAGAAGGAGAACAGAGGAGGAAAGCAGAGGAGGAGAGGAGGAGAACAGAGGAGGAAAGCAGAGGAGGAGGGGAGAGGAGGAGAACAGAGGAGGAAAGCAGAGGAGGACAGGAGGGGAGAGGAGCAGAACAGAGGAGGAGAGCAGAGGAGGAGAGGAGGAGAACAGAGGAGGAAAGCAGAGGAGGAGGGGAGAGGAGGAAAGCAGAGGAGAACAGAGGAGGAAAGCAGAGGAGAACAGAGGAGGAAAGCAGAGGAGAACAGAGGAGGAAAGCAGAGGAGGAGGGGAGAGGAGGAAAGCAGAGGAGAACAGAGGAGGAAAGCAGAGGAGAACAGAGGAGGAAAGCAGAGGAGGAGAGGAGGGGAGAGGAGCAGAACAGAGGAGGAGATGATGTCTGTGCTGCTGTATGGGGTCACATCCTCTGTAGATACCATCACATTCCTGTGGTCCACATGTGAAGGACGTGAGCTACTGTTGTGTGGAGCTGCTGTCTGCAGCAACACACACACGCACACACACGCACACATACACACACACACACACACACACACACACACACACACACACACACACACACACACACACACACATACACACAACATGGACAATTTTTTATAGAATATATGGAAAAATTAAGTCTGTTATGTATGTATGCTTGTATCTATTGTTTTATCTACTTGATGTTATCTGAAAATATGGAAGGCACATAGATTCACATGTACAGAAGAGGTGGTGATGAGTCACAGACTTTTGAATGCAACAGTTCAATTAGCTGTTTCATTTGAGGCTAGAGTGTGTTCATTTTTACTCCAAAATAGACTAAAATAAAAGCATCATTTGGTTCTGTTTGCATTGAAAAACATGCGTCGTTACTGTGAGTGGGCTTGCATCTCTACGAACCCGACTCTTATTTGGCCTGGTGTCCATGGAAATGTTGTTTCTTTGCCTAATATTCCACAGTATGGTGTAAAATGCTCTCAGTGGAGAATGTTTCGAAGTATGGCTTTAACTTTCTGTTTCCATGGATCTAAGTAAGTAAGTGACACGACAACTCAATGTATGGAATATTATAGAAAGATCTAATCTAAAATCTATGGAAATCAAATCCTGCTAAGGTAAGGTGAATTGAATTAAGATTAAATTTCACATGACAAGAAAATGATCTACGAGTGGAACAAGTCTTTTTGTACTCAGCTGTATCTTTTCTCTTAGATTGCTAAACGAACATAAGCTCATACAGTTTGGTAGCCGCAGAGTTGTCATAATTTGACTTGGAACAATGCTGTAAATCAGATCCCTGGGAGCAGTCCTCTCAAGAGCTTTTATGTCAGATCTGCTCTGAAGCTCACAGAGGAAATGTGGAAACAGGAGTCCAGAAGTGCTCTGCTGTGCCTGCTCAGACCGGGGCCAATCACAGCACAGTGTGGAAGTCAAGTAGCCTCTAGATGTTATCAGCTCCTATACTACTGTGTATTGCAGTGAGCTGGAGAGGCTGCAGGAGGTGGAGTGGTAAGAGTACAGGTGGGGGTGTTGTTAGAGGTGCTGTATTTGACAGTATTTTTACTGTCTTAAAAACAAGAAAAACAACTAGATTAGTGGCCCAAAGTTATTCCTCACTTTTCACAGAGACAAGAATGGAGTTTTGCAGTGTGTAAAACTAAAACATAAAGTTAACAACTAGCTTTATTCATGCTTTATTTAAGGAATGGAATGGAAGCTTTATTTGTCATTGTTAACAACGTAAAGACTTGGAAATGGACGGGTCCATGGACCTTAAAGCAGCCGACATGGCGCGCTAACGTCCCCGTCTCTCATCAGTGATACAAGAACATAAAGAGAATAGGAATGCAATACAATCAGTAACAACAGACAAAGACATAATCTGTGGAATTGAAAATATGTGACAGCTGAGGCAGACAGCTATGTACGAAGGGCAGAGTGTTTTTATAAATACGTGTACATGTGTTCCTGCCAATTTATAAACATGTCATTTGCTTATGGTCTGCTGTGATAAACAACAGCTGTGTATCCTGGGGAGTGCTGATGCAAGAGCAGACAGTTAAAACAAAGGGTCCTGTTTGCAGAATTTCTGGGCGATAATTGCCAGGGGAGAGGATGAACATAATACATTTTAACTTTAGAACACAGGTGAACGGACAATTAGTCAGAAACCTGCTACCGCAAGGCCCCCCAACTTTCAAGTCACCATGCAGGGCCGTAAGACCTCTAGTCCTCTGTCTCACTTTAGTCTCTAAACACTCATACATTTCCGGTAAATGTCCGGTTAAACAGGGATCCCATTCACAGTCAATTCTTAATCAATCTCACTCGACTTCCACCTCCCAAGGACCGTTCTTCAGGAAACATAATTCCTTCCGCCTGTCCACGCAGCCTTACACTTGTATCTCCTCCTGGTTCACATCTGACTCCTCCACACTTTCCGACCAGTCCACTAAAGAGAATAGCCAGAATCTCCTACTATTCCCATGATCCATGTCCAAGCTGCCTCTTCCAGCTGGACAGCCATTCCTAATCATCGTGCCGCTCCACTGTCAGTCCTCTCGTGTCCACCTTCTCATACGTTCATCAGTTCTCTACCAACTCCTTAGCTCATTCCTCATTTACTCATATTAATCCATCTTTTGGGGGTTCCGAATCAGCTGGGTGACCATTTTGGATTGGAGACGGAGCCCCCACCCTAAGTCTTCCCCCAGCCATCACATCTACCCACCATCAAAAAATACCGTATTTCATTGTTGTGGCATGATCCTTGCTAGTGAATTTAGCATTAGAACTTATTTTATCAAACGGTGATAATCTATTTTAGTGCTGACAACAGCGCTAGCTAGCGTTGCAACTTCATGTTCACCGCACAGACATGATGGGGGAGGGCTTAGCTTAATGTCATGCAAATGAGGCAAGGAGGGCTGAAGAGAGGAAAGTTCACAAGCTTTTTTCAGGGCTTTCGAAAATCTGCTGTGCATGCTTTCAAATAGCGACAACTTCTTCTAATATGGTCAGACTTTCATGTGTAAGACATCGTTGGAAAGCTTAGAATCTACACTTTCAGAATCTGTGAATAACTCAAAATGCCTCCGGGAACCAATGTGTCCTGAAATCCACATATATATCCAATACTGATCGGTCCGATTCCGATCGAGTCCGAAACCACGTGATCGGGACATTCCTAATAATAATAATAATAATAATAATAATAATAATAATAATAATAATTTCATCCAGTAAGTATTCCTCCATGTTTTTAAAATCCATACAATTTCCTTGACCCAGCTGTGCTTTCAGATAAAAACCTCTGCACATGTTCTGTTGAGGTTAGCAGAGGGTGCGAGAACTATTCAAGCGCTTTTCAGTTGTAACTTTCACTTGTAAATGGCTTTCACTTTTCTATTGATACAACGTTTGAATAAAGTTTAGATCTTTCTTTTTCTTAATTTTCTTTTAAATTACTTTTTAAGCCAAACACACAAACTTGACTGCCTCTTGCACACAATCAAACATACCGTCTGATAACCTCTAGTTTGAACTCAGCCACAGTTTAAAATACATTTTCAATCCACTTTTATTCATACCCATCGCCATGGAAACTCATCTCACGTTTTCATTATGTTTTTACCGTTGTACCCAGTATGGGGCATTTGGGGCCATGTCTCGCATTTGACCCTGGAATTGGCCCCTGGTTCACCCCCAAAAAAGCTCATAATCTCTGGGTGATTTGTGCGGATGAAGGGAGCCACGGCGTTGGCCAATAGGAAGCCAGCGTTTGTGAAAAACACTGATCCATCGTCTTTAGTGTCAGAAGTGCAGTCATGAGCGGAGAATGAGAGAGCTGCTCTCAATTATGGAGCACGGTTTGTTTTATTTTTGTGCCACTCTGAAGCACGTGCAAAATGTTTGACTTGACATTCACAAATTTGCACTAAAATTCCCAATTTTGTTTTATTCTAAAACTTTGGAATGAAAACAAAAGTGAAATCAAAATAATGTATTTTAGATTACAAGTAGAATAGAAGTGAAGTTTAGTAGTAAATTTCAGAGTTGAAAATGTATTGATTTTTTTTTTTTTTAACTAGATAAGGTAAATGCGAATGAATTTGCACATGATTTAAAGAAGACATGCTTGTGTGTGCTCTATAGTTATAGTCCATGACACCTGTGGATCATTATGTTATAATATATACATTTTCAATAAAATAAAATCAAATAAAATCTAAAACAACTTAATAATAAGAAACAAGAGCACTGACTTCCGTGTTAGAAAATTGTGAATTGTGGTGTTCAGTAGGAGCTGACGTGGCCATAAACGTCATGACAACAAACCACCACATGCTGTGGGCCAAAATGACCCTGACGCTGCTGTAGCGTATCACCGATATAGAAAATAAAATTGAAAAAAGTGCGTGTGTCACAGCAGGTGTATGTCAGTGACAGTGAAAACAAAAATGGCAAAATGGCATCTTGTAAATGAGTGATTAAAGATGACTCAAACATGCACAAATCACTCCAAATACAACTTCAGAGGATCAGTGAGCAGAAACTACTATAACAGGGTTGAAAGCTCTGAAAAGTGGATTTTGCAGAATAACTCTGCTGTAGTTGAACACTCGATTGCTAGTTGTCCCCTCTCATCTTGTGGTTCACCCTGACCTCAGCTCTCTCCTGGTCTCATGTTCTGCTTTGTCCCTGGAGTGAACTTTAAATACCTGGTCTACCAAACCCTCTGCTCCTCTGATCCCCCCTTTCCAGAAGTGAAGGCCTCCAAACCGCAGACAGGAGCGGCCCCAGGGCACCTCCACTTCAAACACTACTGCTGCTGCTGCTGCTGCCTTTGTGCTCGTGTGCAGGTGTGCTGGCCCTCAGGTTGCGGGTGCGATGCTATCTGTCACACAGGGACAATAGAGAGGCATGTGGCTGTGATCAGGCTGTGAGCACCGGGCATGCTCATGTCATTTTAGGAACTTTTTATGGATTTATTTATTGTTCACACATTATTTGTTTGTGATTGTTTCCACAAACTCACCAATATTATTCTTATGGTACTGACAGCAAGAGACAACAGTCACGTCTTTGGGGTTAAATCATGCTTCTACTTTCTGAAGCGATTGTGAAAAAAATCATTTGATTTTTGTTTACTGACAGAGAAGAGGCTGAACTTTGTGTCTGTTTTTGTTTCTTGTAGATAGGCCCAGAAATTACAGATATGAACCATAAATCAGGTCAGCACATCTCCATCTGACAGTTACAGCAAATTCCATCTGAGAGTTCAGGTCTCCAGCTCTGTTTAAAAGGCCCAGTGTTCTAATGTGGTTTTCTTATCACAAACAGACCTGGAGCTATATTTTTTGTTTCATTCACACATGTTTAAAGGTCCCATGACATGGTACTTCTTGATGCTTTTATATGGCTCCTTAATGGTTCCCTAATACTGTAAATGAATCCTTCTCCAAAATCAAGTGCATGAGAAAGAGAGATAAGATGACAAAGAGTCATAAATATGTCTCTGGAACAGTCCATTATGAGCGTTGTTGCTTGAATGCAAATGAGGAGGACAGAGATGGCCTATAGTAGCGGGTGGGGGCGTGGCCAAACTCTCCACTCTCTCCTCTTCAGCTGTGCGCTGTGGCTGGCTCCCACTTCCGCGTTTTTGCGCGGAGGAGGAGATGAGAAGCGTTCCATTGAAAAATAAACACATTTCCACAGAAAATAAAATTAAACCACTGCTGTTTCAGAGGTCCAGAGGGTCGGGTTGAGGACTTCCGAGCCTAGAAACACACGCACGTGCCTCCAGGCAAATAAAAAAACGCATTTCGCATTGCGTAGCTCCTCTGCAGTCCAAACTCTATGGGCGTGATATACAGAGACGCTGAGTAGAGACATAGACGGGGGGTGGACCTGCATTTTTCGATCTGACGTCAATAAGGTGCCTTGTTCAGAATCGCCCGTTTGAGCTGTGTTTTTTTCTAACGCAGAAAAGGACCGCAAATGCTCAGTTAAGACATTTCGCAACTTTTAGCCATGGGGGGGGGGGGCTAAACAGGGTAGGGGAGCTCACATTAACGTTCAAAAACCTCAGAAAGTGAAAATTTCATGTCATCGAAAAAAGAAATGCAAATGCAGTTCCACCCCCGTCTGTCTGTACTCAGCGTCTCTGTAAATCACGCCCAGAGAGTTTGGACCGCGAATGCGCTAGGCAATGCAAAATGCGTTTTTTAATTTGCCTGGAGGCACGTCCGAGTGTTTCTAGGCTCGGAAGTCCTTTATCTGAGCCTCTGGACCTTTGAACAGCAGTGGTTTAATTTTATTTTATGTGGAAATGTGTTTATTTTTCAATGGAACGCTTCAAATCTCTCCCCCCTTGCAAAAACAAGGAAATGGATCAGCTGAGGGCTCAGAGCGAGAGCGGAGAGTTTGGCCACGCCCCCACCCTCTACTATTGGCCAGCTCTTGTCTCCTCATTTGCATTCAAGCAACAACGCCCATTATAGAGTGTTCAGAGTGAGAAAAATTACTCTTTCTCATCGTATCTCTGTTTCTCATGCACTGAGTGTTGATTTTGAAGAAGGATTCATTTACAGTATTAGGGAACCATTAAGGAGCCATATAAAAGCATCAAGAAGTACCATGTCATGGGATCTTTAAAGCTCACATCTGTGTGTAATATAGAACCTTTAAACTAGGGATTCTACACTCCTGAGTAGAGCTGTGTGTTGATTTGGAGGTCTGTTTCTGGTCCACAAAAATGTTCTACAGATACTTTATATGAGCACCAGACAAACAAATGCACCCGGAGGCATCCATTATGTCCCTGTGTTTATGTCTGTGCAGAGACAGGTGCAGACCATCACCACAACTATGGGCCGGGGGCGGGGCAGCCGAGCTGGACTTGTGCTTAGTTAGCCATATGGAAGGAACTACATCCTCTCACAAACAAGCAAATAAATAAATAACAAAATAAAATAATCTCTGGGAGGCCATAGATGCAAGGGATGGCGTCACCAGGGTAGAGTCTGTAATACAGACTTTTTCCTTCTCCAGCTTCTGCAAGCAATCAATGATCTTTTTGTACCCATTGGTGGGATCTCGTTTTAGTAATTCGTATGTTGCCGTGTCACTGAGCAGGCTGTTCTCCTTAGCCTCATAATCAGCTGACTTCAGGATGACTGTGCATTTCCCTTTATCCGCAGGCAGGATGTTGATGCTGTGGTCAGTGCTGCTGTTAATTTCAGTCTAAGATTCACAAACAAGGAGAACCACTCAGACCCATTGTATGTAACGTTGACTCCATCACATACAATGTGGCTAAACACCTAAAAATTATCCTGGCTGCTCTGGTGGGTAACACAGAGCACCACATAGAGAACACAGTCAAATTTGTGAACAAAGTCAAATTTCTCCAGTTTGACCGGGATGAGACAATGGTTTCCTTTGATGTGACCTCTCTTTTCACTTGTATCTCTACATCGGTAGCCGTGGAGGCAGCAAGAAAGAGACTACTGCAGGATACCAAGCTAGAAGAGAGAACCAAACTTTCACCCGACCAAATCTGCCAACTGCTGGAAATTTGTTTAAATACCACCTATTTCCAGTTCAGAGGAAACTTCTACAGGCAAATCCACAGCTGTGCAATGGGCTCACCGCTCTCCCCTATCATGGCTAACTTATACATGGAACAATTTGAACAGAGTGCTTTGGCCTCATATCCAGGCACTCCACCCACACATTGGTATCGTTATGTTGATGATAATTTTTCAAAAATCAAAATTCAAGATTTGGAACCTTTTACTGCACATATCAATTCTGTAGATCCGAACATCAAATTTACTCGTGAAGATGCTAAGGACAACACATTGGCTTTCTTAGATTGTGCCGGAACAATAGGAGAAGATCAGCGACTCCAAGTAGAAGTCTTCAGGAAGCCCACACACACGGACCAATACCTGCTTTTTGATTCACACAGGATTCACAGGAGAAAGAAGAACAACATGTGCTGAAAGCCCTCTCTGTTTGTGGATATCCTAAATGGGCTTTCAACAAAACTAAGAGAGACAAGAAACAAGACAACAGAGAATCAGAACCCAGGAGGAAGGGTGTAACCATTCCTTACCTGGCCGGCGTTTCTGAAAAACTACAGAGGATTTTCAGACAATATGAAATCCCAGTTTATTTCAAACCCACAAACACTTTAAGACAAAAACTGGTCCACCCAAAGGACAAAACACCGAGCCACAAACAAAGCAATGTGGTCTACTCCATTCAGTGTAGTGAAGACTGCAGTGAGCGCTACACTGGAGAAACAAAACAGGTGCACATTTCTGAGGTGCAACATACATAATATGTATAATATGTAAATATTATTTACATGTACTTAAGTATCCTGGCTTTGTATTTCTGCATGTGTAAGGATGTTGTTGCTGGTAACCAGGTTACACCCATGTACAGAAATGCTTTAATGGAATAACACATCGGTATACTAGTGTTTTTCATGTAAAGTGGGATATCAGCAACCCCATTACTCTGTATTCATGTAAACACTGTGTCCCAAATTTGATCAAAACTAATTATATATTTATTTATTTATTTATATTTATTTGCATGTATGTATGTATGTATGTATGTATGTATGTATGTATGTATTTATTTTTTTATTTATTGTTCAAAATCATGAGTGACCAAGGAGCATCACTGAAAAAAAAAAAAGTAAAAAAAAAATCAGAGTGCATGATCATGTTTGTTTCTGGCTCTCCTCTCATTCTCCTGATGTCCCCCACTATGCTCTCAGGCAGGTCCACCCCCATCCCACATTCTCCATTGAATTTATTTGTCCCAGTCCAAAACAAACCAGAGCTGAGCATGCCCAGTCGCATCCTGCCCCTATGGCTCTTCCTCTCCACTAGCACAATGTAGCTCTTTAGCTCCTATCTGCTCCCGGATGACATCTCGGGACTGTACAAAGGTAAACATGGACCGGTGATTTGCAGAGATCAGGAATGGCACGATATGCAAGTGTTATCAGGGGACCGTAATCGGAGCGACGGAAGCTCAGGAGGTTCAGTTTGGGCAGATACTAAAGGAAAAACAAAGGCTAGTTTTGTCCCTGGCATCAGATAAATGTGTGTGTGCAGTGGGATGAGGTCCATACATGCAAGGCATAAATAGAAGCCTAATTGGGCAACTGATTTTGTGCAGAAGAGGTTGACATAAACATGAAGAACTTGAAGAATGAAGGATGGATTTGTTAGGAGATGGAGTAGTCAACCCAAAACATGCACCATAGGTAAAATCCTCCAGCTTAGGTCCTGACCAAACCGAAGCAAGAAGATCATGGAGATGGTCCCCGGGCGCAGTCATGTGCTGCCCACTGCTCCTGATGGCTTAAATGCAGAGAAGAATTTCTCGTTTGTGAGATCAATAAAGTCACTTCTTAGTCGAGGAGACAAGTGAGATAAATAAATGAGAGTATAGCAAACATGGCACACTTTGCGACTGCCAGTATCGTGGCAGTCACAAAGTGTGTTTGTGCGATTTAAACCAGCTACCCTTTAGTTGGTGGGTGAGCTTTTTAACCCATATTGCCATTGTCATATCACTGTAAGGTGTTATGCTAAATTCATTTTTGAGCTTTTTAAAATTATTTATTGAGATATTAGAGAGAGTAAACAGAAAAAGACATTAGACATTAGACATTTTCATTTGACGGGATCGGGTTTGATGGGGTGACGAGACAATAAGAATTGCTCTGTTTTTCACACAGTGTGTGTGTGTGTGTATACACAAACCATGACACAAAACTGCACAACTTGACAAACCTGATGCGATATGCAGTAGTTTCATTAGCGGGATGCAAGCTGATTGTGTTTGGATAGTGACTATGACTATGACTATCACTATGATTGAGATTATATTTCATTATGGCCGCTGCCGTTAGCAATAAACTTTGTCACTGCAGCGCAGCCTGTGCGCTTGTCTGGACCATGTGGACACCACGCGCGCCGCCAGCGCACGCAGCTTGTTCGCAACAGCATGTACCAGCGTGTATCACAGAGCAGGTTAGACTTTATAAAACATCCTACCTGTCTGTCCGCTTCACGTTAGTGTGCCGCTCCTCGCCTTTTCACGCTCTCCCTCCTCCTGCTCATAGCGCACACACAGGCTCTCTCCTCAATGCGCTCTGATTAAAAGTGCAAGGATGAAACGCAAAGCAAAAACTAATATAAATTTATGTTACAGTGTCTGCACAGAGCAGGTCTACAGCACAGAGCAGGTCTACAGCACAGAGCAGGTCTACAGCACAGAGCAGGCCTACCGCGACATGTGGTTGAATTTTGCCTAATAAAATGCACAAATGCATCTGTTTGTCACAACATGCATTTGGTAAATGTGTAGAAGCTGGTAAATACCACTGCAAAACCAGTAAGAGAATGTGACTCCAGGTAGGAAGTTGAAAAAACAGGTTTAAAGATCCCATGACATGGTACTTCTTGATGCTTTTATATGGCTCCTTAATGGTTCCCTAATACTGTAAATGAATCCTTCTTCAAAATCAAGATTCAGTGCATGAGAAACAGAGATAAGATGAGAAAGAGTAATTTTTCTCTCTCTGAACAGGCCATTATGGGCGTTGTTGCTTGAATGCAAATGAGGAGAAAAGAGATGGCCTATAGTAGAGGGTGGGGGCGTGGCCAAACTCTCCGCTCTCCGCTCTCAGCTCTCAGCTGTGCGTTCTCTTATCCATTTCCGTGTTTTTGCGGGGAGAAGAGATGAGAAGCGTTCCATTGAAAAATAAACACATTTCCACAGAAAATAAAATTAAACCACTGCTGTTCAAAGGTCCAGAGGCTCAGATAAAGGACTTCCGAGCCTAGAAACACTCGGATGTGCCTCCAGGCAAATAAAAAAACACATTTCGCATTGCCTAGCGCATTCGCGGTCCAAACTCTCTGGGCGTGATTTACAGAGACGCTGAGTACAGACAGACGGGGGTGGAACTGCATTTGCATTTCTTTTTTCGATCTGACTTCAATAAGGTGCCTTGTTCAAAATCGCCCGTTTGAGCTCTGATTTTTTGTAACGCAGAAAAGGATCGCAAATGCTCAGTTTAGACATGTCGCAACTTTTAACCATGGGGGGGGGCTAAACAGGGTAGGGGAGCTCACATTAACGTTCAAAAACTTCAGAAAGTGAAAATGTCATGCCATGGGACCTTTAAAAAAAAATTATCAAAGAAAGGTCCTCAAACTGTGGGTGAGGGTCCAAAAACGGTGTGTTTAAGTGCAGTACAGTTTGCTTGGCTTATTTTAAGAGTAAAATTAACATTTATCAGATAAAATGGAGATAGATTTATGAAAACTTATTTATGTGAGTCAGCCTTTTCCCACATGAAGATCATGAAGCCCTAAATTTTGTGAGGAGGTAGTGCAAAGTGGGATCATCAAGAGGGGAAAGGGAATTCCCCCCTCCAAAATGGTTGGTTGACATCTTATTTTTTATTGGCTGAAATGACCCCAGATTGCATTTCAGAGCATCTAGAGCTCAAAAATTTATCGGGAAGGGGGGGGACCCTCCTAGCTTTTCGATGACTTTCAGCTTTTTTCATTACTGGTTACTTTCATCCCTGAAAGTAGCTGAATTACTGTGTGGTTTGACCCAAAAAAGTAGCTATCTATTATGTGGGGGAAAAAAAGACATAAAATAATAACTTCTCCGCATAGTTCCTTATATAAGTTTGAGCTCAGCGTTCTCAGCTGAGATCTTGGGGTGAATAAAAGATCGAATGTAGTGTTGATGCTCTTTCTTGTTCGGGTCTGATTCTAAATGCAATTGATGAATATTTCAGAGGTGCGGAGCTCAGATTTCCCAGGGACCCTGAACGTGCCTTTGACTGGCTGCTCTTTGTGCCCCCTCGCTCTCTCCGTTCTTCGGTTCATGGACTTTTTAAGACCCCCCGCCCTCCTCTTGTTTCTCCTGCCCTCTCATTCCTATATGATCACATGACATTAGATTGGTATCCACGTTCAAGTTTTTTTTTTTCATGAAGAGGTAAAGTGGAGGTCAGTACGGCAGGTCTGTCCACTCTGTACCTGTTAATCCTGCTCAGACACAGACTCAGATTTGAGTAGTCGTAATAGGACAGCTTTATTTTTACAGCTCCTATATTACATAAAATGTACTCATGTGTGCTTTAAGTCATGCTATAATATTGTTTCCTCCTCAAAAACAGACCTGGAGTTGTGTTTTGTTTCATTCT
The DNA here is from genome assembly GCA_036785185.1 of Paratrypauchen microcephalus. Taxonomy (NCBI): domain Eukaryota; kingdom Metazoa; phylum Chordata; class Actinopteri; order Gobiiformes; family Gobiidae; genus Paratrypauchen; species Paratrypauchen microcephalus. The sequence continues at coordinate 219,642 of JAVJIX010000188.1, read as the reverse complement.
CACATGTTTGAGTAACCCTGTGATGTGTGAAGAATCCCTCAGTTGTCCAGGTAGAATCCATGGTAAAAGGTGAAATTAAATTTGTCAACTGACGGACGTGCCAGAGTGGACCTTCATCTGCCGTACATCTCCACCTAGAAGCCACGGGCCACTCCTTTGAGGACAGTGAGATCTCAGCTCTTAGCCCAATGAAAAGAACTGGTTTGAGAGGGGAGTTAAAGAGGCTATTTTTGTCAAAAAAAAAAAAAGAGAATCCTTCTTTGAACAGGAATGGAGGGGTCAGACACAATTTGTCCCCCATCTATAATTCCGTTCTCCAACCTAAATCAAAACAAAGAAAGGAAAAAATAGGGCTAGCCAGATCAGGTCCAGAGGTGTGAAAACACCCATTAGGGTATTGAATGGGTATGCTAAACTAGGCGCTAGAGACAAACTGAAAACAAAAGACAGAAACTGAAAACCAAGAGGTGGGATAGTTTCAGAATAATTTCAGTGTAATTAGCTCCTCCTCCTTGGCAGCAGTAGCTCAGTTGGTAGAGCGTTTGTCTTGGGATCCAGGGGTTGGCGGGTCGAATCCCGCTCTTGATGGGTTGACCGTTTGATCCTGGCTCCCACGGATGAGCGCTGCCGTTGTGTCCTTGGGCAGGGCACTTGACCCCACCTTGCCCCCAGTGTCTGTGGACGCTGGTAGCCCCCATGGCAGAAGATACATCAAGGCCTGTTGTGACGTGAGCCGTCCTCCTGTGGACCCACCACCTGCGGGAGGATTCATGGGGGCTGGTGCGTTGTGTTCTGGGCAGCAGAACTGCTTGGACTGCTGCTCCCGCGACCCAGAAAATGGAAAAAGCGGAAGAAGATGAATGAATGAATGAATAGCTCCTCCCTGCAGCTAGATATAAGCAGTGCCCATCAGCACTCTAACCAGAACTGACGAAGCAACTCGGATGAGCTGCTAAACGTTTTCGACCAAATAAACTTTGTCCACTTGACAAATTGAATTTCTCCTTTTACCATAACCCTGTGATGTCATGTAGTGGTAGTTTTTGAAGTTAACAGCCAGCTTCCTTTCTATATAGATCGGCAATTCCAGGGCTGAAATCCAAATGATTCTAGTGAAGGTCTATTGAGTTTAAAAACACAGTGGAGCAATTCCTGTATTACCACAAGGTGGGACAGTTTGTTTTTTTCAGCTCACAAGAGTCATTATTTACGTAATATAGGACCTTTACTGTTTAAACTGTCAGGGAAAAAAAAAGTTTATGTATTGACCTGTTATTGTGTGTGTGTTTTTTCCCCTTCACTCACACATGTTTAACACACAAACCCTGCTTATTTAGACTGAAAGCACTCGGATCCACCTTGTGATGTCATGTGGTAATACAGGAAGTGCGCCACTGTGTTTTTAAACTCCGTACACCTTCATTACAATCATTTGCATCATTGCAGCCCTGGAATTGCCCATATCTACTGAACTAAAAACTAAAAGCTGTTAACATGAATTCTACAGCTTCATGGCATCACAAGGTGGAACAGAGCATTTTCAGCTTTGGCAGACAGAATTACTGTACTCAAATGTGTGTGAATGAAACAAAACACAACTCCAGGTCTGTTTTTGAGGAGGTAACCACATTCTATCATGACTTAAAGCTCACAAGAGTCTATTTTATTGTAATATAGGACCTTTAAAGCAAAGTGCACTGGGAGTATGTATATGGGAGGTGACAATAACATGACCATATCCATCTGTGCTGTAGTGTTGATGTGAGTTTTTTGGAGTGGTCTGCATTCTCCATTCTCCTGCTGCTAGTCCACCACACTCTGAGCGAGAACATCAGTCACAGACCACAGAGAGACACGTCCACCATCAGCGGCTTAAGGAGATTTGTGAGGAGCTTACTATATTTGGAGCCAATCGAAAAATGAAAGTTCAGGAAATGTGATTCTTCCAAAAGTCAGACAGTTAGCCTTTATGCAAGCAGAAACCGAGATCTGAACACATACTACTAGAAAAGTACTCGGGGTAAAGTTAGGGTCGCCAACTGATTTAGTCAGATGCCCTCCCACATTTCACTCAGAGCCTATTTATTCAACTAATAAACTGTTTCTGGCTAAATTCACCTGCTCCAGCTACTGTCTCTGTACATTGTCATGCTGTGTCTCACATTTTGTCAGTTAGCTGCAGATATAGATTTAAGAGCTGTGACATTTGACCTTTACTGTTACCTGGAGTTCTGTTTTATTTCAATGCTCTGGTCCACCTTGTGATGTCAATTCCAGTACTGAAATTATCTTTTTTTTTCTATTTGAGAGAAGAACCCGTCCTAAATCTGCAGAGTTTGTGTGTTAAACTTGTGTGAATGAAACAAAACACATCCCCAGGTCTGTTTGTAATGAGGAAACAACATTAGAACAGAGATCAGAAAAAAAACGTAACATGGGTGTCACACAAGTACGGTGATTTTACTTAGTAGCACAAGAATAGCACAGTTTGGGGTTGGACAATTGCTTCTACCAACTACGCTGCTGCTTCCTTTGGTAAAGGTTCATTCTGTTTAATCTTTGACTTAGAAAATCTTTTAGTCAGACAGGAATTTGTTTAACTGCCTTACACATTTTGACTATTTCCTGTATCTTCCTCAGAAGTGTCACATGATGGTGTAGTGATCAGTGCAGTGTCAGTGTAGTGTCTTCTAGGCTGATTTACTTTGCGTTTTGTTACGCCCCCTACTGTCTGACGCTTTCTCCTGGATGCATCCTGTGTGTGATAAGGTCTATGCTCCCTTGTCATGGTTTATGTTCCTTAGACCTCATTTTTGGACTCTCTTATCTAGTGGTTGGATTTTTTTGCTTTCAGCACAGATGGCATTGTTCCTACAAATGGTCATACACATGGGAGGTAGTCCTACATCATCACCACACAAACACTACACCATCACTGCACCATCACTGGACCATCACTACACAAACACTACACCATCACTGCACCATCACCACACAAACACTACACCATCACTGCACCATCACTGCACCATCACTACACAAACACTACACCATCACTGCACCATCACCACACAAACACTACACCATCACTACACCATCACTGCACCATCACTACACAAACACTACACCATCACTGCACCATCACCACACAAACACTACACCATCACTACACCATCACTGCACCATCACTACACAAACACTACACCATCACTGCACCATCACCACACAAACACTACACCATCACTACACCATCACTGCACCATCACTACACAAACACTACACCATCACTGCACCATCACCACACAAACACTACACCATCACTACACCATCACTGCACCATCACTACACAAACACTACACCATCACTGCACCATCACCACACAAACACTACACCATCACTGCACCATCACTGCACCATCACTACACAAACACTACAGTCATGGCCAAAAGTTTTGAGAATGACACAAATATTACATTTTCACAAAGTCTGCTGCTCCAGAGTTTTTATGTGTTTTTGTCAGATGTCTCTATGTTATAATGAAATACAATTAAAAGCATTTCATAAGTATAAAACGCTTTTATTGAGAATTACCCAGAATTCATGCAATAAGTCAATATTTGCAGTGTTGACCCTTCTTTTTCAAGACCTCTGCAATTCTCCCTGGCATGCTGTCAATCAACTTCTGGACCAAATCCTGACTGATGGCAGTCCATTCTTGCATAATCAATGCTTGGAGTTTGTCAGAATTTGTGGGTTTTTGATTGTCCACCCGCCTCTTGAGGATTGACCACAAGTTCTTAATGGGATTAAAGGTCCTATGGCATGACATTTTCACTTTCTGAGGTTTTTGAACGTTAATGTGAGCTCCCCTACTCTGTTTAGCCCCCCCCCATGGCTAAAAGTTGCGAAATGTCTAAACTGAGCAAAAACACAGCTCAAACGGGCGATTCTGAACAAGGCAACTTCTGTTTTTTTCGATGTGACGTCACATCGAAAAATGCAGCTCCACCCCCCCGTCTGGATGTCTACCCACCGTCTCTGTAAATCACGCCCAGAGAGTTTGGACCGCGAATGAGCTACGCAATGCGAAATGCGTTTTTTTTATTTGCCTGGAGGCACGTGCGAGTGTTTCTAGGCTCGGAAGTCCTTTATCTGAGCCTCTGAACATCTGAAACAGCAGTGGTTTAATTTTATTTTCTGTGAAAATGTGTTTTTTTTTCATTGAAAAGGCTCTCCTTTCTTCCTCCGCTCTTAAAACATGGAAGTGGGGCCAGCGCACAGCGCAGCTCTAAAACAAGGAACCCCCCCCCCCCCCCCCCTGCTCTGACCTATCTCTGTCCTTCTCATTTGCATTCAAGCAACAAGGCCCAGAATGAGTCGTACAGAGAGATTTTCTGACTCTGACTGTGTACATGTGTCTTTCTCATCTACTGAGTCTTGATTTTGAAGAAGGATTTATTTACAGTATTAGGGAACCATTAAGGCACCATATAAAAGCATCAAGAAGTACCATGTCATGGGACCTTTAAGATCTGGGGAGTTTCCTGGCCAAGGGCCCAAAATCTTAATGTTTTGTTCCCCGAGCCATTTTGTTATGACTTTTGCTTTATGGTAAGGTGCTCCATCATGCTGGAAAAGGCATTCTGAAAATGTAATATTTGCGTCATTCTCAAAAACTTTTGGCCATGACTGTACACGATCACAACACCATCACATTATGTTTCTGAGGAAGATAGAGGAAATAGCAGGTAAACAAACACTCCTGTCTAAAAGAATCACTACTGCTTCCCCCAGTAACATTTTCATTGGCTACTTCATGGACATAATGTAATGTCATTCTGACAGCTCTAAGATAAACACCAGCCCACTTTGACTCTCCCTTCAGTCATCTTCAGTATTTTATGTCCTACACTTTGATGAGCCCTTTAAAACCTACCACACAGTTAGGTTTTCATCTGAGGTCGTGCTCTGCAGATAGGATTTCAGCAGCTTCCTTTGCTCTCCACACTGTAACAGATCTTCTTTGATAGCCCTTCGTTTCATGTGCTCCATCTGGCAGAGTTTAGCCCCATGTGGGAGCCATTGGGGCCCTCAGACGGAGATGTGGTGGCCCCTATTTGCTTTGCTTCTCCTGCACTTTACCACAAGTTTTACTGGTCTTACCCCCCGAGAGGAGCAGACATTATCCTGGATTGATGTTGACGCAGAGGGAATGATTTGGGAATGGTTTGGAGCAAGCTAAAGATGAGCAGATACAGCGATAGGCATGTAATCAGATGGAGGGTGAGTATGTCTCAGTTGTGCAGAGCTTACAAACAGAAGCTGGCTTGTTACTTTACAGATCAGATATAACGAGATTTAGAAGCTCGCACACTATCCGGAAAGTTGCAGGTTCAAGTCCTGCTATCAGCATTGCATACTGACATTGTGTCATTGAGCAAGAGATGGTGCAATTTTTAAATACAGCTTTTGACTACCACCAATGACATTTAAACATCTAAAAATCAGTTTTGTTTCTGTGGAGATGATATTGCTTTGCCTAAAATGTTCCCCAGTATGGCATTAAACATTAAAAGTATGATGACATTTGATGCCACCTAGTCAAATCACAGGTTAGATCTGTGGAGTGGCGATATTCAGTAAGAATGTGTGTTATATGAATATATACACAATGGCATAATGCCATATTTTGGAACATTCCAGGCGAAGCAATAACAGCTCCGACTTACCAGACCTATTACTGCTTTTGCATTGACTCTCAACCCCCATCTTAGTGTATATTGTTGTTGTTCCTTTGGGCAAGACATTCATATTGCATCTCTGTGTGACTGAAGAATCACATTAAGATTTGCTTATTTTAATAACTACCGTACTAGTCCAGGGGGTCCTCGGGTTACGACGGTCTCGACTTACGACGTTTCGTGGTTACGAACGCGCCCCCATTAAAAAAAATATATATATATATTACGCGTCATTCCGTCTTACGCGGTTTAGCGTGGTAAGCAACGTAAACAAACGCGAACGGCATGCGGCGCACGGCGGAAGAATACGCTCTGTTGTGGTTGAAGGGCGGAGAAGACGGCCTCGTGTGCATGCCCAATGTGGGCGGAAGTACCTGATGTGGGCTCTGATCTGCTCCTTTGAAAGCGGCAGTGATAACCAAGCAGCGTAGTGGTCTAATTATTGAGATGGAAAGGTTATTGGTGCTTTGGTTGGAAGATCAAAGTCAACTTACGACGAAATTCGGGTTACGACGCGTCTTAAGAACGGATCAACGTCGTAACCCGAGGACCCCCTGTATATAATTTCCTAACTCCTACATACTGTATATCAAACAGTAACTCATTAGTTACCTCTCACCCTCTGCCCCGGACTGTAGAGGAGCTGAGCAGCGCCTTCAGCAGCCGACTGAGGCACCCCCAGTGCAAGAAGGAGCGCTACTGCAGATCCTTCATTCCCACCGCCATCAGACTGTATAACTCCACTGTATAGGCCAGACGTGCAATATTTTCTATACTCTCTTATTTACTTATTTTTATTATTACTATTTGTCTGCATGCACATTTTGTTCATACTTTTCTTTCACTAGACTGCCTGGAGCTAATGTGGCAAGTGAATTTCTCCTCTGTGAGATCAATAAAAGCTTATCTTATCTTATCTTATCATGACACCAAATTCATTTTAAACTCTTCACACCAATCTTTGTTCTTCAGTAAAGTGAAGCTCGGTCTCTTCTGAATTCTCCCTAAGGATAAAAATCTGATCATGTATGTCGTCTTTTGTTTGGCTGACAAAGCAGAACCATTCCTCTCTCCTCTCCTCTTTCTCTCTCTCCTCTCCTCTCTCTGTAACTCTATCGCTCCTCCTTGTCCGCCTGTAATCTATCTTTGTTTAGACAAAGTCCGACTTATCTTATCATCCATCTTGGCCTAATAAAGCACCGCTGCTCCGGATCACTCGTGTGAGGGTGACCGGTAGAGCACCTGGTATAATTCAGTGTTTATGAATATAATTTTGCATAGGGAGCAGGCAGGATCCTCTTACAAGTACTCGAGTTGCTAAAGTAGTTGACATAGCTTCATGTCAGTTAGAATTGGGAATGTAGCCTTACATGTAGCCTTAGCTGTAGCCACGCTAGCACTAGGGCTTTATCATGGGATTGTTTTGAGTGCGTCTGGTACATCTGGGTTTGAATGTCATGTCAAGGTGCAAATGAAACAATGACAAAACCAGCCATACTGCATGTATATGGAACCCATGTTGTAGCCCAGGGATGCACCAGTCCATCTTTTATCTTAATAAGCATACCTACCAAAGAGCCACATGCGTGAAACTATTATTGCTAGAATAAGTTTCAATACTTTATCAACCAGTCTAAAAGCAGTGGTGGTGTTATGGTCCCCACACAGGCTCTTTGTCACTGAGGGGCCGGCAGGATGGGGGCAGGAATGTTAATTGGGAAGATTGTTTTAATAAGCCCCACATCTCTGCTGAAGCTGAGGAGGGCAAGAGGTGGGGGGGCAGACAGGGGCCACACAGACAGATACAAAGGAATGATCTAGGAGCTGGGGAGTCCAGCTGGAGAGAGGGATCATGGACAGAAAAATATTTTTGAAAGCAGTAAGTACTATAAAATGTTAGCAATTTGGAGCAAATTTTACAGCGAAATGATGACAGAATTTCTTCATAGACTGATAAATACCACACATGTTTCATTTTCATGATGTTTCATGTGTAGTACTGCCATAGACTTTATTCCTGTTTTGACAATGTGGTGATAAGAGCTCCAATGCCAAAAAAATATCCATTCTTGCTATGAGCTGGATTGTCTCTACACAGATCTGACATAATCTGGCTTGAAGGTGCTACCTACTTGGCTTCATGGAGACAGATAAGTTTAATGCCATACTGTGGAACATACCAAGCAAACCAGCCCTCTACCAGAAACGTTTTACACCTTTAAAGGAGAAGTAACGTTTTTTTTTTTACAATTTGAGCCTTATTTCGGTAATAAAACGAGTTGTTTTACTCACCCATAGCACTTTGGTGTCATATGGAGCACTTCCAGAGATGTTTTAGATTTGCGTTGGCCTAGCGTGACTTCTAGCCTTAGCTCGGGGCGTATAATATATTCCCCGAGCATGTAATATGCCCCGTGCGGTCTCCAAATAACACAATCTTTGCACTTCTCAAATCATAGAAGCTCGATGTCTTAGTCTACGATTTCATTTGAGTCAAAAGTGGCCTGTAATCCGAGATTTATCCATAATTTACAGCTTTGCGTTTCATGTTTGGGTCCCGGGAGATGAGAGCGAAATAAACAGTGACACATGCGCACTGGCCTCCTCATCTACTTGAAACTATGGCTAAATCTCGGATTACAGGCCACTTTTGACCAAACGAAATCGTAGACTAAGACATCGAGCTTCTATGATTTGAAAAGTGCTAAAGTTTGTGTTATTTGGAGACCGCAAACATGTGCCCCGAGAACTCACATTATGGAGATCGCAAATCTAAAACAAACACTTCCAAACACTCTTGAAGTGCTCCATATGACACGAAAGTGCTATGGGTGAGTAAAACAACTTGTTTTATTACCGAAATAAGGCTCAGATTGTAAAAAACGCTACTTCTCCTTTAAAGCCTGGACGTTTTCACTGTATAACACAGTGTGTGTGAGTGCAGCGCGCTGACTCAGTAGCCTTGAGCCTCTCGAAGGTTCCTTCGGACGCGGCACGTAACAAAAATAAAGAGTCTTGAATCCAAAGTTTGTCTTTTCTATCTTTACTAAAGTGAAAGTCATACAGAGTGGAAAAAAGGAACAACAAAAGGAAACAAAAAAGGAATTTCTAGAGCTTGTAACTTCCCTACATCACGTCCTACATGACGTCCCTATGTGCTACGTAACGGTCAAAAGACTGTGTAGCTTCTGTAGCTCTAGGCTTCTAACAACTACTTCACCATCTACCCTACACCCCAATTTGGCTGAAAAATAGATAAAGGATTAAAGATCAACGATTAAAGTGCAAGATCGAAAAGATCAAAGTACAGCATAGCAACGCATAGCAACGGAGATATAACAGAAAATGGCTCTAACAGTGTGGTATCTTGAGTGCTCTGCTGGTGACAAATGAGAAGTTGATTTAGGATAATCCTCTCAGACTGTGAAGACTCATCCTATAGACAGACCTATAGATCATCCTTAGAACGCATAGGTTCAGTGGGTTTAAGCCAGTTTCACACTTTGTTCAGAGGAACAGAGGACGGCTCAGCACAAGGGAAGAAGATGTGAGCATGAGGCGCGAATTAATTTAAAGTCACTATTCACAACAATTCAGTTCAGATTAGACACAAAACAAAAAGAGCTCCCACTTCTTCACTTCTACAGAGAATTAACTCTAACATAACATATATAGATCACCATGTTACCTTTTATTATTTTTGAAAATATCATAAAAACAAGCTCTGTCACCCTCCTTCAGAGCACCACCACAACACAATCAGCATGCCTAATGAAACTACTGCACATCACGTCAGGTTTGTCAAGTTGCAGTGTTTTTGTGTATTTATGGAGAATTGTCCTGTGGGAGGCTTGTGGATGGGGCATTGTACAGAATCTTACAGGAGGGTTTGAATATTTCCCAGGAGAGGTCACGAGATTGCTCAAACATGCATGGATAACATTTAAAACCTCTTTTTAAAAAATCTTTTATTATTAAAGTTACATGTTTCAAAACCACAATAACATTCACAAAGCACTCAGAAGGCACACTGGGGGACGTGGGCACGGGAACAAACGTGTGTTTTTGATGAAGGAACAACGTTATAACATGGCAGATACAGGTGGTGGATTAGGGGTGGATTTAGAGAAGACGAATTTAAAGGCAAATTAACGTTTTTTTACAATCTGAGCCTTCTTTCGGCAATAAAACAAGTAGTTTTACTCATCCATAGCATTTTTCTGTCAATTGGAGCAGTATCGCAGAACTTATGTTGAGCCGTTCTGTTCTACTAATGATCCCGTATCCGTTAACATGGGGCTCGTATCATATGCTCGGGGCATTACTTTGCGGTGTCCAAATAACACAAACTTTAGCACTTTTCAAATCATAGAAGCCCGATGTCTTAATGTAAGATTTCGTTTGAAGCAAAAGTGGCCTGTAATCCGAGATTTAGCCATAGTTTCAAGTAGATGAGGACGCCAGTGCGCATGCGCGGACTGCTCCGGGACCCAAACATGAAATGCAAAGCTGAAAAGTATGGATAAATCTCGGATTACAGGCCACTTTTGCTTCAAACGAAATCTTACATTAAGACATCGGGCTTCTATGATTTGAAAAGTGCTAAAGTTTGTGTTATTTGGAGACCGCAAAGTAATGCCCCGAATACAAATGCTAACGGATACGCTACAACATAACTTTCTTCAAACAGCTCCAAATGACACGAACGTGATATGGGTGAGTCAAACGACTTGTTTTATTACCGAAAGAAGGCTCAGATTGTAAAATAACGTTACTTTTCCTTTAAGACGAACATTTGAAGAACAGTTTTTCAGTATAAAGTGACGGAGCCAAGAACGCATCCATCCTCACTTTCTATTTTAAACACGGCGACTAGCAGTTTAGCTACGTCTATTTATAGATACAGAGTATGTATGGGACACGGAGAGTGAAGTGGCTATACACAGACTTGATTCCCACACAGGTCCCTCTCAGCTCTTGTGTTTGCGGTGAGACAGAGGAGTGCTGGAGAATGGTGGACAGGTGTAGCGTTTGAGACATGATACAGTTACATGTGCTGCTTTGTCCTCCACAAGGACAGAGCCTGGGGACATGGGGACATGCAGGGGACTCACAGCATTATTCATACTCACTGCTCTATACTGTTACAGGCAAACAAATGACAAGTGCTTATTATAGCCTTATACATTCTTTACTCAGAAACTTATTTTAAAGTTTTTAGGCCTCAAAAATACCTTCGTAATATGCACAGGCTTGCCTCCCCGCAGACCTGTCCTGTAACTTGGCCTATAATATAACTGTTTGTCGTCATGGAGATTTAATGGCATGTAGAGCATTCAAGGAAAAGCAGTAACATATTTGATATCTATCAAATGTAGAAAGTAGTAGTAAAAAAAAACACACTTCTAGTCAAAAGATTGGAGACACTTTCATTCATTCAAGGTTTTTTTTTTTTTTTGTCTTGCTACTTCTATAGTTTAGATATATGGAAGACATCAAAACTATGAAGCAAGCTATATGGAATTATTTAGTAAAGCAAAAAAAACAAAACAAAACTTCCATATATGTAAAAGTACACTGTGTGACGCGTTAACAGGCTTATTTGTTGAGGCCTAACTTTGCTTAAAATGAGAACTTACATTTTCACAGTATGATTATTCATGGAAAAGTAGTCCATACTTGAGATCAGGGAAGTGGAACACCACCTTATATACTTTATAGTACGAAAGCCTTTGTAAATGTCTTATTAACCCACCTTCTGTTGTACTCCAATGTAGAATGTTTATTAAAGGGCCAATATTATGCGTTTTCCTGGTCTATGTTGTGTTGTGTTGTGTTGTAAAGGCTTGATCATTTGCCCTGGTCTTGTTTGGCTGCTCTGTGCTCATAGACTTTACAGCGCTCACATAAAACTGTTGTCGGACTTGGGAACAGTGGATTCCATTGGCAGCAGCAGCAGCAGCAGCAGCGGTAGCACTGAACATATATAAACACAATGCTTTAAAGTGCTGGGTCTGCAGATCTCATGTGAACTACACTCCCAAAGGCAAATCACTACATCTAAAGAAAGTACTACAGTAATGAAGCCTGGAGGTCCATGTGTACTTTTGCAACCAAACCTATGTTTTTAGCTAAGGTGTGATAATAAAGTCATAGTAACTTCCTCTTGGGCTCACACGTGTCGGGTGTGTGGATTGGATGGAGTCTGTTTGCCTGGGATCTAGAATACACCACTTTTTCAACCGTTTACAAAGGTAAAAGCATTGCAGGGGAGTGAAAAACAGTGATTTGTGTGGAGCTAATGAGTAAAGAGCTAAACTCTTAATGTGATTGGACGGCCATGTTTGGTTCTGTCTGGAGTTGCAACAGAGGGTGTGGAGACCAGACTTACATAATCTGTATAAAACACACAGAGGGCAGTCTGGACCTACCAGGCAAAGAGTCTTTGGCACTAACATATACAACTGACATGATACTTGGCAGCTCATGTCATCAACATTCTGTGGAGGTATCTTGCTAACTGTAGGCTCTACTCTGTCTGATGCTGTTACTCAAGTTCGACTTTATTCTGCCAACAGTTTTTTTTATTTTATTTTTTTTCACTCAACACCAAAATAGGAGCATGAGCACTCGTGTTGATCACAGGCTCCTGAAAATGCCTTGTATAAATCCATTTTGTACTTTTACTTAAGTTTTCAAACTATCTTAAAAGAAAAAAAAAAAAGTATATAGGCCCTTTAATATTTAATACATTGTGAATTAATTTACTAAAAAGATAAAACAATATTCTTATTTTACTGTAACCAAGCGGCGGCAGTAGCTCAGTTGGTAGAGCGTTTGTCTACTGATCCAGGGATTGGCAGTTCGAATCCCTCTCTTGATGGGTTGACCACGTGTGATCCCAGCTCCCACAGATGTGTGCTGCTGTTGTGTCCTTGGGCAAGACACTTAACCCTACCTCGCCCCCATGACAGAAGTACACCAAGGCTGGCTGTGACGTGGGCCGTCCTCCTGTGGACCCACCACCCGTGGGCGGATCCATGGGGGCTGGTGCGTTGTGTTGTGGGCAGCAGATCTGCTTGGACTGCTGCCCCAGAAATGGAAAAGTGGAAGAAGATGGATGGATGAATACTGTAACCAAATACAGTTACATTTCAACAGAGTTCTAGAGTAGATAGAGACAACCAATGTAGGTCATACGTCATAATGTTCACCTGATTAGAGAAAGGCCAGTCCCCAGTGTTCAGATCTGTGATTATGTTAAACATAATGCAGGTGTCAGGAGCAGGGACCAGTGTCACAAACAGACTTTTAATGACTCCAACTCTGTAACAGTCTGATCCTCTACACATGTCTCTGCCTCTCTCTGTAACCATGGAGATCCTAATAGTCTTTTATTACATACACTCTTTTTATTGCGCCAGAGTGTGTTTTCTGACTTTCCTCCACTTAGCCTCTCTCCTCTCTCTCTCTCCCTCCCTCCTTCACTCTCTCTCCTCTCAGATTCTCTCCCTCTCTTTTCCATCATCTCTTTACTCCCTCTCCCCTTTGTGCTCTCCTCTCTTCCCTCTCTCCTCATTCTTTTGCTCCCTCTCCTTCAATATCTCTCCTATGCTCCTACTCCCTGTCCTCATTCCTCTCTTTTGCTCTGTCGCTCTTTCTTTGCTTCCTCTCTCTTCTTAACTCCCTCTTTTCTTCTTTCACATGGCGTTCATTGAACTTTTAGGTGCTGTACTCGTCTGTCAGATATCGCTCTGGACTCCACTGTAAACAAGTTTATTCTATGGGACGTGAAAGGACTTGAGTATTTATAGAAATCAGAGATGTGACATGATTCTGTGTCACTGTCAGACCTTTACACTCACTGCTCTCAAAGGCCTCTCCATTTGTAGTAGTACCCCCTGTGTGTACTCTATGTGTATTGTGTGTGTACTATGTGTGTACTGTGTGTGTACTGTGTGTGTACTCTCTCCTGTGTTTGTGGAGAGAGCATGTTTGCCTTGGTTCACTCATAATTGGAACATAATGAGTTGGAGGTTAGCATGTGTTTGGAGAGCAGGCCCGAGTAAACAGCGTAAAGTACTAAAGACTGGCCTAGTTTCACCACTCCACCATGTGAGTGTCATGGGCAGATGAGCCTGGACCAGACCTGTGCTTGTGTTGAATAACACACATTTGTCATGTTTAAAGATTTGACCATTTACATGTTAAACATGTAGCCTTTATAATCTCTGTTGGACAAATTCTTGTTCTTTGAGCACTGGGCACAAAAACACAACTGAAACAGCAGATTGTAGACAGAGCAGTCCACATTCACAACACCAAGCGCTCCAACATGAGCCCAGAGGTGGCAGTACACTCCAGTCTGAGGGACCTACAGATAGTGCCCAGCCTTTCTGCTAAAACACGTCTGAAAATAAACTCCACATTATATTTGCTATACAAATATGTTCGCAGCATTGATTGTCATTGAGACGTTCAGATATCTGATGCCCTCTGCAGGCAACAGTGGGCAGTGAAGCATTTTAAATGATCATAGCAGCATTATTATTAGCCTGTTCACTTGTAAGTGGTGATGTTTACAAGTGTACAGGCTAATAATAATCATAGGCATACAGTGATAGGACTTGAGAGAAAATAGCAACAAACGATTTAGACTGCTGACTTTTTCGTGTGCAACTGTTTTCTGACGCAAATATATCACATTTTGGACAAATATTGTTTTGAGAAGAAAAACAAGCTTTATTAACTGTCCCCACTAACTTGCTGGACCTACTTTCGTCAGAACTCGGCTCAGAGGACACTGTCAGGGGTAAGCCAGTGTTAATGCACGACACTGCTGAAGGGGATGCCATACAGATTCACATAAAAAAAAAAAATCTATCCCTTTAAAGTTTATTGCTGACCACAGCGGCCGTAATGAAATATGATCGCCACATGAAAGCTGAATTAGTATTTAATGTGTCAAAGTTTAGAGGCACTTTACTGACCCAAGAAAGAGTAAGTATCTGCTCGCATTCTGTTCATGAGCTCTGGAGAAACAGATGTGCTCCGAACGTGGAGAGAGTTCCTTCTTACGTAGCATTTACAGTCAAAGTTACGTTTTTTCTCCTTTTTCACTGTCCTTATCCCCTTGAAATGCAGGTAAATATTCACGAGCTGCTCACAGCTGATAGGAGTAAAAAGAAAACAAAAGAGCGCTAATGTCACGTGAATGGGCAGCTGCAGTAGTATGATCATTTACACACCCCGTTTCTTTCCCAAAAACAAGCAAATTTCACAGCCAAAATGTATGCTTTTAAACAGCGCTCTCAAGTCTCACGCTTTGAGAGTGTGACACACGCAATTCACACGCTCACATGCCACACATGGTATTTCTCACGCTGAAATTTTGTTAAGCAATTCATAACTATAGCCACAGGTCACAGCGCTTCAGTGCCCAGAAAATCGGTTAGTTATGCAGGCACCGCACCCTCCCCCAGTCCCCCCCCCCCCGCTCCACGGAAAAAAATGTCACTCGCACCCTCCCGCTCCCCCAACATAAATCTCACTCCAACCAAAGTTCAAAACTTGAGAGCCCTGCTTTTAAAGCAACCAATGCTGTTATCTGAAACATGGAGTGGCTTCTTCATGATCTCAACTTGCACATTCTGCAAAAAAACAAAAATCACAAATTTTGAAAAAAAAAAAAATCTCTCACGAATGCTGTCATGTGCCAGCTTTTCCCGTGGCAGGTAATGGTATAATGTGGGCATCCATCTTGTGTTTCCATGTGTGTACTTGCTTACAGCTGCTAACATGTCCGTCCCATTGTGAGCTCATGCTATTCCAAACATGAGCTAACAAACATCCCCAGTCCATGTACTGTCCACAGTTTGTTTACACGGAGGAGTGGAGCTTATTGTGCTAGCTGCATGCTACTTTAACAGGGCTGTCCTGGTGCATTGTGGGAGCGCAGGTGTGGAGCCTACAGGCCTGCATGCATGTTACTGAGGTTAGCTTAGCACTGACATATTTATGAGCAGACGTTTGTTGTGGTTAGACGAATAATTATCTGAAAGCAGTTTGCAGATGTGCTCTGTAATGAGTTGATGGAAATTAGATTTAAGTGATTTTAGAAGTGTTAATAGCTCAACAAATACATATGAACACCCTAGGGCAAAAGCTCCACAGTGTTAAAGCAGGTCTAATTATATAGTTCTAATCTATGACAATCGTGAGTCATTATGTTATAATTTGTACATTTTTAATTGCTATTTTTATCTAAAATTACAATATAAAAGAAACAAGTTTGCTGACTTGCCCAATGGGAGTCGATAATATAATCATTTGGTTATAGCTAGTTAAAACTAATGAGTACAGATCTTTCTTGTGTCATTGGGCAAGACACTGTTTTTCCACTTCTACAAGCTGGTTCACTATGGCAATACTGAGCGTACTATTTACTTTATTTATGTATTTTTCATTTTCAATAATTCAAACAATCTATTGCAAATATATATGTAAGAAACTGAAATTTCCTCCTCCTGCTCCACAGCGACCTGCCCTCCTCTGCCCTCGTCTTCCCCTGGCCTGGGCACACAGACATGTTTTAGATCGAGCAACAGTAAAAGCACTGCTCCACTGTGCCCTCTCTGCTGTGAGGTCAAAAAGGCCAGACTGAACAAGTCCAAAATGAAAGGGGTCAGAGGGGTCAGTCAAAACTCTGATGTCTGTGCCACGACCACTGGAGGCAGATAGTCCTCCACCTGCTGCAATCCACACTGCACTGTAACAAAACAACAAACAAGGCTACATTAAATGAACCAGGATTTTGAATTCCATAAACATGACTTAATTGTATCCTCAGGTACGAGACATGATCAAATACTGACATAAAAACCTAATTACAAATACATTAGACATGATGAAGTAGTTTATGTTGCAATTTGGTGTTTTGGTTCTCATGATGATTATCCAGTCACAGTCTCTCATTTGGGTTGTCAGTTTCAATGAAATTCAGTGTGTTTAAACCTAAATGGTCTCTCTCTGATCTGAATGGTCACTAAACCTAAACCCCAGCACCTGCACCAATCCTGAATCAGTGCTAATGCAGCCTCTGCAGTTCAGGGAGGGAATTCACATGAGGCAAGGCCTGTACATATACTGAGAATGACACAAACTATAGCAGTAAAAAACTGTAAGATGACAGGCATTAAGTCATAAGTATTAAGTATATTTGACTTTATGGATGTTTCTATAGCCATGCCACGCTTAATTTTCTGCACTCCGAACAAGAAAACATTGTATAAGTTGGATGTGGGTTTGTTTGAAGACCCAGTATAACCCAAGCCCGCTGGACACTAATGTTCTGCACACTTGCAGTGGTGGATCAAAGCAGTTACATGCTGGACACCAGATGGAATTTTCAAACTGTTTAACTTGGTTATGTTGCCATATTGTGCTAGACACCCAATCCAAGATTTCACATGGAAAAACAAAGTGTTGTTTTAAAACCAAAACATTTCTTATAAACAGTAAAAGTAACTGTCGGGATATATCATCATGAAACAGGAAATAATGCACAAAATCTAATATTTTTAAATCTGGTAAGAATAGACACAGAAATTAGACAGTAATTTGTATCTGCAGGAGTGGTGCAAAAAACACAAATGTTCAAATCATGTCATATGTCCAACCGCGGCAATTCAGGACACAAGCCGTCCTGGAGGCATTTTGATTCTGAAAGTGTAGATTCTAAGCTTTCCAATGATGTCTTACACATGAAAATCTGACCATATTTGAAGAAGTTGTCGCTATTTGAAAGCATGCACAGCAGATTTTAAGGGGTGAAATCAGCCCCAAAACTTTTCTCAGTTTTCTCACAACTTGCCTCATTTGCATGACATTAAGCTAAGCCCTCCCCCATCATGACTATCCAATTTTAGTACAAAATTTAGTACAAGATTCAAGATTTAAGATTGTTTTTTTGTCATATGCAGGATCAACACAAGGTCAATAATGCAATGAAATACTTAAGATCAAGAAGAACCGTTAACTCGCCAAGATAGTCAGGAAGTACTAATAGCATAGGAAAGTAACCAATATAATTAAACAAAAAATGTAATAAAATAGCAAGGTACAGGTAGGATTAAATAGGGTATTTGAGGAGTATTTCACAGGAGGTAGTACTGCTCAAAAGAATTTCATATTGCATATAATGTAGCATAGTATAATATACTTTAAATAAATAAATAACAAAAATAAATACATGCCATATATCTACCTATGAATAAACTTTTGGTCACATCAAAATGGACTTTAATAACAATTCAATAATTTCAATAAGCTAGCTTTAATTCCAAAAATAAACTTTCAAAGTTCTTTTAAATAAATCAATTAGTATTGGCATTGCAGCCTAATTCATTCAAAAAAAAAGTTACAAAAAGAAAACATTGAAGTTTCAAATGCTGCGCATCCCATAAGAGCTTCCATTCAAAACCTCATGGCTAAATAAGCGCCGAGTCAAAAAAAGTTACAAAAGTGCAGAAACGGGTCAAACTGAATCAAAATAAAGTATTTCTATACCGCTATAGACTATGGCAAAACGTTCGGCTTTTATATCAACAAAAATAGAGTGGAAATTAACCTAAAGAGACTAAAGAGACGGGCTGATCGCATTGTTTCAATGCTAGCGTTAGCATTAGCTTAGCCGCATTGTGAATGGAGATCCGTGGCGCCACAATATGAACGCCACACGAAAGCTGAATTAGTATTTAAACATGTCCTAAAGTCTATAAAGTAAACGTGTTCTTAAAAAGGACCGCGCTAGCGTTTAGTCCCGGTTTTAGTCCTGGTTTAGTCCTGGTTTAGTCCTGGTTTAGTCCTCGTTTAGTCTCGGTTTTAGCCCTGGTTTAGTCCTGCAGTGAGCAGCCGCACAGCGCGGTCCTACACAGAGCACAAGGCAATATGATCGGCATAAGAAAGCTGAATTAGTATTTAAACATGTCCTAAAATCTATAAAATAAATGTGTTCCTGCAAACATAATCGGGTACACTTGTTTGCCTCGTTGTCCGTGGATCGCATATCCGCGCTCTTTCACCAGTAAAGTATCCGATCGCATTCTGTACATGAGCTCCTTCCTTCTTATGTAGCATTTACAGTCAAAGTTAAGGATTTTTAAGTTACGGATGCAAATGCAGCCTATGAAATGCAGCTACATATTCAGGAGCTGCGCACAGCGGAAAAAGTAAACAAAATGTAAGCTGTAGGATGGTAATTTAGACACACCTCGATTCTTTCTGAAAATCAAGCCAATTTCATAGACAAAATGTATGCTTTTCAAGCAGCCAGTGCTGTTATCTGAAACATGGAGTGGGTTCTTCATGATCTCAACTAGCACATTCTGCAAAAAAACGAAAATAACACATTTTGAAACAAAAAAACAAAAAATCTTGTTATCTCAGATTCCCTAATGCCGAGTTGCTAACTGAATAGCCGTGGTGCGTCACATATTGTCACATAAAGCTTTTGTCACTTGTAGACTTGCAGTGGTAAGAGCAACCCCAACTTTTATAGAATACTTTAATAAAATGATTACTCAAGTAGCAGTAAAAGCATGTTTCTAGAAAAGTACACTGAAAAGTAAAATGTCTTTAAAAAGTTACTCAAGTAAATGTATTACCCATCTCTGTACATAGTAAGTAGTAGTATTAGTTTGTTCATATTTTCCTTGTACCTGCACATATTTGAACAACCAGAGTCAAATCAGATTACATACCAGATGTAACTTTTTACATGGCATTTCAATAATCAGATTACACCAGAAATCGATCAGGATCAGACTGTTGTTGTGTATGTAAAGCCAAAGTTTATCCACTAAGATAATAGGCCCTGTAGACACTAACACTCCAGATTGGAGAAGTCCAATTGAACTACTGCACTAAAAACTAAAAACCATTAGCTCCCATACTTGTGTCTCCACACCAGAACTCACTTAAGATTCCTCTCCATTGAAGCTACTATAAACCCCAGCTACATCAGCAGCCCCCCTCCCTCTCCCCTCTCACACACTCATGGGCATGCTGTGTTCCAGGGGGAAATTGAAACCAGATGTTGAAATGTCACATACAAATGAGAATCCCGCGCTAGCCCTCCAACGGTAATGAAAATGAAGACTTAATGCCACACACAAGTCAGGCCAGGGAGGATCAGATGAGGCCAGGCCAACAAGCTCCTCGCTGGGGCTACACCAAGCTGAGCACTGGGGGGTGGGGGTCACTCCACCACCACACCAGGTTTGGCTGCTGCTCCAAACACTGGAGAGGGGTTAGAGACAAAATGAATGGGCGCAGTAAGATTCTGAGTATTAGCAATTTTATAACTGTAATATGGGGATTTAGTATTGAAGTGGCAATAAGATCCAAGTGGGAAGTATTTCCAGTGGCAAAAAATAAAAAACTTGAAGTATATTAACCAATAATAACCACATGTTAATTCACAGTTCATTGGCATTACACCATTATGAATTTATTTTTGCCCAGAACTATCAAAAATTGCCTTCATCAATCATGGGCAGCAGTAGCTCAGTTGGTAGAGCGTTTGTCCACTGATCTGAAAGTTGGCGGTTCAGAAGAAGAAGTGACTTTATTGATCTCACACTGGAGATGGCATTTTTAACCCATCATATATATATATATATATATATATATATATATATATATATATATATATATATATATATATATATATATATATATATATATATATATTAGGAGCAGTGGGCAGCACACATTAGGGCACCCGGGGACCATCTCCATGATCTTCTTGCTTCGGCTTGGTCAGGACCTAAGCTGGAGGTACCTATGGTGCATGTTTTGGGTTGGTGGGGGAAACCAGAGTGCCCGGAGGAAACCCACCCAGACACGGGAAGAACATGCAAACTCCACACAGAAAGGCTCGGGCGACCCAGGGATCGAACCCAGACCATGCATGCAAACTCCACACAGAACACACACAGAAAGGTCTGGGCGACCCAGGGATCGAACCCGGAACCTTCTTGCTGTGAAGCAAGAGCGCTAGCCACTCAGCCACCGTGCCGCCAACATAAACATTATTGGTTGAAGGGTCAGTTCCACTGATTGGCGGTGCAATTCCAGCTCCCACGGATAAATGCTGTCATTGTGTCCTTGGGCAAGACACTTAACCCCCCTCACCCCTAGTGTCTGTGTACACTGGTGTATGAATGTGTGTGGTGAGGGGGTGAGTGGTCCATTGTTGTAAAGCGCTTTAAGTTCCTTGAAGGTGGAAAAGCACTATTTAGCATTAATAACAATATTTGCCAGACAATATATGGAATGTAATGGAAGCTTTATTTGTCATTGTAAACAACGAAAAGACTTGGACGCTAACGTCCCCCCTCTCTCATCAGTGATACAAGAACATAAACAGAATAGGAATGCAATACAAGCAATAACAACAGACAAAGACATAATACAGTGGAATTGTTTACACAAGGTATCTTTTTGTTTGGAAAACCTTACAGGGGGGATTATATGTGACAGCTAAGACAGCTATGTAAGAAGAAGGGCAGAGTGTTATATAGGCACAAGGTGTAAAAATGTCAAGACATACAGATTACAAATGCCATATTGTCCTTAGTCACTTTATTCACCTTGCCTAGTAGAGTACTCTCAGAGTACGAGTCAATTAATAATACATTGTAAAGCGTTTGGGTATTTTAAAAGGGTTCTATAAACCATGTGGAGTACAATTATTATTACAATTTAATAATAGTTACCCATTGCTGTTCCAGGACATTAGACAATTCACTAATTATGGCAGTATTAGCAATGTGTATGTCTTTATGTCTTGCTCGGTGGCAGAGTGGCTGAGTGGGTAGCACTCATGCTTCACAGCAAGAAGGTTCCGGGTTCGATCCCCGGGTCACCCGAGCCTTTCTGTGTGGAGTTTGCATGTTCTCCCCGTGTCTGGGTGGGTTTCCTCCGGGCACTCCGGTTTCCCCCACCAATCCAAAAAACATGCACCGTAGGTACCTCCAGCTTTGGTCCTGACCAAGCCGAAGCAAGAAGATCATGGAGATGGTCCCCGGGCGCAGTAATGTGCTGCTCACTGCTCCTGATAACAGGATGGGTTAAATGCAGAACTGGAATTTCCCCACTGTGGGACTAATAAAGGCATAGCTTTCTTTCTTTCTTTCTTTGCTCAGAGATGCAATGTCAAGTTGAATATCTGTTGAGAACCTTTCATCCCATTCAGCTATCTGCATTTCCATTGCGTATAGCAGCAGTGTGGATTCAAATGCAAAGTAATAACAGCAAAGAGAACCTCAGCTGCTCCTTTTTTATTTGCATAGTTTGAATATCTTTGGATCATTGATATTTACAAAACATTATCACCTCATTAGCGCCGGCTCGGGGTCGGACTCTGCGGCGTCTTCATACTGCGGTGTGTGACTTTGGCTCATTTCCACAAATTAAGCCCCAAATCTGTGCCTTCCCCTCACACAAACGCACAGCCATGCAAAGAGTGGAGGTGACAGCAGACCTCCCTGCTACAAACCCCGGAAACCTTATCCACCGGGGGACAGCTGCAGGCTCAGTACCCAGAGAAAGAGCAGCAGAGGTGGGGTTATTATCCACACAGTCAGGGTAAACTCCCACACTCCCAGGAACATCCACCAGCCAAGAGAGGAGAGGTATGAGGCTGGGGAGGGTGAAACAAGAGGTGGGGGTTAAGTGGAGGTATTTTGATCAATCACAAGGATAAGAAAGTCCCACTAAGGAAATAGCTTGGACTCGTTGTAGCACATAAATTACAATGTCAGAATAGTTTTCAGTAACAAAGAACTAGCAGAAACACATAAATAAATAATTATTGCAACAAAAAGGTGTCACAT
Organism: Paratrypauchen microcephalus; assembly: GCA_036785185.1. Taxonomy (NCBI): domain Eukaryota; kingdom Metazoa; phylum Chordata; class Actinopteri; order Gobiiformes; family Gobiidae; genus Paratrypauchen; species Paratrypauchen microcephalus. The sequence continues at coordinate 197,003 of JAVJIX010000188.1, read as the reverse complement.
AAGAAGGAATCTGCTACCTTCTATGTGCAAACGCCAAAGTCTGTCTGAGCCTTTAGTCCTTTGGTTGATTAATCAGTGTCTTAGTCGATCAAAATTTGTATTAATTTAAATAATCATTTTTGCTTAGATGATAAGGCCGTACATTCCCACGTAGAAGCCATGGGCCCCTTCTTTGAAATAGACTGGGGCTACTGGGGCCAATCTATTTCAAACCCACAAACTGGTCCACCCAAAGGACAAAACACCGAGCCACAAACAAAGCAATGTGGTCTACTCCATTCAGTGTAGTGAAGACTGCAGTGAGCGCTACACTGGAGAAACAAAACAGCCACTTCACAAGAGGATGTACCAACACAGACGGGCGTGCCAGAGTGGACCTCAGTCTGCCGTACATCTCCATCTAGAAACCACGGGCTACTCCTTTGAGGACAGTGAGGTACAGATCTTGGCCAGAGAAAAGAACTGGTTTGAGAGAGGAGTCAAAGAGGTGATTTTTATCAAGAAAAAGAATCCTTCCTTGAACAGAAATGTAGGTCTCAGACATCATTTGTCTCACATCTATAACTCTATCCTCAAACCTAAATCAAAACAAACAAAGAAAACAGTAGGGCAGCCAGGTCAGGACCAGAGGTGTGAAAACACCCATAATCGTCCTTAATGGTTCTGCTAACAAGACCCCACACTCCACTCCCACTGCATTTTGAATAGGCTTACCTAACTCACAGAAACTGTAAACAAAGAGGTGTGATAGTTTCATAGTCATTTCACTGTAGGTAGCTCCTCCCTGCAGACAGTTATAAGCAGTATCCACCAGCACTCTAGCCAGAACTGAAGAAGCAGCTTGGATGAGCAGCGAAACGTATTCGACCAAATAAACTTTAGTCCAGTTGACAAATTGAATCTCTCCTTTTGCCAAAAATCATTAAACTCACAATTCACAAATTGGATCTATATGTATATAAATGCATTTTTTCCTAGGAACTCCCCCTGCAGGTGTAGTCTTGAGAGTCCAGTTTGGGTTGGATTTATTTGATTTCATTTATTGTATTTGAGCATACACAGTGTAACACAAGGATCGCACATGTCTTTAGTCCACCAAGAATTTCTTTAGCTGACTCCAGACCTTACTTGGAACAGTATGAATGTAATTCACTTGGACACTGGCCACTCTAATTATATATTATAGCCCTATTTTTAGAGGTATCATGAAAACTTGCAAACTCTTCTACACAGAAATGCTTATTTTGTCCAAGAATCAACCTATCACTGTGTTATTTTGTGGAGATTGTGTTTGCCACTTTGGAACTTTTGACATAGTAGTAGGTATGAATCATGGTAGATACAAAGGCCTTTGGAAGCATTACTTAAACCAGTGTTTTCCAACCATAGATACAGGGATTCCAGGGGGTATGTTAGCACTTGCCAGGGGGCTCTTGGAATGATTTCAGATTTAAAAGAGAGGTGCAAGGTGAAAATAAATTGGAGTCCACAGGCGATCTCTACAAACTTCTCAGACTGCTCTTAGGTCTTCCATGTTTGACTATCCTCCTCTCTGTCTGGAATTCTGTCTGGAGGCCCCCAAAACCCCCTTAAGGACTTAGAATGTCCTCCATGCACAGATGTTCCTGGCTCTCAGCTGTGTTTGGAAGACACTGTTTTGGAGAAGAGTGGAGAGGAGGAGCTCAGGGTCAGAGCACCACTGGTGTAAACAGGGCCCTATGCCAGGTCCCCCCACGGGCCCTAGACCAGTCAATAAAGCTCTGGCTGAGTGCAACTGCTTATAATCTCCGAGGGGGGTCTGCATGTTGGTTTACAGAGGAGAAGTGTAGCAGAGATAAGCCAAGGATGGTAAAGGAGTTCACAAAGGGTGAAGTATGTTTACACACACTTTTACTTCACCTTGTGTAAAGAAATAAAGATAGACTACGGACTATTGATGGTCTGGCAGTTTCAAAGTTCAAAGTTCAAAGTGTACTTTATTGTCAATTCACTATGTAACAGACATTACACAGAGGACTGAAATAGCATTTCACCGGACTCCAAATGTGCAATTTAAACGAAAAACACGCACACACGCGCACTCACGCACACACACACTCATGCACACACACACACAGCTACACTCATGACATAAAGTACACAGGCATCAACAATAAATAGACATAAAACATACAGACAAACATATACTCTTCCAGCAAGAAGGATAGTCCGAGGTAGAATGAAATGTGCAATATGGAAAGTGCAAGAGTGCTGAAAGCTGCATGGACATCAGTGTGTGTACGATTGTTTTTTGGATGTCAGTTCAAATGTTACCAGGATAATTAAATGAGAAATATGACTATTATTTGGTCATCACTAAATATGTTCTCGTCACAAAACGTAGTATCCAAGCTAGACACTAATTTGAACAAGTATCAATACTAAAAAAGTCCCATTCACTGGACAGAAATGAACTTTGGACTACTATGGGACCTACCTAGACAACTTTTTTTTTTTAAATGATGGTAACAGTTCACTATTGAATATTAAGTCGAAATTGAGATTGAAATTTTAGTATTGTGACAAGGCAAGTTTACTGCTAAAAAAAAATAACGGGTTGTCTTGAATTAAATCCAGTGGGTGAACATTGGAGCCATATTTTAATTGTTTATAAAATGTTTTTCAAAATATTTTGTATTGCACTGTTTCAGTGTACTTGTCTGACTGTTTTCAGTTCTTATTGTCTGTTTTTTGTTTGGGATGAGGTCTGCAGATGATAACTTTAGCTAGATGGTCTGTGAATGACATTGTTTTAACAATGCTCTTTGTTCTGTTACTTTGAATAAAATATTAGAATATTCCAATGGCTTTATAATAATGAATGGTACTCCTCGCTACAAATTTAAATTGCTTTCATTCTTAGACACTTAGACTTAGGTCGTTTTCACACCAGGAAAGTCCGATAGTTCACTTGCTTTGGTCCAGGCCAAATTTTTTTAATTTTTTAAAATTTTGCTGCGGTTCACTTTCACACTGCAGTTTTTTCCCCAAGTGGAAAACATCTATAAACAAAAGCACGTGTGCTGAGGTCGCTCAGCCATTGGACAGAAATGAGCCGTGTCCAAACGTCGTGTCCAAACACGGAAGGAGGAGAATCATGGTGTTACGTGCTGTTTTCAATCTAGCTTTAGCGATATGGTTTGCTCAGTTTTTACAGTTCGCACAAATGTTTGAGCAGCATCGTGAGGTTTACACTATTTTACAATCAATTTCCAACTGACGAAAACACAGGGCAAGACGACTACGGAGGACAGCGCTCATGTGCGCATCAAGTTCTGACTCTTGCTCTTCACGCAAAACGTAAGTAAGTGTAGTCCTATTTATTAAAAAGAAACATGCTATACATAGGCTACATTGAGTGCTTGAGCAACCGCAATTATTACAACTGAAGAACTAAAAGAGCATCTATGTCTTAAGTAGAGCAAAAAAAGTATTTTAACTTAAAGTACTTTTATGGCTCAAGGGAACTTGATTGTTGTATTTTATAACAAATGTATAAAATACAACACAACTTAAGCTTAACTTAAATATAGCGATACTAATCGCAATAGCCTTTCTATAGAGTGTTTTCACGAACCCGGAAAAACAGGACGATTACCTGGATGTGCGGCCATCTTGGGAGAATTACACGCTCAAAATTACATGTTAGATAGCAACCATGCAGAAAAAAATCAAAATTTCGCAAGAAACCTTCCACATCGGAATCCAAAAGTTCTGACACAGTTGACCAGCTGTATAGGGATAAGTTGGATGCCAAAGAAAAGAAGCGTTATATGAAAAAACTCGAATTAATTGGGCAAGAAAATCTGTATGAGATGGATTCAAGTTTGTTCAATGACAGTGGCGATTTGTCGATTCTGTAAGCTATCCCGACATTGTGAACTACCTGGTCTTCTCCCCAAGCCCATATACAGCACAAGACCTTAAGAGCTCTAAAGGTCTGGAGACAACAACCAGTTTGTTTGTGGCTGGGTACGAGAGCGTAAAGTGCGGAAAATTGGAGACGAGTGTATTGTGATGGCAAAGGTAGGCATACTTGTATTACACGTGTAATGTCTTTAAGTACGAGTATAATGCGTTTTATTATTCACATTTGCAAAGATTAAAATATTAACATTGTAATACACGGTAGCTGAGCTAGCGCTCATGCTTCACAGCAAGAAGGTTCCGGGTTCGTTCCCTGTGTGGTACGGTATGGCTGTAAGATTCGGGTCGCCTGAACCTTTCTGTGTGGAGTTTGCATGTTCTCCCTGTGTCTGGGTGGGTTTCCTCCGGGCACTCCGGTTTCCCCCATCAACCCAAAACATGCACCATAGGTAAAATCCTCCAGCTTAGGTCCTGACCAAACCGAAGCAAGAAGATCATGGAGATGGTCCCTGGGCGCAGTCATGTGCTGCCCACTGCTCCTAATAACAGGATGGGTTAAATGCAGAGAAGAATTTCTCCAGTGGGAGATCAAGAAAGTCACTTCTTCTTCTTCAGTTCACTGTAGGGGCTAATGAAGCAAATGAACATGTACATATACAAGTATTTACAACTAATATTTATGCCTTGGATCTAGTTTAGTCGGTGTTTGTTTATGTAAACATGGTCGCTACAAATTGGTTCAAAATTAGCAGTCACAATGCACAGTATGAAATACCTACCGGCTGTGAAATGAGCTGAGCATATGCGAATGTTGTCAAGATTTTTTCCATCCAAGTTCTGTTGAAGACTGGCGATCCACAATGGCCTCCTTTCCTTTGATAATCGCTCTGTCTGTTCACCCTGGCTGGTCACTACTTTAAGTAAACGATAGAACTGCAAGTGTTTTTCTCTGTCCGTTCTATTGTGACAGCCTAGGGCCACACAATGCTTGACCATTTTGCTTTTTTTTTTTTTTTTTTACTTTGCGGCATAAATGCACTGTTCGCAGTGCTTCAAATGCCCCCAAAATGGCCGACTTCTGGATTATGATGTCACATGAAAATGCTCTATAGCATTTGTAATGTTGAACTAGCCTTATGCTAACAGTTTGTCAGCTAACAACAGAGGGGAAGCATATACCTCTTATCCATCGTGCGGAAGAGACTTTTAAATGACTCTTTGGTGACCGTGTTTACAGGCACCGTTTCCTTGGTAATGTCGTGTGTTACAGCAGTTGTTATCTCGTGGTGTCTTCAGGTGCTTCTGTTATACGGAGTTACACTGGCAAAAGAAGCTGTAATTGTTGTCTGTTTGGCCCGAGTATCACTTTTACTAGACGTTTCACTGGACTTTCTCACCATGCACTCGTCATGCAAATGCAAGTGGTGAACTTTCAAGTGGGGGTATAAATTGGTTGTGTTTCCACTGGATGCACGACATGTTTTGTGCAGCACCTGTTACTGATGTTCATCTGCAGCCTCAAACCCGAAACACTGCCAAATTACCAATGTGCTGTTTTTCTTTGGGTTCAAAACTCTTGACTCCGCTTTTGGTCCCGCTGACGCCATTTCTGAAATAGATGACCAGCTACACTGATTGGAGTCGAGACCGCGTGACCTGTCCACGCGCAGCACGCCGCTTCTGATTGGTGAGTTTAGCAGCATAGCAGGGAGGCGGACCAGGCGGCATAGGTGTGTGAGATAGTTGACAAAAACAAACCTGGGTCAGTTAGGAGCACTGAAAAAAAACTTCTTAAGGATCTTTAACGATTTAAGCAACTTTAATGATCCCAAAATCGTGTTGTCTGAGATTGCGAGATCTAAAATGTTAGATCGTTCAGCCCTAGTTCCAACTATGTCAGCTCTTTCTGGTCAGATCATGTTAAATTAAAGCTATTTTAATAATGTGAGTAACAAAACGTCTGAAAGAGTATTGCTTTCATTTTGCTTCACACCACCGCGGAATGTTGATGACATCAGTATCAATATCTTTTGCTACTGAAAATTGTGTTCAGTTTAAGTTGCTAATGACTGTTCACAGTCTTCCTGTGCTCAGACCTTCTGTTGACCTGTTCCATCGCCAGCCCCTGTTTGCTCTTTCCAGTGTTTAGATGTGCACATTCCTGGATGACTGTCTGCGTCTCCAAATGAGCTCACTCCACACAGCTGCAGCAGTGAGTCTGCCTTGGACCAGAGTGCAAAGTGAAGGGTCTTTCTCATGTAATTAGCGTTGTGCTGTGGAGCCAGACATCTCCTTTGCTCTCAATAGCAGAGCATGGAAGCTAATCAAGGGTTTCAAGCCATGGCAGCCATCCTCCACGGTCACAGCAATTAAGCAATTCAAATCAAAATATTATATCTATTGAATGGGTCTTTCAAATCAGGAAATAATTGCTTACAGGAAACCGATGAATAAAGATTATGCGCCGACATCAGTGAAATATGCCCCTCAAATTTACGACTGAGTGGTAAAACTATGGGCAGACAAAATGTGTTGCTTTGTTTTTTTTGCCTATTTTTTGTCTGTGGAGCTTGGCCCAAAACATGGACTTAGAAACAGATTATTTAAAGGTCATATATATTACGCAATATGAGCTCTTGTGAGCTTTAAGCCACGTCGTAATGCTGTTACCTCATCAAAAACAGACCTGGAGTTGTATTTTGTTTCATTCACACATGTTTGAGTAACATTTTATTATTAGTCTGTTTATATCTCCAAAACTCAAAATGCTCTGTTCCACCTTGTGATGTCAAGCAGCAGTTTTCAAGATTAACAATCAAAAATAACAGATACCAGAAACAAAACACAACTCTAGATACTGTATACTTTTGATGAGGAGCCAACATTATAACATAAATCTGAAAATTATGTAATATGGGCCCTTTGAGGAGAGGAAGGTTCAGTTCAACTGTGTCTGACCCCAAAGTCTGTATGAGTGACTCATGTGCGTGAAGTCTGCAGTGTCTCTGTTGTTTAGCTAGCTGTTCACTGGTTTGCTACTACTGTTGAGTTCATTTTCTTGTTGTAGATGTCAGGTACAAACTAAATATTTAAAAGATTCTTAGACTTTTATGTTTATTATTACACTGTAGCAGCTCTGTCACATGTTTGAAGTGTTTGGAGCTCTCATACACCTTTACCATTCACGTTCCAAAGGCTGTGATGTCATCTGCAGAACTCCTATTAGGAACCCTTTGTCCTCCTTTTTGTTACCAGAAGCAGGTCGCCAGTGACCAATTAAGTGCTTGAGGAGTTGAGAGAGGAGTTTGTGCCTGTCAAGAGGTGAAGGGTGATGGGTGAGTCCCACTTTGATCTCACTAATGCTGGGATTGATTTGGCATCTCTGTTTTCTGAGGTGGGGCTGGTCATCTACTTTGTGTGTGGTCGGAAAGGAACCGTCATGTCATGTTTTCAGTGGAGGAGCTTGTGTATAGAATCCAGATGGGAAAAAAGTGTGAATGTCTGTATGTATGTTTTTATTGTCTGTGTCCACTATGTATGTCCATTTCAGAGTTCAAAGTACCCAATATTAGAATAGTGCAGGTAGGGGCCATCTTGGCATCAGAAATCTTGCCTTGAGACCCTAAAGAGCTAGGCACTGTTGAGAACTAAAGAAGTAGCTTGGATAAATGGTGAAATGTATTCACTTGAAAAAGTGTATTTGACAGTTACCTTCTTTTAGTATGTATGGACTTTCATCACTTTAATTTGAAGATGGGCTATTAGTTGGTGATCTTAGTTTAAATTTTGTCTCTTTTTAGACATGATCCACCATACAGAAATCACAGAGAAGTGTCTACACATTTTAGACTCAGCATTATGCTCATGAAAATCCATTTGCATTTTATTTTTACATACACACTTCTCAGTCTCATCCTGTAAACCTCTCTAGAGTTCAGATGGCTGAGATTGACACACAGATTAGCCAATCGGGGGCATACATGGTCCGTCCGTATCACAACAAACACGGCTGCTTGTGAGGAAAATAGAAAGACAATATCACAGGGGAGCTGAAAAGCATGACGGATTTTTGCAGAATCAATGAGCAAAGCACTAAACTGTTCATCTGAGGAGACTGTATCAAAAAGTACACAGATATTTCATTATAGATTTCAGGCAGACACATTTTTGACTTAAAATAGAAGGAAAAGTCTTCACAGCAGTACTGTTAAGTTCAGCTGCCCTTTCTTATGCCCCTATTTCTATTTATTTATTTTTATTTTGTTTTTGTTTTCTATTTTAAAGTTGAAATGAGTCATCAAACCTCTGACACTTTTTGCATTCAATTTGGAGCTTGTCTCTGAAGCTATCTTTAAATCTTTAGTGTAGTGTCTCTGTTCTGTTGTTAGCTGGAACTATTTTTGAAACTTGAAAACATACGTTGTTCTATCTAAACTAAACCCAGCACTGCCTTTATGTATTCCCCACGTATCCCCTTACAGTATCTGAAAGCTACAACCAGACCTTGAACTACTTTTTCTAGGCTAATGAAAACCCTTTCTCGCTCTCTGTTTTCTCTCCCCCTCTTTCTTTCAACGCTGCGAATCGATGCAAATTACCAGCCGATCATATCAGCACTTGCCCTGTGGAGTTTTAATACAGACTTCCCTTTTGTAGATGTAAACACGAGCTGTGACAGGCAGATGAGGCGGTCATGATGGAGAGGTGTGGACAGGTCTGGGCATATGAATACTTGGTGCTTTGTGAGCTAATGGACATAAGGTCACTGCTCGGGCTGATGGATGTTTTACACTGTGAAATCTTCTGAGCGGATTGTGAAGCCAGTTGAGGGGATTGTGTCGAAGGAAGCGTGCAATTAATAAAAGGAATTTTGGACTATGATGGGACCAATGGTGGACAAGAGTTCATGTTTGAGAATTTGATGTCGTAGTTTCACATGGAGGGCAATTTGATACTTAGGAGCTGATGTCATCATTCCCTAGGGATGTGATGCTAACTGAAGGTACTACTCAATCTGAAGCTTTGTGCCTCAAGTTAGACTTTGATCTGAGCTTTATTTTAACACAATCTGATGAGAAATAGTTGACTTCTATAGTAAATGTGAGGTGATTTGTGCTCATAAACAAGTCTCAAGGACATCAATTACAGCCACAAGCTAGTTAACATTAGCCAACAGTTTTTCAGTTAGTCACTCTCACCTTGGAGGTACTGTACATGTAAAACACCCCCAGCATGATGCCACTGCAAAGAGATTCACTGTGATCCACAAATATTGAATCTTCTCATTACTTGTTTGGGATTGGCGCCACAAACGTCATATTAGTCTCTATGGATATGTTATTCCTTTGCCTGGAATGTTGCAAAATATGTCTTTAAATAATTGCATGTGGTTTGTTAGAATTATCTTAAGACTTCAGGCATTCTTACCGTGAGTGGGGTCACTTCTTTTCCTCTGGCAGCACGGTGGCTGAGTGGCTAGCACTCATGCTTCACAGCAAGAAGGTTCAGGTCGCCCGGGCCTTTCTGTGTGGAGTTTGCATGTTCTCCCCGTGTCTGGGTGGGTTTCCTCCGAGCACTCCGGTTTCCCCCACCAACCCAAACATGCGCCATAGGTAAAATCCTCCAGCCTAGGGCCTGACCAAGACTAAATAACAAAACAAATCATGGGGATGGTCCCTGGGTCAAATGTAGAAACAACTTCTCCTGTGTGAGATCAATAAAGGTCAATCTTCTAATCCTTAACCACCGTAAGGCGCTTTGTGCTACAATTTTGTATGAAAAGCGCTTTATAAATATTGTTTGATTTGATTTGATTTGATTCTCCGTAGACTTCTAATTTCAGGTATGTGATGATCATCAAGCAGGTGGAGGACTCTTTACCAGAAAAGTTACATAGTGTACTTTTATGTGAGTGGCAAGGAATAACTTACTGAGCTGTGGTGGGATGAAGATAATGTATCATAGATTTGATGTAGAGGCCTGGTCAGTTGGTTGAAGAGGAGAAAAGGCTGAGGTGGTCTGGTGGTTCCACTGCTGTGGTGGAGATGGGAGAGAAATATTTGATCCGTGGATGAAACAACAGGACAAAGTGGACAGAGAGTGCATTTGTATGAACGGGTGTGACTGGAGTCTTGGACTGGTTTGCAAGGGTTGAAAGAAAAAGGCTGAGATTGTACTTAATACTAAACATATATTTTTCTTGTTTTTTTCCAGTGTTGCGTGATGACTTCCGACAGAACCCTGCAGATGTGATCGTAGCAGCGGGAGAGCCAGCCGTGTTAGAGTGTCAGCCTCCACGAGGACATCCAGAGCCCACCATCTCCTGGAAGAAGGATGGAGTCACCATCGACGACCGCGATGAACGCATCACGGTAGGGCATCTGTGCTAGTGTACAAGAGTGAGCTGTGTCACAGAGGGGTGATGGTGGCAGAGTAGTTAGCTTCACACAGTAGTAGCTAAAAATGTTACTTAAAGTCTCTATACCTGATTTTCACCGTCCTAAAAAAAAGAAAAACAGAACTAGTTCATTTCAAACGGTTTTCAGTGGTCCAGTTATTCCTCACTTACCTTATGCATTCAGAGCATCCTAATTATTCACCACAATGAATTTATAAGCACTTTTCACAACTTTCAGAGACCAGAGCGGAGTTTTTGTTTTACAGTAAAGTTAACACAAACTAGCATGCTAACTGCACACTTTCTGTTACTCTGACAATAATCACATGCAGACTGTACACAGCTGACTTTGACCTCAAGAGCTGCTTAAACAATATATCTGTACTTTTACTCAAATACATGGAAAAAAGGGACGTAAGGGTAAAGTTGCTTCAAAATAATATGAATCATTGAGAAGTACAAAGTAATGCTTTGGTAACTGGCAGGTAATTACTCAAATAAGAGTAAACAAATATTTGGTTAAAACAACCACTCAAGTACAGTAATTATAAGAGTAACTGTGAGTATGTAATATTTGATTTATAATTTGAAATGATTATAACTGGAAGGACAAAACATGAAATCATGCTCAAAATTGTTTTAAAAAGACAGACACAAAAATGAGTCAAAGATTCATAAGATTGCAGTGCAAGAACAAGAATGTTCAAATCATTGCATATTTTCAACATAAAGCTTCTGTTGTGTTGTGTGCTCACCTAGAGTAACCTTTTATTTGAGTAAGAGTACTGTAATAATGCCAAATATATTATTATTATTATTATTATTATTATTATTATTATTATTAAAAGTAGAAATACAGTTTCAGAATATTAGTAAAACTTTAATTTTATGAAAAAGTTACATGTAACTGAGTACTACCACAGCAAAAGGATCTTGCTTTAGTTGCGTGCAGTTTGCATGTTCTCCCTGTGTCTGTGTTGGTGTTCTAAACATGCTTTGTTGACTAATTGTCCAATTTGATTGTGAATGGATATCCGCGGTGCCACAATATGCAGTGAGCAGCCGCACAGCGCGGTCCCGCACAGAGCACAACGCAATATGATCAGCACACGAAAGCTGAATTAGTATTTAAACATGTCCTAAAGTCTATAAAGTAAATGTGTTCCTGCAAACATAATTGGGTATACTTACTTGCCTTGTTGTCCGTGGATCGCATATCCGCGCTCTTTCACCAGTAAAATATCTGATCACATTCTGTACATGAGCTCCTTCCTTCTTATATAGCATTTACAGTCAAAGTTAAGGATTTTTAAGTTACGGATGCAAATGCAGCCTATGAACTGCAGCTACATATTCAGGAGCTGCGCACATCTGATAGCCGGAAAAGGAGAACAAAAGAGCGCAAATGATCACCACGTGATTGGTCCGCAGCAGCAGGATGGTCATTTAGACACACCTCGATTCTTTCTGAAAAACAAGCCAATTTCACAGACAAAATGTATGCTTTTATCTGAAACATGAAGTGGGTTTTTCATGATCTCAACTAGCACATTCTGCAAAAAATGAAAATTACAAATTTTGAAAAAACAAAAAAAACAAAAACAAAAACGTTGTTTATCTCAGGCTTTCTAATGCCGAGATGAGGACTGAAAGTCCGTGGTGCGACAAATATATGTCAAAATAAGAGTTTTACATTGCCTTAGCATTGTTCCAAGTAGAAAAGTAAGAACTTTACTTTTAACACTAAGCCCGCTACCGAACATCACAGTAAAATGTTGGGTTGTGCATTGCATTGTTTTACTTATCAAATAGTTTACATGTCCCCTTACAAAAAGCATTTCCAACACAGAGCAATCAAGTGCAAGTACAATCATTTGGATACGAAGAAACTGCATTCATAACAAATACTAGTGTCACCACTGTACTTGGGCATACTGCACAATGCAGTATTTTGGACATGAAAATATTGCAGTACTGTACATTCATCAGTCACAGATAAGCAGGGGAAGCATAACTGTCAATCTGTGGGTCAGATACTGCTTTGCATTCAGGACTTTAATTAATCTCCACAATGCACCGACCCACAAACCTAACCTTACACCTTTCACTGAATGTCACAGGCCAACATCTATTAGGCCTAGGCCTGTCTTTGCATCTGACAATGACATTTCATAATATTTCCTGTGTATATTCCAACAGTGGCTGACTGGGTATGGGCATTGAGCAAATTTGATTAAAATGAAAGTATTTATTTACAATCAGACAGCATAGTTCACACATAGTTCACATAGTTTACATACACTAATACCTAGCTGAATGTGGATATTTTCAATAAAAACGCAAAGACCATTTATTTCATGTAGTAAACATAACTGAACTTTATTTAAATAAACATGTTTGTGTCACATTTCTCTTTTTTATTTGAAGAATAACACACCATCAGTACACACACACAAGAAAAACATGGACAAAAAGGAAAAACATAAGGCACAGTGCAATATACGTGGCAGGCTGTGTACAATACATGAGTTAGTGTACAATATAGAATAAACTCTATAACTAACACAAAATCTGCATCACTTAAAATATGATTTAAGTGATGCAGATTTGTGGATTTTGTATAACATAGATAGGGAGAATCTTATGACGCCTAATTGGTGGAGGGATATGTGGTCTATGTGTGTGTTTATGAGTGTCTACATTCATTTATTTATTTACTATACTGACAATATTTAAAGGAAGGCCATGATATAGGATATGCAGTATGTTGTAGGCTGTGTGCAGTACATGAGGTAATGAGGCAGTGTGCAATAGTAGATGAACACTTGTGATTGTGATGCAGACTGTGGACTGTGCGTTACTTGAATACTTCTCTCTGTGTATCCATGTGTTTTGCTTATAATATGTAAACATGATTTTATATGTGTATGTACCTGTGCCTAACAACAAAGGCTTATCAATCAATCTAAAACATACCTCCATGATGTACAGCAGTTTTTAGATGGCTTTGCATGTGGGTTTCCACCCTGGCATAGTCACCCTTGTACTGTGGACAGAAAGGGCAGTGGAGCAGTGTGACCCCCTGGTCCTGGCATCTTTGTAACAGCAGCTTCTGACCGCTGGGCAGTGCTGACCAATGGAACTACAGTGAAAGGAAGACATATGGAGAACAGTGACCAAACTCAAATGTATTCTTATACCATCTTACTTACTGCTGCTTGAATTTGCTGCGTTAATGTGTTAAACAAACAAGCAACACGGATGCTTAATGTGCTTTACATCTTCACTTTGAATGACATTTAGATGGAAAGAAACAAATGTGTATTGTGATACGTGACAAAAGCACGATGCCTAGTTTTGTCAGTATTTAACTTACTCTAAGCAATCATTGAAATAAAACAATCTATTCCTCTGTGTGGTGAGTTTCCCGAAAGCATAGTTGCTAACTTAGCAACTTTGTTGGTTTCTATGCAATTTCCCATTGCCAACCAATTAAGATACTAAGTATGTGTACATAAACATAAAAAATAAACATTAACCCCTGTCTAGCTGTAGAACTACGGCTACACAGCCTATCAATAGCTCCGTCAAGTCTCTTGCCAGGCTATCGCTAACCAACTTGTTAACTTGGTGCTTTCGTTGTCAGGGTCTAATCACATTGTTGACAATGTTTATGAACATTTAACATGACGCTGGAATTGCTCAAACTGTACAAATTAATGATACTTACGGACATAATATCCCACGAGACAAACGATATTGAAACATTTTGCCAACTTTGGATTGAAAGAAACCGGAAAGCGGAAGAGTGCAAGTTGCTGCGAGTGTGAGTGAGTGCGAGTTCCTGACTGGTTGATTAAACACTACGGGAATGCCCATTGGGGAGTTTCTGTGGCACGTCTAGAACACCCGCGCTGGAGACCGACCCTCCTTAATCTGCCTGCTCTGGGGCTGTGGGCTTGTGGTGAGCCTGGAGGAGGACCATGGAGCTCCCCAAATGCTGATAGCAGTGAACTTCACCAAAGCCCAGTCATGGAAAACCCAGTCCCCGCATAATAAATCACAGCCGTTAATATAGATGTTCCACTTAGGGTTGCCAACTCGATGAAAAATAAATAAGGGACACCCCATTGGCAGGGCCGGACGGCCCGATTGCCTTCGCCCTTCCTGATGTAGTGAATCTTTTTAACCTTTTTTTTTTGCATGTGTGAAAGGATTTTTTATCTATTTGACTCAACCTGAATTGAATTAGATGCATATTTGAGTAATATGAACACATAGAAAATAAATCATTATTAGCCATTTATTTTTAATTATTAATCAACATTAACAGAATAAAATAAATATCTGTCCTGCTTAACTTAAAACTGTATAAATTAATATAAAACAATATAAGGCAGAACATAGTGCACTGCCTGAACACTACAAATGATGCATGTTCTAATATAATTATCTCTCTATCTGAACTTGTAAGTCTTACACGTTTTTCAGCTTGCGAGCTACTTATAAAATTACCAAGTCAAAATGATCCACCTACTACAAATATAATAATATATAATAAATATATTGACAATTCTTTACATGTACAATGCATGTTGATGTACCTTAGGTACATTCTGCACATTTTTTGTCATTACCTTCTCTGATGACTTGCACTGAATGGAATCAGCTCGGAATGCGTAGTCCGGACAGTAGCTGCTGACAGCCTCAAGCTCACTTCTAAATGATCATCAGTCATGGTGGAATGGTACTTGGACTTAATGATCTTCATGTGGAAAAAGGCTGACTTACACTGTTTGGTCTCCCGCAAAAAACTCTACATAAACTTCAACTGGTTCAGAATTCAGCCGCTCACATTATCCCACATACACCCTCCATCAACCACATCACACCCATCCTACAACAGATCCACTGGCTCCCCATCACACACCGCATTCAATACAAAATCCTGCTCCACACATTCAAAGTCTTCCACAACCTCACACCTCCATATCTCTGACCTCCTCCATATCTCCACACCTGCTCGCTCTCTGCGCTCCTCCTCCTCTCTCCAGCTCTGTCCCCTGTCCCTCTCTGAACCCATTCTTTGATTATTTTATTTTTTTTAACCTGTTTTTTCAACTGCTGCCCAGAATTCTGGGCAGCAGATCTGCTTGGACTGCTGCCCCCGCAACCCAGAAATGGAAAAGCGGAAGAAGATGGATGGATGTTTTTTCAACTTTCTACCTGGAGTCACGTTCTCTTACTGGTTTTGCAGTGGTATTTACCAGCCTCTGCACATTTACCAAATGCATGTGACAAACAGATGCATTTGTGCACTTTTATTAGACAAAATTGAACCACAAGTCGTGGTAGGCCTGCGCTGTGCTGTAGGTCTGTGCTGTTGGCCTGCTCTGTGCTGTAGGTCTGTGCTGTTGGCCTGCTCTGTGCCAACACTGTAACATAAATTTAGAGGACACTGTCAGGGGTAAGTCAGTGTTAATGCACGACACAGCTGAAGGGGATGCCATACAGATTCACATCAAAAAACCCAAACTATCCCTTTAAGGAGGAGCGAGAACTTTTATTTGCCAGTCAGTGGGGCAAATAAAATGTGAATTTCCCCATTGTGTAGAGAACTTTTATTTGCCACACAGTGGGGAAATGCACAAAAAAATTTGAGAACAGCAAGAGAATAGACACTGCACTCCAATTGGCTGGTGTTGGTTATGTATATGTATATGTAGAGTATATGTATATGTATACATATATGTATATGTATATGTATTAGGGATGCAAATTATCGATTAATTCATTAATTGATAGTTGATTGACCTTATCGATCGATTAACGATTAACTGATAAGCAGCGTTTTTCACCTGAATTTTAGTGTTTCAATAGGGTCTTTAAGAATATAAGCTATAGTATACATAACACTGAGTCAAAAATATATCATAGTATTATATTGTATATTCCTCAATTAATTATTCCTTAGTAAAAAGCAGACAAATGTATTGATGCTGAATAACAAAATACATTCTTTATTGAAAATAAATTGAGGACGTTTTTTGTAAAAACGAAACTTGCGCTTGGTACATGCGGCTTGACGCAGAGCTCCGTGATATGAAATGATAAAAAAATGAATTGATCGGGGAAAACATTTCAGTCACTCACATGCACAGTCGCACACACACACCGGCACACGGGCTGGACAGCGGGCTGCTTCCACTGCGCTTTCACGTGGAGCCTGCTACGCGGCCCGGGGCGGAGGAGCACGTGCAGCACGGTGCGCACGTGTTCACGCAGACAGCGGGACGCGGAGCGAACCAAGCGGCAAAAATTGGGTTCACAGGAGAACATTTTGCACTGCTTCTAGATCCGGCCGCGGATGTAACGCTATGGTCCTTCTCGCGAGTGGGTTCACATCTCGTGTTCACATTCCAGAGTAGCGCCCCCTCCTCTAGCGATTAATTACAATTAATGCATTTTAATCGACCAACGTCTTGATCGACAATTAATCGTAAGTCGATTAATTGTTGACATCCCTTATATGTATATGTATGGGCCCTGTGAATGTGTTACATCTGCACAGCCCTGGACGATTCTGCAGCAGTGTAATGATTGCACAGAGAAGGCCTTCTCTCTGTAACTTTTCCTCTATACAAGTTTGAGATTAGGGGTGCGTGCTTGGCTGGAGCGCAGGGTAATTGGAAGAAACAAGCATGTAATCTGGTTGAAGGGAATCCAATCTTATCTGGAGGAGTGAGAGGGTCAGTGATAAGTACCAGAGCTGTACAGGGGAACGTATGGGAGCTTTGGGCTGCATCAGAGCTCAGAGAGAGGGCTGGTGTGTCTGGGGAGGATACATGTGTGTGAAGGGGGAAGTAATTGAGCATAATGCATAGAGACATTTTATTTTGGTCTAATTCTGTGATTCACTAACTTTTGACATCTTAATACTACGTTAGCTAATCGTCTGAAATAGTACATCAGAGTAATTCCTAAGTTTAGAAGTTTTAGTCAGCAGGCCAGGAGAAGATTGGGATGTACCACTGACTAACAAACCACTTTTTTTAAAGGTCCTATATTACACAAAATTGACTCTTGTGAGTTTTAAGCCATGTTACAATGCTGTTACCGCCTCAAAAACAGACCTAGAGTTGTGTTTTGTTTCATTAACATGTTTGAGTAACCCTTTATTATTAGTCTGTCTCCAAAGCTCAAAATGCTCTGTTCCACATTATGGAATACAAGTGTTAGTTTTTTAAGTTAACAGCTCCTTTTACCTTTAGTTCAGTAGAGATGGGCACACACTCTTTCTTTAGATAACAGAATGTGATTTTTCAACATTATTGGTTTCTTTTCTGTTCCCATGTGGCCTTACTGTATTTCTGTATTCCCTCAGTGGTCCAGGTAGGTTCCACAGTGGTCCATGGGCGTATACTAGTCTATGTGCTCTTATACTTGTTCCAATATTCTGATATGAATGAGTATCTAATTTCTTTAGTTTTAAGTTTTAATATTGCTCATTACAGATTTTAGTATTGATTAGTATCTGATTTTTGATACTCCAGCGGCATCTCAAACTGAAATTTATGTTTGCAAGTCTGACACACTGATGTAACTTTAGCATTTCCACTAAACATTAGAACTTTTAAGGACGCTCGGTAGTTATTCTGTCTCAGTCCAGTGCCTCCTTGTCCCCATGGCCTTTACCAAAATAAAGCAGGTTGCCCTTTTCTTAGCTCCAGTGAACACAGCCAAATCCCGTCAGCACCGCCTGAACACTCAGAGTAAATGAGTCAAATCCTTAGCCGTAGCGGTGTTAGCGTTGCCTGCTGCGCGCTAAATCTAGGTCTGTGAGAAGCAGCTGGCAGGGCTCACTGTAAACTTCCGTCACGCACAAGGACTCACGGAGAGGCCCCCACACAGGCCCTTAAGGCTAGCGCTAACGTCATGTCTGATAGTGGAGAGTTGTTAGCATGTGCACTGACAGGGCCTGCTCCATGTCCGGGAGAGGCTAAGACTGGTGATAAAAATAGAAATGGGGAACAGTTTGATATTATGTTATGAATAAAGGGGCATTATTGGGGCCAAGCACCGAAGGTGCTAGGCACCATAGTGTTTCTACTGATTCTTATTATTATATATTATTCCTCTGACCATGGGAGTCTATGGGGGCGGCAGTAGCTCAGTTGGTAGAGCATTTTGTCCACTGATCCAAAGGTTGGCAGTTCAAATCCCGCTCTTGACATAAGAAACATCAGTGGTTGAGCGGTCAGATCCACTGACCCACAGGTTGGTTGGTACGATTCCAGCTCCCACAGATGAATGCTGCCGTTGTGTCCTTGGGCAAGACACTTAACCCACCTCGCCCCCAGTGTCTGCGTACACTGGTGTGTGAATGCGTGTGTGAATGGGTGAGTGGTTCCTTGTTGTAAAGCGCTTTGGGTGCCTTGAAGGTGGAAAAGCGCTGTATAAAGATGTGACCATTTACCATGACCATTTATGGCAAACCCTTACCTGGCCAGCCAAATGATATCTCTCTGTATTTCCTATACACCGCGATACCATTTGGACACTCTCCATCCACTCTCGCTCCTCCGGTTCCAAACCGACTCCGCGATTCTGATTCGTTCAAAGATGGTGACGTCAGTGCACCCGCCTTTGCCCGCAAAGTCACTCTTAGGCAGCGGAAGTTCCGCCTCAGTTTTGAATCAAGATGGCGCAATCTCTGATTGGTTCACTTAGCTGTCTGTCTACGCGCAACCGCAGCGTATTCTGTGGATCAAACGTTACCAGACTCACTCGCTGGTACAGCGATGAGTCATGGATTCTTCCAGGCAAGGCAAACCCTAGAAGTTGTGAAATTTTGCATGCACATTCCAGCCAGTCTCCTCATTACCCACAGCAATTTATAGGCCCCCAGCCCCAACCCTCTAGTGCCACCAGCAGCTCAAAGTTGCAGAAATTTTCAGGAATTTTCTGCTTTGCTAGGCAACGCAGAAATGTACCTTTGATCTGTCTTTAATGTGTCTTTGATCTGTTAAACCTTGTTAGACCCCGTCAGACCCTGTCAGACTCTGTTAGACCCTGACAGACTCTTTTAGACCCTGTTAGGGTCTCTAGCGCCACCAACAGGACAAAATTTGAAGGGCATTTCTGCTTATAACATAGCGTTTGATTGGCTGTCATGACAAAACGATAATACATGCTGAGGCCTACATGCACCTTCGGTGCTTGGCCCCACATTGCTGCTTGCAGCTATATTTACATTATTTTTTGATCTATCTAGGGAGGCCAGATTTTCAAAATTCAAAACTGGAACACACCCGGGTTGGGATGGTTGGTATAAATTAAATTGTGAAAAGTGCGTAATAGGGGTGGCACGGTTCACAAAATTCACGGTTCGGTTCGTATCACGGTTTAAGGGTCACGGTTTTTGGTTCTGTACAGTTCTTATTGGTTTCTTTCAAAATGCACCTTATATCCATTTATCTTAATAATCCACAATAACAGGATATAACATTAAAAAGGTTATAAGATTATATAATAATCTAATGTAATAATACAATGTAATAATCACACAATCTGAATTTGACATGACTTTAAGCCCATTATATGAACCGTGCCACCCCTAGTGGTGAGTGCCGATCTGGTGGCAGTAACTATGTCACCTGCTGTTGAAAAAACCCATTCACTAGATATTGAAGAAACAGAAACAAAAGTACGTGTCTTGTATTAAACTTCTACCGGTGAGCTCACCGCACGTCAGCGCGCGAGCGCAGCTCTTTCGCACGTGTAACTTGTAACGTGTATCACAGGGCAGGTTAAACTTTATAAACATCTGTCCGTGCCTCACGGCTTAGCGCATAAGCTCCCTCCTCAATGCCTCTGATTAGAGTGCATTTCGGCGGCGGTGTGGGAGGGGGGTGTCCGTGACTTTCCGCTTTTCCCCAGACACCAGACTTAAATGACACTGGTGCATCCTCTATGTCCTTGCCGCTATCTCCACTCTCACTTGCCATTTCTAACTTTATTTACCGCACTCATTCATCTTTCACGCAAAAGGGAAAGATGAGCCGGAAACACGGGCATGCCAGAGGCATGTATACATTGCGCATGCCCGGAACCGTCAGGTGCGCACAGGTACCGAACTGTGACAAGCGAACCGAACGGTTCGTCGGTTTTTCATGAACCGTGCCACCCCTAGAGCGTAAGTGTAACTGATGTTCCATTCATAACTTACTTTGTGGCTCAATCATAATCCGAAAGACTTTGACTCTGTATTTTAGCTAAACAGATGAAAATATATTCCTCTCTTTACTCTTTGATACTTTAGTGGGAATCAAAGTGGTCAAAATAGGGACACCTCTTGTATAAATCACTGGTTTTGGAGAAATCTGCTGGGACAGGGGACACAGGGCTCAAAACTAGGACTGTCCCTGGGTAAACAGGGACGTCTGGTCACCCTAGATCAGGGGTCGGCAACCTGCAGCTCTAGACCCACATGTGGCTCTTTCATCCTTCTGTTATGGCTCCCTATGACTTTAATGTGTAAAATAAATAATGAGTGTTTAAATACAGTGTATTTTTATTTTAGTTTTTTTTTAAATTTATAGATAATGGTAATCTTATGTGAGACAAGCAATGGTAATCTTATAACATTAAAATAACATAAATTTAGACAAACTTTATTGATTATTGAAATTATATGAAATAAGGGAAATTATTTTAACATTAAAACATTTTTTTATATTTTTGTTACCCAAAATATGCGTCATACCCAGCACATATTTGTCAGCCCGGATTTACCACCACCTACACCAGCAGCATGATTTATTGAGCATTTCGACCCCTGGAAGGTACATGATGGATAAATCCAAGAAAAGAAAAGCTTCTGAAGAAAACAGAATGTTTAATGCTACATGGGCAGATTCATTTGCTTTCACGGCTAATGAGTCTGGTTTACCAGTCTGTTTAATTATGTATGCTTCAGTACACACAATGAAATGATGACGGAATACAGAAGCAGATGGCATTTTGGTTGGATAATTTAAGTTTGGATTTGTATTTCCTATGAAGAGCACTCAAATAGGCATTGAGTATTTCATTGGATCATCAAAGTAACATCAACCAAGTGTCTTTTTTCTGAATTCAAAATGTTTTTGTTACATGCAGAAATACAAATTTTGTGTTCTCTGTAGCATTTCATTGATTTCATAAATGCAACACACTATAGTCTTATCCATAGCATACAGGTAAAAAAAAAACATTGGACCATCTCGAGATAGGACAGAGGTTTGTCTCGCTCTGTGGTCCCATTCCAGAGCCTTCAGACAGAATGACGAAGGGACTGGCTGCTCATGCAAATGAACGGTCAGATCATTATCTCCCTGCTCCGTGCTCAAAATCACACTGTGGAATTGTGTTGTTTTTCTGTCCCATGTCCACTTCCAAGAATATCTCAAGAAAATATTTTATGAGTGAATACATGGATTTTGGTATTTTTCTAATGTAGTGAACAGCTGAAAATGAGGACCCCCACCCTCCTACACCCCTACCCCCAGCCTCACCAGCCTGTATGGTGGTGCTGGGTCTGGGCCAGTCCTCCCACATGAGCAGGCCCAGACATGGGGTGTGTTTGGAGATGGAGGAGAGCAGCCTGCAGCCCACAGCTCCAGACCTGAGCCCAGCATGCACTCACAGGAACAGGAAAAATCTGTCTCATATGCTCTCTATGGGATACAGAGATGCTGAGACTGACACACAAATTATAATACACAAATTAATAGGCAAATTATAAAAAGAAAAACAAAATAATACAATGACATCTAGATGAAGAAAAACAGGCAATTTTCTTAGTTTTCCCAAATTCTGTTAGACTTACTGTACCACAGCCTAAAGGAAGTCGTCATCCGCATGTTTCCAAACATCTGTTTTGTGACGTAAGCATGAACAGAGCCTATAGCAGCATTAGCATACTCGACAAATTAGCTAGAGGCATGAATGTTACTATCACACACAGTTTTGGTTCTGTTTATGCTGAAAAACTATTTGTAGTAGTGCTGTCAGGCGATTAAAAAAAATAATCTAACTAATTACAGGATTTGTACTTAATTAATCTAATTAATCGCATTGTTTTAATAAATTTTTAGGTGGTTTATTGTGCTCTCCCACAGTGCAAAAAAGGTGCCAAACGTGTGATTTACAGTGGTACAGTGAAAAGACTGCAGACTTCCCCTTTAAGTCTTTCAGTCTTTGGCTCGCTCTCTTTCACTCCGTGCACGTTACCTCCACTGTAACCAAGACAAGACTGTTATATACCTCCGTTCACCTCCCACATTACACGACATTCATTTGAAAGCTCATTTACACCATTCCACTATTACATGGCGAATATTTCTGGTGCCAAATGGTGAGCACGTACAGTAGCTTTCATGCAATGTCAATAAATAATATACAAGGCTTCAAATATTGTATACAGAGAATAAATAATTGCCCGTGTAAATTACTCATGGCTCACATCACCCCCGGAACCCGCGAGGAGGATTTAAACTCCCGGTGTGGATGTGTCCGGACCATCGCACCACGGGAGGAGGCGGCAGCGCGGGGTGAGAAATGATCAGGTTTAGCGTGATTCAGATGGGCAAAACTGACTAAGTCAAAACTTCTAAGTGTGCACCCACGCGCTGGAGAGGTGATGGGAATTAATTGATAATGAAAAGGGTTCGGCGTGTGGAGAGCAACAGATTCAGAAACGGGCTTGCGTGTCTTCACGTGCTCTCCCCGGGGACAAGACGGACCTGCTCCGTCACATGTTTATAAATAAACTCGCTGTTCAAAGGCCCCGCATGCCAAATTTAAAATGCGCACGCATTGAATTGCCGCTCATAATTAATTGCGTTAATTTTTATAACACGTTAATTAGCAGTGTAATTAATTAATCTAATTAACGTGTTAAACTGACAGCCCTAATTTGTAGATTGATATTTTGGACATGTAACTATTTCTGCATGATTCATTGAAATGCAGCAATAGACTATGCCTCATGTAAAGCTCAGCACCTCCAGAATTCCCTCCCTGAGCTGAAGAGGCTGCATTAGCACTGATTCATGACTGGTGCAGGTGCTGCGGTTTAGCTAGTGACCATTCAGATCAGAGAGAGGACTTTTGGTTTAAACACACTGGATTTCAGCATTGAAACTGGCAACCGAAGAAACTTTTTTTTAGAACCAGCATGTGTTTTTTTTTTTAATAATTAAAGATCCCATGACATGGTACTTCTTGATGCTTTTATATGGCTCCTTAATGGTTCCCTAATACTGTAAATGAATCCTTCTTCAAAATCAACACTCAGTGCATGAGAAACAGAGATAAGATGAGAAAGAGTAATTTTTCTCAGTCTGAACACTCTATAATGGGCGTTGTTGCTTGAATGCAAATTAGGAGAAAAGAGCTGGCCAATAGTAGAGGGTGGGGGCGTGGCCAAACACTCCACTCTCCGCTGTCAGCTGATCCATTTGCTTGTTTTTGCACGGGGGGAGATATTTGAAGCGTTCCATTGAAAAATAAACACATTTCCACATAAAATAAAATTAAACCACTGCTGTTCAAAGGTCCAGAGGCTCAGATAAAGGACCTCCGAGCCTAGAAACACTCGGACGTGCCTCCAGGCAAATAAAAAAATGCATTTCGCATTGCCTAGCGGATTCGCAGTCCAAACTCTCTGGGCGTGATTTACAGAGACGCTGAGTACAGACAGACGGGGGTGGAACTGCATTTGCATTTCTTTTTTCGATCTGACGTCAATAAGGTGCCTTGTTCAAACTCGCCCGTTTGAGCTCCGATTTTTTGTAACGCAGAAAAGAATCGCAAATGCTCAGTTTAGACATTTCGCAACTTTTAACCATGGGGGGGGCTAAACAGGGTAGGGGAGCTCACATTAACGTTCAAAAACCTCAGAAAGTGAAAATTTCATGCCATGGGACCTTTAAGAATAAATAAGAACTATTATTATTATTATCAGCAATGATTTGATCTAAACATCTGAAAAAGTGATCTTCCTGGTTGAGTTTACTCCACTCTCCTCTATCATTGCCTTTGTTAGCGGTGGATGTTTAAAGTTGTGGTATCTCACAGTGTCAAACTGGTGATTTAGGGCTAATCATTGCAGGACACATAAACATAGCCTCGCGGGTATGATGCCAGCGATTAGCCTGCTCCATTGTCCCTGCTAAAGTCTGGTTGGTGCTCCCTGAATGCTTCAAATGCACTTCATTGTCCCTGTGCTTTTGTGCAGAGGAGGTGGCTAATTACTGGGTGTGAAAATGAAGCGCCGAGTGAACGGTGGAGAGTGTCTACAGTGAATGGTGTGTGCGTTATCTGCCTGGCCAAATGACATACACAAAAGCATTTGGGATAGAGCTGTTAGCATGCTAGCATAATAGCAGTAATCAGCGTGTGGGGTAGCATATTGTTTTCGTGAATAGATAAGTGACGCCATTCAAATTGAGCTCGTAAAATATTATGGGTCTGGTTTGATGAAGAGGGGGAGATGGAGAGGCTGACGAGGATGGTGGTTCTGCTGCTGCGGCAAAGATGGGGCTTACAAGGGCTGCAGTTTATAGCTTAAAATGTAGGAAGAATGAAGGTAAAAGAAGCAGGCTGTGATTGGATGACAGCGGAATGAGGAAGTTGAATCGACATTTCCGCCTCATATAGTGGTCGCATCTCATTTCTCGTTCCTCGCTTCCTTCTCCTTGATTCCTCTCCTCGATTCTGCAGGAAACGGGTAAGGAAGTGCCACCCACGGAGGAGACACAGCGAGAAGAGAGAATCTAAACTCCTCGCTGAGACCAATAAAGTTTGATTCTTTTCTTAGACATCTGGTTCCTGAAGCCTCCCTTGTGTTTCCTCTTTCATTCCGTGGCTTTCTTTCTTTCTCTGGGACACCACTTAATATGACGCAATTGATTGACAGCTGAAAAATGGAGGATTGAGGAGAGGAATCAAGGAGAAGAAAGTGAGGAAAGAGATTTGAGACGCAAAGATCAAATAGCACTGTCGACATCCATTGTTTTCTTTGATTTGATTTGCATGGACTGTGTATGGAAGTTTGATATGACCATTACAGAGTTTGGGAACGATTACGTTTAATTTAGATCTAAACTCTTTACACATGGCTCATAGATCAAGTGTATTCAAAGTAACAGTACCTCTGTGACTTTAGCTCAGCCCGCACTGCAGTAAACTGTCACAGAAGGGTCGAGTCTGCTTTAAGTGGATCCTCATGTCAAAGTACTTCCTTCTTCCCTTCCTTCCTTCTTCTCTTCTTCCTCTCTCTCTCTCTCTCTTTCTGCCTCTCCATCATCATCACCATGCATCGTCATTTCTCTTCTTTCTTCCTCTCTTTCTGTCCCCCCCACTCCCCTTCACTATGTCCTTCAGTGGCTTTGGAAGTTCTTTAGCAGCTCTTTAGCCTTTCCAGTCTCTCTCTCTTTCCCTCTGTCTTTCTGTGTCTTTCTTTCCGTTTCTCTTCCTCACCCTCCCTCCCTGTGGCAGCCTTCTCCCTCTTCGCTCTCTCTCTTTCCCTCCTTCACCCCATCTCCTTCCCTCTCTCCCTCGCTCTCCATTTTACCCTCCAGTGTTTTAGGAGTGTGGCAGCTCTCTCTCTCTCTCCATTTTCCCTTTCTCTGTCTTTGGAGTGTGTCAGTCCTTTAGCCGCTGAACCTTTCTTCAAACAAACAGAAACATAAGGACTCTTCAAACCACTGCAGCTCCACGGGATGTCCCACATACACTCTCTCTTTCTCCTACTCACCCCCTCCTGCCCCCATCTCCGGTCCACTTCATGAATATTAAACACGGAGGGTGGAATGCCTCAGAACATAAAAGGTGTTGAGTGTCAGAGGACTTCCTTTTGGTTTGAACAGTTTGGTTTTCACTGCAGAGTCTCAAAAAGAGGAGCAGGGTCAGCACAAGAGCACAGAGGGAAGTGTGGAGAGTGAGAGGACATACTATACAAATCACTTGGACATGGACGCTATGGAAGATATTTTATTTTGATTTTAAAATGTAATTGGCCTATGTTCAAATTAAATATTGAATCTACTGATATCAATTGTAAAGTGTATTTATTCTTGATTTAAAGGAGAATTAACGTTTTTTTTTTACAATCTGAGCCTTATTTCGGTAATAAAACAAGTTGTTTTACTCACCCATAGCACTTTGGTGTCATATGGAGCACTTCCAGAGATGTTTTAGATTAGCGATAGCCATAGCGCGAGTTCTATCATAGAATCATAGAAGCTCGATGTCTTAGTCTACACTTTTGTTTGAGTCAAAAGTGGCCTGTAATCTGAGATTTATCCATAATTTACAGCTTTGTGTTCCATGTTTGGGTCCCGGGAGCTGAGAGTGAAATAAACTGTGACTCCGCACATGCGCACTGGCGTCCTCATCTACTCGAAACTATGGCTAAATCTCGGATTACAGGCCACTTTTGACCAAACGAAAGCGTAGACTAAGACATCGAGCTTCTATGATTCGAAAAGTGCTAAACTTTGTGTTATTTGGAGACCGCACGGGGCATATATTACATGCTCGGGGCATATATTATATGCCCTGAGAACTCGCGCTACGGCTATCGCAAATCTAAAACATCTCTGGCAGTGCTATGGGTGAGTAAAACAACTTGTTTTATTACCGAAATAAGGCTCAGATTGTAAAAAAAACGTTAATTCTCCTTTAAAAAAACAACAACAAAAAAACAAAAACAAAAAAGAACACTGCTGAATGGTGAAATCCACTTGTTTTAACTCTAAAATGCCTTTCTCTGATCTGAATGGTCACTCCCTAAACTCCAGCACCTGCACCAATCAATGTCCCCTCATTTAAAACATATCTAGAGTTGTAGTTTGCGTCATTCATTCTTCTTTACCCCAAATAGTTCCGTAGCAGAAAACAAGGTGGAACTGTCCTGCAGTTTTTAAGTCCTTATATAAACCATCACTGGGTTGATTCTGAACATTCTGTGCTCAACTTACAATGACTCAGAACACATGACATTGCTACATGGCTGCTTTTTTCATGATGCATGCAATGTCCTGTTAGCAGAGGGCTGCTAATGTGATCAAAAGTATAAATCATGGAAATGGTAATGTTATATAGTTTGAGGTGAAGGTAATGCATACCTGTGAACATCACCGCTCTATTGTTTCAGTGGGTTTTAGTGACTCCTCTCTGGTTTGTCCGCAGATCCGAGGAGGGAAGCTGATGATCACAAACGCCCGTAAGAGTGACGCAGGGAAGTACGTGTGTGTGGGCACTAACATGGTGGGCGAGAGGGAGAGCGAGGTGGCAGAGCTCACCGTGCTGGGTAAGAATACACCTTTTTGAACTTTTAACCATGCCACGCTGTTGTCCCTTCCTCAAAACAATGTGTGCAGTTCATTCATGCTTGTTTCATTAATCCATGAATCCAAAGTGGTCTTCTCTGAGCCTCAAAAATGCTCAGTTTGCCTTGTGCCTATTTAGTTGCATCATCGATAAAACGCTGCACTTCTCTTGTGCAGTCCATAAACCATCATCAGACTCATTCTGTGGTCAAACTGTTTTTGCCAAAAAAAGAAAAGAAAAAAGAAGGCTCTATTAGCATAGCAATCATGGGGGATAAGGACCTCACTTGTTTACTGTGTAAATGTTGACAACAGACAAAGCTCCAACGCCTAAAGGCTTTATCTGCAGTAACTAAGAACTGCTAACAATTCAAGTTAAATAATAACATGAAAAACTATCCAAAGCAACAAATTATTCTGAAATTAAGATCATTCTTTCTAGATTTAAAGAAGAATTAACGTTTTTTACAATTTGAGCCTTATTTCGGTAATAAAACACGTTGTTTTACTCATCCATAGCACTTTGGTGTCATATGGAGCACTTCCGGAGATGTTTTAGTTTAGCGATATCCGTAACGTGAGTGGTCGGGGCACAATGCTGCAGTCACCAAAATAACACAAACTTTAGCACTTTTCAAATCATAGAAGCTTGATGTCTTAGTCTACACTTTCGTTTGAGTCAAACGTGGCCTGTAATCCGAGATTTATCCATAGTTTCGAGTAGATGAGGACGTCAGTGCGCATGTGCGGAGTCACAGTTTATTTCACTCTCAGCTCTCGGGACCCAAACATGAAACGCAAAGCTGTAAATTATGGATAAATCTCGGATTTACAGGCCACTTTTGACTCAAATGAAAGTGTAGACTAAGACATCAAGCTTCTATGATTTGAAAAGTGCTAAAGTTTGTGTTATTTTGGTGAGAGCAGCGTCGTGCCCCGATCACATTATGGAGATCGCTAATCTAAAACATCTGTGCTCCATATGACACCAAAGTGCTATGCGTGAGTAAAACAACTTGTTTTATTACCGAAATAAGGCTCAGATTGTAAAAAACGTTAATTCTCCTTTAAGTGTATCTAGGAAAAAAAAAAAATCAGCAATCTGCTTCAAATTCATTTTTCTTATTCTGGCTATTTCTAACAGACTGCCCTCCTGATGTCTGTCCATCCGACTCCCTGGCTTTCTTCCTCTCTCTCCTTCTCTCTCCTGCTGTGTCGTCCTTCTGCTGGACAGCTCCCCATTCCCCTGACCCTTGACCCCCGCCCCCTGCCCCTCGCCATGTCTCCAATCCACTGCATGACCACACAGATTGTAGTAAATCATTCCCCATTTACTCAAGAGAAAAAAAAGATCTTTCTCCCCAAAGATGGACTCACTGTATTGTCAAACTGGCCAAGATTTACCAAAATATTCCTTTAAGTTCAATGATCAAAACTGGGCCATCTGATCTTCTGTTTTTCAACTGCTCCTAGCTTTTTAGAGTGGCATTTCAAACATCATTTTACATTTTACATCGTAATTTAAATGTCAGGGCTGACATGTGGAGATATGAATCTGGTGAAAGAATCAGAAGAAGTTTGAATGCCATGTCACTGTCAAAATCACAAACTTGGAACTCGCTTTGGTGATATGGTGCAACATAAAATAATGGATAGTTGTAATAGTATAAAGGCTAATAAGGCAAAAATAAAAATAAATAAATAAAAATAAAGAGAGAGAGAATAACAGTGAACTAAACTAAACTAAACCAAACCATTGGAGCAAGTGGATTAATTCAACTCGAAGATGGTAAATCAGAAGGAAAAAACAACAATTGTATTGTCATGCATGTTTGAGTCATCTTTATTCGATTGCATTCAAGATGCCATTGCTCCAAAACTCCCTGTTTTCCCCTGAGCACCCACACACACCCACTGCTCTGTATTTACTTAATTCAATTTCCAGTGATATGAAGCATTCATTAGTGTTGTTTCGCCATGATGGCCTAAATCTGAAAAAAATACATTGCTATAGGTAATTCTACTGGTATATCCACAGTTGGGCTGTCAGCAGGGCTGGCAGTGCAGCACTTTAAAGATCCCATGACATGGTACTTCTTGATGCTTTTATATGGCGCCTTAATGGTTCTCTAATACTGTAAATTAATCCTTCTTCAAAATCAAGCCTCAGTGCATGAGAAAGCCTCATGAACACAGTCAGAGTCATACATATCTCTCTGAAACACTTTATTCTGGGCGTTGTTGCTTGAATGCAAATGAGGAGGACAGAGACAGGCCAGTGCAGCGGGTGGGTTGTGGCCAAATACGCCGCTGTTTCCTGGATTAGTGGTGCGCTGTCACCCACTTCTGTGTTTAAGCGCGAAGGAAGATATGAGACGCTTTCCATTAAAAAAACACATTTCCACAGAAAATAAAATTAAACCATTACCTGGCCAGCCAAATGATATCTCTCTGTATTTCCTATACACCGCGATACCATATGGACACCCTCCATCCACTCTCGCTCCTCCGGTTACAAACGGACTCCGCGATTCTGATTCGTTCAAAGATGGTGACGTCAGTGCACCCGCCTTTGCCCGCAAAGTCACTCTTAGGCAGCGGAAGTTCCGCCTCAGTTTTGAATCAAGATGGCGCAATCTCTGATTGGTTCACTTAGCTGTCTGTCTACGGCGCAACCGCAGCGCATTTTGGACCAAGCGTTACCAGACTCACTCGCTGGTACAGCGATGAGTCATGGAGTCTTCCAGGCAAATTAAACCACTGCTGTTTCCAAGGTTCGGAGGCTCGGATAAAGGACATCCGAGCCTGGAAACACTCTCACGTGTCTCCAGGCAAATAAAAAAACTAGGGCTGGGAATATTAACGCGTTAATCGCGATTAATCGCGAGTAGAGTTTGATCGCGAACAATTTTTTTAATCGCGATCAGAGTTTGCCAGCATTTTCCGCAATTCTACCATCCATATGCAGCTCATTTGGTTGTATTAATTAAACTCATTGTCGGTTAAACGCGCTATTTTGAGTTTGCTAGTATTTTGTTCCTTCTACGCATCCGTAGGCAGCTCGAGCGGGCTTCAATCATTTATTTACAATTTGTCAAAGTAAGCACTATTACTGGTTCATTGTTACTTTTTCCTTTCTCTGCACTTTTTTGAAATAAAAAAAATGGTGAGAAATACTTTGCATTGTGAGTTTAACTTTAGATTCGAACGGTCTTACTGCAAGATATCAATTTTAAACATGCAAAATAAATCACGATTAATCGCGATTAACTATGAAATTTCTGAGATTAGTTGCGATCAAGAAAATTAATCGTTTGACAGCCCTAAAAAAAACGCATCTCGCATTGCATAGCTCGTCCAAACTCTCTGGGCGTGATTTCCAGAGACAGGGTGGACATCCAGACGGGGGGTGGAACCTTTCCGGGAGTGTGATGTCAGAAAGTTCCCTTGTTCAGAATCGCCCGTTTGGACTGCCTTTTTTTCAAACGCGGAAAAGGATCGCAAATGCTCAGTTTACACATTTCACAACTTTTAGCCATGAAGGGGGGGCTAAACAGGGTAGGGGAGCTCACATTAACATTCAACCTTTAATGGAAATTAAAGTTTAGTCCACTGAGTCCAAGGAGTCTATTTCATCACCATACTACTCACACTGATTGTTTTGGAGAAGGTGATCAATGATGGGTCAGAGCCATCTTGTAAGGGTCAACCACAGGTCCAGAGGTGAAGGCCAGACTAAATTTTAAAATAATTCTTATGATATTTGAACATTCACGAACAAGAAAAAATCAGTCTGGAACCATTCCTCACACTGTCCAGTCCTCTAGTGGTCCAAATCACTGGAGGACTTGGTGGTTGGGCATGGTTATGATTTGGACCAATCACAGGGCAGTGTTATAGTCTGGATGGGAGACAAAAGTGAGGTTGAACCAAAATAAACAAAAGATTATACACATAGACTACTATCAACTTTTTTTGCAGAGTTAAACCATATTTTGTTATTTGAAATCCTCAACATGTAATTTTAAGACATACATTTACTAACATGTTACATACATGGATATTTTTACACTGCACTGAAAAGCATATAAAAACAGAGGTCCGTACTGTGAGCAAGCTTGCATCTCCACAAACCTGAGCTTGAAGGAAGGCCTCTTCCTGCTTGTCTTTATGGAGATGTTCCTTTGACTGATAATCCACAGCACTGGATGGGAAAGATGTGTGAACATTCTGTTTTATTGACAACAGCAGCAGATTGATAATTACATTTTTTAATTAATTATTCACAGAAAAATGAAGCAATTTAAAAGAAATAATAATGATAATATAATAAAATGTAAGCTGGTGTCTCTTGCAGTTATCATCACTGATAATCTGGTAATTTCTCCGGAAACCACAGGAACCAAGAGAAAGGGAGTCAAACCAAACTCCCCTCAAAAATCTGTTTTCCACTGGGAATCCTCCAACGTTCACTGGCCCAGTCCAAACCATCATCTCCAAACAAGATTTATGAAAACAAAAGAACCACATGTCTATACAGATGTAATGAGAAGAGGGCTGCAGCAGGACCATCTCAGGGGAATCCTCAGGGTTCATCTGGCTGCTTTGGACTGGTTTATTTGTTGAACCTAATCAAAAATTATCCAAATGATTTTCATACATTTTTGACGAGTTTCAATATTATTTGTGGTTAGAAAAATATTCACCGCCACATATAGTATGCGGAAAAAAATACTACATTTGAGATTGAGGTCTATAACATTGGAAGCAAGATCTATTTAAGAAAAACGTCAAAATGCAATAAATAAAATAAATATAAAAATTGTTCTCACTTTCAGTTGACTGTTTTCGTCTGAAACTCTTTTAGCCATTTCTGAGTCAATACACTGAATCAATAACTCAGTCATGAATATCCTGTATTCAGCTTTGTATTCTCTTCTCTTATGCATTATATAGTTCCCATTTTGTTTTTTCATGTGCATTTGTTTTCCTCCTCCGAGTGGCCCTGTTTCATCAAGTGTCATGTCAGTTGGGTGGTGTTAGTGGAGTTCACATGTGTTATAATGAATGATGTGCATTTGTTTTGTTTTACAGAGCGTCCCAGTTTTGTGAAGCGTCCGGGCAGTCAGGTGGTGCTGGTGGACCAGAGTGTGGAGTTCCGCTGTGAGGCCAGAGGAGACCCAGTGCCCACAGTGCGCTGGAGGAAGGACGACGGAGAGCTGCCTAAGGGAAGGTATGGAACATCTACTCTCATCTTTTGACTTTTTAATAATATCAAGGCTCACGGATGTGGTGTTTCTTGCCAATGAATGCCTAATTTTAGATCCAGTTACTGTGATTTTATAATAATAATAGTGCTGTCAAAAATATCATGCTATTAATGCGTTAATGCAAAACAATTTAAGGCAATTTTAATGCTATTTTTTTTTATTGCAAGATGAATGCTCTTTGTGACCTAGTGAACTAGTTTTTTCATAATAATAATAATAATAATACATTTTATTTATATAGCGCTTTTCATGACACTCAAAGACACTTCACAGAGCAATACAATAAAATCAATCCATAAAACAGTCAAAAATAAAACAAAATGAATTAAAATAGCAAATATTTAAACATTAAAAGCAGCTCTAAACAGATGGGTCTTGAGGTTTTTTTTTTGAAGATGGTGAGGTCTGTGCAGTCTCGGAGGTGTTGAGGTAGAGTGTTCCAGAGGGTGGGGGGCAGCAATAGAAAAGGCTCTGTCTCCCCTGGTTCGGAGCTTGGTCCTGCAGGGGAGGGACAAGAGGTTTGAATCGGAGGAGCTGCCACTCCGAGTAACATTAGAAATACTACAGGATCCGGCTGTCAACAGGAAGGAAAACAATTTGTATGAAACTGGGAAGTCCTGGCTGGAGGAGGTGGGCCAAAGCACAGCACAGCTGCCATGCACGCGCACGACTTCACCACAAAAGCCCTGCACGCACGCCAATGCCATCCGCATGTTTAAAACACGAAACAAAGTACTCTACAAAACATACTGCGAATCCGCTCCCACCCCAGACAAGCATCTCTCCCCCACACCGCCACCACATCCACAAACCCACAGAGGAGCGTGCAACATGCAAACAAACAGCGCCTTGCGACGACACCATCAGCCGTGGCCCAGCCGCGCAGGTGCAAACGTGGACCACAGAACCCCAGGCAACTGCACCCGAGCACGGCACGGCCCAAAAGTCCCAGCACGAGTGTGCCTCTAGTACAGCAGGCATTGGGACAGACAAACACAGTGGCACTAACTGGTCCTGCCAGGTTGCGCAGAGGTCCTGGTTGAAGGATGGTTTCAAATCAGAATACAAATATCCATATTAACAACAGTAATACTGTATATTGTACCCTGCAACAGTTTCTTATTTTTATGTTACAAAAGTTCCTCAGATTTTCCAGTTTTCTCACATGGATTTGCTGGTTGCAGGTTTGAGATCCGTGAGGACCACACGCTGAAGCTCCGCAGACTGACCCCAGCAGACATGGGCTCTTACACCTGCCTGGCAGAGAACATGGTGGGCAAGGCAGAGACGTCTGCATCCCTCACCGTCCACGGTAACACCAGATCTCTTGTACTTCTGATCATACACAGAAGAACATATGAGAAGAAATTTGTCCTTTCACACACACCTTCACTGTGGTCTATACAGTGTACAGATGCTGCATTGGGCCAGTGACAAAGGAACGTAAGCTCGCATCATTTCAGTGCTGGATAATGATGGTTCAGATTTAGTCCTCGTTAAGACCTGCTTTAGAGAACACATTTATGAGCTTTTTACCGTGTTACATAATTGTTTCCTCGTCAGAAACATACCTGGAGTTGTATTTTTGTTTTATTCACACTTGTCAGCTCCCTCTAAGCTCCATAAAAACACACAATATTGAAATTCTCAGTTTTGTGACATAACAGGTAAAAGTCTCGTCCTTTTTAAGTTTCTGCTGCCAAATCACGTTCATTGCATCAGCTTTCATGTGTTGTTTCCCCTGCTCTCCACATTGATTAAGAACATTGGCTTGTCACTTTCAACCCTTCTCTCTCAATTAACTGATTGATTTTTTGATTTGACCTAACTGACTTAAATCAATATCTCATACCCTGGACCAGTGGCACCAGTGGCTTCTCGCCCATGATCGAGAACACCAGCCCTTCTCTGGTCTACTGCACATGTCTTATTTTGCCTTTCGTTCGTTACGATCTGAAAGACAGCCTGGCAACTATGGAAAGCGAGCTCTCCCGATTCTGGGAGCCAATCAGAGAGTGGGGAGGGGTGGAAAGACGGTGACACGTACTACGTGACAAACGGAAACTTGTAGTTTGAACTGACAACTGACATGATTGGCTATGGGCTACGTATACGCCAAATGATAGACATTCATAACGCCCAATAAACGGCCGTTGGCGATCGTAAACCACACCTCCGTTACGAGATATTTCGAAGGTGGCTCCCAGACCATATATCACTTGTGATATGGTCAGGTGTAAACCAGGCAAGGGGACTACAGTTGGAAGCTGTAGAGCTAATACTGACACATTTACAGAAACGTTCAGTAATGTGAATTGTCCCTGTTCAAATACACAAATACATAAGGTGGATAAATGAAGGCAGATGCAGTATATAGGAGAGTGAGGTGTGTGTGTGTGTGTGTGTGTGTGTGGGTGGGGGGGTGGGGGGGGTCCATGGTTCTCTGTGTGTATGGTTGTATATATATGAGGGTGTGGGGTCTTGGTCAGCCCTGTCATATTAGCGTCACTCCTGCAGTCATTTTAACCAAAGATCAGAGAAGACAGGGCAATCCCACCACTGCACTCACCCCCTCTGCTACAGGCATCCCCTCTGCTACAGGCATCCCCTCTGCTACAGGCATCCCCTCTGCTACAGGCATCCCCTCTGCTACAGGCACCCCCTTTACTACAGGCACCCCCTCTGCTACAGGCACCCCCTCTGCTACAGGCACCCCCTCTGCTACAGGCATCCCCTCTGCTACAGGCATCCCCTCTGCTACAGGCATCCCCTCTGCTACAGGCATCCCCTCTGCTACAGGCACCCCCTTTACTACAGGCACCCCCTCTGCTACAGGCACCCCGTCTGCTAGAGGCACGGCACAGATATTAGAGACAGTTGACAGTTTTCAAAAATAAATCCAAGAGGTAACGCCTTATTTTCTGGTCTTAGTGTTCTAAAATACCTACATACCTACAGTCACATCAGAATCCGAGTTGTCTGGGCCTTAAAGCTACCATCTGCAATTAGACTAGTTTACTAGGACCTGTTGCATTGTCACATATCTGCATCACTGCTGTCTGATAGTCCAGCTTTAGTAACTTTAACCTGCAGATCGAGACACATCCAAGTGTGTCTCATTCTCAGTATATGGACAGGCCTCATGTGAAGCTCAGAACCTCCAGAATTCCTCCCTGAGCTGCAGAGGCTACACTAGCACTGATTCGGGATTGGTGCAGGTGCTAGGGTTTAGGTAGAGAATATTCAGATCAGAAAGAGACAGTTTAGGTTTAAAACAACTGGATTTGGACATTGGAACTGGCAAGCCAAATGAAAGACTTCTGCTTGTGTCCATGGGATTTAATGCTGTTTTGTGAGACATTCCAGGCAAAGCGGTAGCATCGCCATGGAGACAAGCAGGTTTGCTGCGCTCCAGCAAAGTCACATGTTGATATACAGATAGCTTTTACTAATCTATCTAGTAATCATAGTAATATATCTATGCTT
Organism: Paratrypauchen microcephalus; assembly: GCA_036785185.1. Classification (NCBI taxonomy): domain Eukaryota; kingdom Metazoa; phylum Chordata; class Actinopteri; order Gobiiformes; family Gobiidae; genus Paratrypauchen; species Paratrypauchen microcephalus. Next base: position 160,566 of record JAVJIX010000188.1, on the reverse strand, counting down.
CTCTCTCTCTCTGTGTGTCTGGCTCTATCTGCAGTATTTTTCTATACTCTCTTATTTACTTATTTTATTCTTATTAATTATCTTGTCTGCATGCACTTTCTTGTTCAAACTTTCTTTGCACTAAACTGCCCGGAGCTAATGTGGCAAGTGAATTTCTCCTATGTGAAATCAATAAAGTCTTATCGTATCTTATCCCTCTCTATCTCCCTAACCCTGCATGTCTTCCTTCTCTCCTGTATTAGCCTGACTACCCCTCCTGCCAATCCTCTGTCCATCCTCCTATCTTCTTTTACACAGTTCTTTCCTCTCTGATGAAAGCTCTCATAATGAAAGTGAGCACACGGACCTGCTCCTGGTTTAGTTCTGCTCTCAGGGCCCCAGAGGGTCACATCAGAAATGCTCATTGTGATAGTTGGAAAATACCAGAAGATGCAAAAAGATACCAAAAAACAATACTACTACTACTACTACTGCTACTACTACTACTGCTACTACTACTACTGCTGCTGGTGCTGGTGCTGCTACTATGATTAAAGGAGAATTAACGTTTTTTACAATCTGAGCCTTATTTCGGTAATAAAACAAGTTGTTTTACTCACCCATAGCACTTTGGTGTCATATGGAGCACTTCCGGAGATGTTTATATCCGTAACGCAAGTTCTCGCAGTATATAATATATGCCCTGAGCAGTCTCCAAATAACACAAACTGTAGCACTTTTCAAATCATCGAAGCTCAATGTCTTAGTCTACACTTTCGTTTGAGTCAAAAGTGGCCTGTAATCCAAGATTTATCCATAATTTACAGCTTTGTGTTTCATGTTTGGGTCCCGGGAGCTGACAGTGAAATAAGCTGTGACTCCGCACATGCGCACTGGCATCCTCATCTACTCGAAACTATGGATAAATCTCGGATTACAGGCCACTTTTGACTCAAACGAAAGCGTAGACTAAGACATCGAGCTTCTATGATTTGAAAAGTGCTAAAGTTTGTGTTATTTGGAGACCGCAAACATATGCCCCGAGAACTCGCGTTACGGAGGTCGCAAACCTAAAACATCTCCGGAAGTGCTCCATATGACACCAAAGTGTTATGGGTGAGTAAAACAACTTGTTTTATTACCGAAATAAGGCTCAGATTGTAAAAAACATTAATTCTCCTTTAATACCGCATCAGGTACTAGTTTTGCTGCTTATACTACTACTGCAAGTTCTGCTATTCACATTTTTTAAATAAAAAAGAATACTGCTAGTAAAATTAAAAGCATTCAGATTGTGGTAGTTGGAAAGTACTGGAAGTCACAAAAAAGACTATAAAAGCGATCATTTTGTCATTTTGCGCGTAAATGAAACCATGACCAAAAACCAATACTTCTACTATTACTACTGCTACTACTTCTGCTGCTAATATTACTACCACTTTAAGAACTATTTTGGCTACTTATACTACTTATACTACTTTACATAAAAATATAATGCTATAAAAAAAAAAATCCAAATTGTGGTAGATGGAAAGTACCAGAACACACAAAATGATACAAAGTTCTATAATGTTTTCATCATGGTTTCACGTAAAACTACTACTACTACTACTACTACTACTACTTATATGACAGTTTCTTCTACTAGTGCTGCTACTATTACTACCACTTCAAGTACTAATTTTGCTACAACTACTAGTAATAATACTACTACTAGTAGTACAGCAAGTTTTGCTGTTAAAAAAGAAAGGAAAATTTGAATCCTGAATATAATGCAAAATGTGGGACATCCAAATTGTGGTATTTGGAAAGTACCAGAACACACAAAAAAGACACAAAATTGTATAATGTTCTCATCATGGTTTCACATAAAAGCGATGTCATTTTGTGCGAAAATGAAACAGTCACATTCTGAAGTCTGACCAGAAACCAGAATTCCACAAAAGCGTTCCCTGAGTTCACTGAGATAATCCTGCTCCGGTCTTTTCTGTCCTTCTGCGCTGTGGTCACTCAGTCCGGATAATTAGAGACGAGCTGTCCACTGTCCCACGCAGGAGAGGACACACTGCTACTTAGGGCTGCGGGCGGGAGCAGGACGGCGAGGAGAAGCGGAGGGCTGGGTCGGGTAATTGTATGGTACACCAAAGACCAAAGACAATGTAGAGGAAGAAGGGACATGTTTGGACAGATGTTATATGGACCAGAGTTTAGACTGTGGTTTGAGCGGGTACAACCAGACACAAGAGACAGAGAGAGAGAGAAAGGGAGGAGGAGGCAGGGAGAGGAGAGAGAGAGAACATGAGGGGAGAGAGAGAGGGAGGAAGAGGAGAGAGAAACCAGATCAGTTACAAGAGAGAGAGAGGGAGAGAAAGAAGGAGAGAAGGAGGGAGAATGTGAGAGGAGAGAGAGGGGGATAAGGAGAGAGAGATATTAAACTATTTTCTGATCTCTGTTCTAATGTGGTTTCCTCATCACAAACAGACCTGGAGCTGTGTTTTGTTTCATTCACACATGTTTAACACACAAACCCTGCAGATTTAGGCTGAGTTCTTCTCCATCTTCCACCTTGTGGCAATACAGGAAGTGCTCCACTGTGTTTGTGAATTGGAAGGTAAAATGAGCTGTTAACTTGAAAACTGAATGACATCACAAATTGGAACAGAACATTTTGAGCTTTGGAGATGTAGACAGACGAATAAAACAGGTATACTTTAACTCAAACATGTATAAATTAGGGATGGTGGGATCGATACCAAAATATCGATATTTCGATCCTGATGGGGTATTTAATATGGATCGATCCTGGTATTAAATTATCGATACCAAGTCATGTTTTCTTACTGACTTAACTTTTAGTTTATTTAGTTGAAATTCATATGTGTTTTGTTCATTATTCAACCATTGCCACTTGTCAGGCACTACTTTTCCTTCCGCGTTCTCACCAAACGTGGGGTAGTACGTCATCCTGCGATACACTCACTGCTGTGAGATTTCAGTCAAAGCGGCGCGGGGCTGCGGGAGCCATGGGAGACCGCAAGCGAAGTAACTTCCACACCGTGGATTGGACGACAATGGATTGAACGTGGATTGGACGACAATGTTGCGAAGTGCAGTGTGTGCCAAAAAATTATCCGATATTGTAGCAATACCACAAATGTCTGCATTGCCATTTTCATCAAAGAATTTTTTTCAGATACTGTATCTGGTGTTAGAATGTGTGGAGCTAAGCCCACTGGTGAAGCCAAGGTATCTAGTTAAAGCCAGGGTAGTGTTTTTCTGCAGTATTAAACAATATATGAAAGTATCGGTATCGATATCGGGATTGTAACCCTGGTATTACTTGGTATCGTATCAAAACAAAAATAACTGGTATCGCCCATCCCTAGTATGAATGAAGCAAAACACAACTCCAGGTACATTTGTGATGAGGTAACAGCATTAGAACACGGCTAAAAGCGTCAGGAAGCTTTGTTTAAGTCAGTTTTCTGCAAAATAGGAGCTTTACAGTTGGGTCTAAACTGGGACTAATCCAGTCCAATCCAACTTTATTTGTATAGCACATTTTATAAACAAGACAGTTTCCAAAGTGCTTTACTTAGCAATATAAAACAAGTACCTCTAAAAAAAAGGCAGCAGAATTATGTCCCAAACAAAAAGAACTAATAGAATCAACAGATAAAAGAATATCAATAAAAGCAATGAATAAAAATAATAAAAGCAATAAAGGCAGTACTAATAAATAAAATAGATTAGATAAATAAATAAATAAAGGACACAGAGGGCCACACAACGCACGTGGTGTTAAAAGCCACAAACTAAAAGTGAGTCATAAGACGATACTTGAAAACACTCCAGTGTGGGGGCTGTTGGGATGGGGGGGGGGGGGGGGGGGACTAGACCTGGACTAAACCAGCATTAGAAACAAAGTCTACACCGATACCTGCCCAGATATGTGAAAAATTATCACTTACTGAAAGAGCCAAACTCATGCATGCACACAGACTGTACTCCTCGCTTATAATAAATGATAGGCATAAATATCCTGAAAGATCCTGCCAGACATGAATACATTTTCCAGCATGTCTGGAGCATGTTCTGCGGAGCTTTGTGTATGATTTATGTGCAGTGGAACGCTGTGAGCAGTCCCTCAGGCTGTGCTGCTAATGTTCCATGTAACGGCATTAGGAGCGGGGCCAGCAGACGGGAATGAAAGGCAAGCTTGTCAACAGGCGAATGCTAACGCTAGCTCTGCTGACGTCTGTGTAAGAGAAGATGTATTGTACTGCGTTACTCCAGTGTGGGTTTTGGAATGGAGTCATTAAAAAAAACAAAAAAAGATATCTTAACTTGCTGAAAAGAAATGTGGCGATAATGGGAGCTAAGGAAAATGTGTTAACATGATACCTTTAGCATTTTTTCCCCGCTGGGAATATTGTAGTTCCTAATGTACTAAATTGGACATACCATGCTTTATTTAGCTTTTGTTGTTTTTTAAAGGTTCTATATTATGCAAAATTGCCTCTTGTGAGCTTTAAGCCATGTTCTAATATTGTTCCCTCCTCAAAAACAGACCTGGAGTTGTGTTTTGTTTCATTCACACATGTTTGACTAACTCGTTATTATTAGTCTGTTTCAGTAGTGTGCGGTGACTTTTATGGTTAGACAAGTAGACTTAGGGTCAACATTAATATTTACTTGTTAACAATTGAATTACGCCAGTTTTTATGCAAACTACATTGCAAATTATTATATTTATTTTACTCACATTAATTGCATGTATACTGAGCCATCCTGGAGTCAAATTAGAGAAACGTAGACCTACATAGATCATTAATATTTGTATATGGCATTGTATTTGTCATCCTCTTTGTACAAACAGGGCTATTTGTTTCTGCTCCTACATCTTATTCATGCATGTACTGTATGTTACTGTATGCAAAACCACATCTTTCCTGAAGAAGTGTCCTGTATTTCCCTGAAGCGGAGCAGGCCCAGAACACACACATGTTCCTCCACATGTGTGTAATAGTCACACACTAGCAGTGTGTAATAGTGCTGTTATTCCACTGACACTGTCTCTCCTTCATAACACACAGTTGAGGCGGACTCCTCACTGCCCCAGCCCCTCACTCCACTGCTCTGTCCGGATCCTGCATTTCACACAAACTCACCCTGAAACTAGCTCATCATTTCATTAAATGACATCCTGTGTTTCTAACTAACATCTAATCACTGCAAACCCAAAACTATATACAATGACCTGTCACTAAAAGCAGGTTATTTTTAGACACTTGTGTTGAAACTTAGCGCTGGTGTTGTCGCCTTCTGCCGCACATGCACATTTGCGAGGAATCGCCGCACATCTCCAATTCCCATGGATGATGTAAGTTTATTCAGAGCTGTTTGAGCCGGCTGTGAGAGGCTAATCTCTCCGTTTGTAAGAGTGTGTGTAGAAAACTGTGCTCTCAACATGTGCCTCCAGGCCTCTGTAGAAAGGCAAAACAACACAAGTTAATGCAATGTTTGGAACCGCGGTTGTTGCAGTTTCCTCAGTGACCAGAAGAGTGTAGTAAAGAACACCATGACTTCAACCATGTTTCAAATGGACAGAAGTGACAGAAAAACGGGATTATTTAGATTCATTTATACTTTTCACATGCAGTGATTTTAGATTTTATTAACACTGCTTGCCTTGATTGTCCTGACGGCACGCCACTGGCCCGTCTGCTTCTCAGTGAAGGTGTGTGTAAAGCTCAAAATGCTCTGTTCCACCTTGTGATATTTACCTTTAGTTCAGTAGAGATGGAAAACTCCAGGGCTGAAATTGTCCAAATGATTCCAGTGAATGTATATGGAGTTTAAAAACACAGTGGAGCACTTCCTGTATTACCAAAAGACCAAATATCAAGGTGGTACGGAGTGTTTTCTGTTTGAGAGAAGAAGCCTAAATATGCAGGATTTTCGTGAATGCAAAAAAAACAAAAACTCCAGGTATGTTTGTTGTTCGCGTCATACCTAGGGTGATCAGCTTTTCAAAATCAAAAACTGAGACACCCCTCGTTTAGGGTGGCTGGTAATAATAAAAGAAATGACAAACAAGTCCATACATTGCATAAGTACATAAGCTTTTATGTACTCGGCTGATTCATGACTTATTCACGACTAGCCTGTGAGTCAGTATAGTCAAATATTCTTTGTAGTTTGGTCATTTTTAAGCAGCTTTTCTGTATTTTACCAAAAGAAATGACAATTTATGCCTCTCTTTACCATTGGCAGTTATCAAATTGGTCAAAAATGACACCTGGGAAATTTCTTGTACAAAAACTGGGACAAATCACTGGTTTTAGACAGATCCACTGGGACAGGCGTCACAGGGCTCAAAACCTAACCCTAACCCAGATAAATTGGGATGTCTGGTCACCCTAGTCATATGGACCCTTTAAATACGCTTTTGGTCATGCTTTTGGCCATGACCAGTGTTGGGTAAGTTACTTTATAAATGTAATCCGTTACAGTTACAAGTTACCTTGATTAAAATGTAATTGTACTGTAACTTTTTGGATTACTTTTACAAAGTAATGTAACTGATTACTTTTGGATTACTTTTGGATTACTTAAGTTTAAATGAGCATTAAACCCATGTTCAACATTTTATTTGTGAGAACTGACAGTGTGAACCTTAAAAGAGTACTAAACTGGGAGGGAATTGCTGACAGGCAATCACAGGAGGTCCACAAGAAGAGATGCCTGCACCAGACTTGTAAGATTTTCACACAGTTTCCCAATGTCAAGTGTTCTAGCCACTGACTGCCAGCTAACTGCATTACGGTACTTCATACATTTACAATGACACCCTTGCTTGTAAAATTACACAATCACTGTTTTAGACCAGCAATGCTGTCAGGTTTCACACATTGGATTGGACACGGGTCTCTTGATATCAGGCAAAGACTTTACCACTAGATCACATTTTAGACTCAGATGCAGAGAGAGGCAGAGGCAAAGCAGGTTCGGTCTTTTTGTCTTTACTTTGTCAAAAGGGTGTTTTTTTTACAAGACCTGGTAGTTCAAAAAAGTTCAAAATTAGAATGACTTAGAATTAGAATGCAAATCAAAACTGAAAAGTCCCATTAAATCCAGGCAAATGAAAAGATCCAGGTAATTATCAAAAGTCCAAACACAAAAGTCCAAAAATAAGAGTTCCATAGTCACAAGCAAATTAAAAGAATAAAAAACAAGCACTCAATACAACTGTGGACACTACAACTTGTGTCAAGATTAAAGTCACTTATTATCCACGAGTATTACAATCATCCAAACTTTAAACACTGAACAAAACTTCGAGATTACAGCGCTCATTGAAGTGTCATCGTAATCTGGCAAGACATCGATTTAGGGCACGGCACCGGAGTTGAAGTAGTTGCTAGTCTAGTTGTTAGCCAGTCGACGATGGCTAAATGAGCTCGAAACAGACTAGACATGTTCTCTACATCTAGTTCTATCAATTCAAATAGAAGAGACAAACGAATAAAAACAACTCTTATGACATGACTCAACAGGGACATTAAGGGCCTGACAATACCAACGTTTTGAAAAGAAAAGCCTCCCCATCCCATCATATTTTTCTCCTCCGAGAATGTATTAGCTGCAAGTGCTGAGGCATGCTGAATATTAATAGTCTTACCGTAAGGTGTTTCTTCAAATTTGAAGTCGAATCTTTCGACGATGACAACGGTTGGACTTTGGGCAGGCACAACCTGCACTGCACAATAATGTTGCTGCCCTTGTCTTCTTTGAATATAAAATGTTTTTTGAATTTCCATCCAGTCAACGCATTTTTCTCCTTTTTCCACGAACGACTACTAGCTCTGGACTGGGTTACATACCGCGCTCTCTCTCTGCAGACTACGACTCGACTGTCGTCATTACGTAACAGCGTATCATTGGATGCCGACGAAAAGCCAAAACCATACCGCAGAAACGATGAGCAGTTTGCCCTAAATGCTTACCTGGCCAGCCAAATGATATCTCTCTGTATTTCCTATACACCGCGATACCATTTGGACACTCTCCATCCACTCTCGCTCCTCCGGTTACAAACCGACTCCGCGATTCTGATTCGTTCAAAGATGGTGACGTCAGTGCACCCGCCTTTGCCCGCAAAGTCACGCTTAGGCAGCGGAAGTTCCGCCTCAGTTTTGAATCAAGATGGCGCAATCTCTGATTGGTTCACTTAGCTGTCTGTCTACGCGCAACCGCAGCGCATTCTGTGGATCAAACGTTACCAGACTCACTCGCTGGTACAGCGATGAGTCATGGATTCTTCCAGGCAACCTAAATGCACAAATTTACTAACTTTTGACTGCCTTAGTTCTGGGCCTCCCTCCAACCAATCAGAACTGGCCTGAAGCGTTTGGTTTCCGACTGGGTGGCATTGGGCCAAGTTACATCTTATTAGTGGTGGAGGGTAGCAGTGCTTACCTTAAGAGCTGTAGACTGCACGGTGAGGATACGGGAGCTCTACCGAGAGGAGTTTACGACACTACGGTGCGGAGGGGAAACACGGGAGCGCGGCAGGCAGGAGGGACCAGCCGACACCGCTCGCAGAAATGGCGGAACACCACGCAGCAGCACAAATTGTAATCCTGTTAAGTAATCCCCATTCTCAATGAATGTACCTGTAATCTGATTACATCGTTTTTTTCTTGTACTGTAACGGATTACAGTTACTTTTATTTTGTATCCTTTTACCGTAACGCCGTTACATGTAATCCGTTACTCCCCAACACTGGCCATGACAACAGACACATGATTGTGCCTGTTGTCACAGCAATAGATCCAAAGGGTATTGCATGTTTAGGAATACAGGGGCTCCTCGGGTTACGACGTAACCCGAATTTCGTCGTAAACCGGACGTTGGGCACACACACGAGGCTGTCTTCTCCCTACAACCACAACAGAGCGTATTCTTCCGCCGTGCACCGCGCGCCGTTCGCGTTTGTTTACATCTCTTACCACGCTAAACCGCGTAAGACGGAATGACGCGTAATATATACATATATTTTTTAATGGGGCCGCGTTCGTAACCACGAAACGTCGTAACCCGAGACCGTCGTAACCCGAGGACCCCCTGTATATCGCACTTGCTGCTCCTTGCACATCTGATTAGCTGCTAAACCACATTTCGTTACCTGTATTTATACATGTATAATGACAATAAAGTTGAATCTAATCTAATCACACTGCACTATGTAATATTTCTGATTGGTGCCTCCATCTGGTTGTCTGCATCAAGATGGCCTTGCTTGACCTTGAATGTTCCACAATATGGTATTCTATCTCGGATTTAGCCTTTTCAATTACAGGTGTTTTGTTTTTTTTTCCTAAAGAAAAAGTGGGGATTTGTGAACGTATCGCCACTAATATGAGGTCAATTTTGAGATTGCGTTCTGACATCCAACCTCTCCACAGTAGCTAATATAAATATGTTACCTAATGTTAGCGTTCCACATTGCTTCCTTTGTCACTTTGCCCAAAGGCACAATGCAAAAGCTTTGTAAAACCAGTGTAATTCAGTGTAAGCCTGCCTCACATGTTCCCACCATTGTACTAGCCCACCACTACATCTGACATTTACATTGTTCCTTTATTTTCATATTCCTTATTCCCATGTTTATGATTTATTATTCATCCTGGCTTTGTTGTCTTGTTTTTCTGTTCCCTTTTTTCAGTCGTGTCTGGTAAGTTCAACATGTCACCTGTCACCTGTTCACCGCACCGACAGGGGCATCGTTCTCCTCCCATCACCACCCACCAATCATGTGTCTGTTGTCACGACAATGGACCCAAATGGTAAAAAAACATATAGCTATGCCAAGGGGTGCTCCAAGGTAACGCAGCCTCATCTCATGGTAATATTCCGGGACCACTGTACACGAGCCAGGGGCCGCTCTGAGCCAGGGCCCGCTCTGAGCCAGGGGCCGATGGATGATGTCTGTACGCACAAAGACAGGCCAGATTGCTTTGGTGCAGTCTGTGTGAGTGAGCGATATAGAGACCCAGATTGGAAAGAAAAAAAAGTTTGCATTAAGACTTCAGATGTGTGGAAAGAGACCAAACTAAAGATACAACTCAACAAAACATTTTATTTGTTCACTTCTAATTCATTCAAATGTTTTTGAATGATGGAGATGTTTTGCCTGAAATGTTCCATAGTATGTCATTAACATTAGAACCCCCAGAATTCTGAAACTACTAACCACCAGTGGAGTTCTAAGGCCCAACTGCCAGACAATGTTGGTGACTTAGACTCACAACACTCCTACTTAGGAATCATGACATTTTGAGTGGTGTCTGAATGACCATCCATCCATCCATTTTCTTCCGCTTATCCGGGTCCGGGTCGCAGGGGCAATGACCGAAAGGACAAGATCGCGGATACAAGCGGCCGAAATTAGTTTCCTCTGCAGAGTGGCTGGGCGCTCCCTTAGAGATAGGGTGAGGAGCTCAGTCACACGGGAGGAGCTCGGAGTAGAGCCGCTGCTTCTCCATGTCGAGAGGAGCCAGCTGAGGTGGCTCGGGCATCTGTTTCGGACCCCTCCTGGACGCCTCCCTCGGGAGGTGTTCCGGGCATGTCCCACCGGGAGGAGGCCCCGGGGAAGACCCAGGACACGCTGGAGGGACTATGTGTCCCGGCTGGCCTGGGAACGCCTTGGGGTCCTCCCGGAGGAGCTGGAGGAAGTGTCCGGGGTGAAGGAGGTCTGGGCGTCCCTGCTTAGACTGTTGCAACCCTGTCTGAATGACCAGTAGGTGAAAATCTAGTGCACTAAAAATTTCTCACAATGTTCGTTGAAAGGTATTGGTCACTAAACCAGTCAACCATGATACCTTGCGAGTCAGAAAAACGACAGTGGACAGATACAGGTCTTAGCTGGACATAACACTTGAATGAATGAAGCAGACAGAAGCAGTGGTTTAATACTGTTGGTCCGTGTTTATGAATACACTCTTAAATAAACCATTATGGTGTAAAGGTAAGTGCTAGGGCACTTACCTTAGAAAACAGTGAAATATACAGGTAATCCTTTATCTTTCACTGTTCGAAACAAAATAGCTCAGCAACGAAATTCAAGAATTAATTGTCTGCTATAGGATTAAAGGTAAAACCAGTTATATCTTGATTTCATTTTATAATTTCATCAAAATCACACTATACAAATAAAATATATGCAGATAAAAAAGTCAAAGAGAGTGAAAAACATTCTTGCTCGGCTCTCCACAGATCAGACCTACAAGTATGCAAAAGAATAGGGTTAACATGTCTTCTACAGCAGGACAGGCTTGTTTGGTCTCTCTTTAAGCAATTTTCAACTTTCTTTTCAATGCACACCTCAATCTTTAGCCACTATTCTTTTGACAAAACAGTAAAATTCAGTTCATTTAGCATTCATTTAGGCTGTCACTGACATCTTTGTCAGTGCATATATACAGTCCTGAATGAGTGAGTACAGTATGTTCTGTACGCAAGAGTAGTGTATATTTGTCTCCAGTTTTGTCCCTATTAGCCATGCAAATGGCTGTCCCCAGGCCCATGCAAACCAGGAGCACCACCGCCTGCTTTGAAAACCACAGTCCATACGAAAGCTCACACTACATGCAAATATAATACTGGGCACAGTGTAGGTCCAGAGTACAGACATCTCCATCTGCCCCTGTCTGTGATGCAAATCACATTACACACTGTCAAATCAAAAGTCTTTGCTCAAATTACTCATTGTTTTGAGTAATTTGAGCTTGATTTGTGTAGCTTTCCATGATTTCACTTGTTCCAACTTTATCAGAATGTTTCTTACTGATTTAACCATATGCCAGTGGAGACTGTGGTACTTTTGTACTATTAAGTGGTATTAAAGGAACCATGCTACATATAAGGTTCTACAATCACTGAACCTGAGCTGCCAGAGCCTGAAGCTGTAGATAGAGGACATATACAAGTTTGCCTCATTCTCAGTATATGGACAGACAATGAGTCCTTTTAGGTTTAAACCAGCTGGACTTCAGCATTGGAACTGACAACCCAAATGACAGACTCATGTGAGACTTATTCTGCTTTCTGATTGGATAATTATCTTGAACCAAAACACAAAATTATACCATAAACATGTCCATCATGTTCTTTTTTTATCTTCTTGTATCTTGGGCCATATCTTACATACTGTCCCATTTTTTGTGTTCAATTGGCAGACATATAGGATTGAAATCAAATGTATATGAATTTTACAAATACAACAAAACTATTCAAAACAAGATTAATGATGTCAGTTTCAAAAGGACATGTGCGTCTGACCTGTGTGTGGTGCTCCCTCAGTGCCCCCGGCGTTCGTGGTGCGTCCAAGGAATCAGGTGGTGGGCGTGGGCCGGACCGTCACCTTCCAGTGCGAGGCCACAGGGAACCCCCAACCTGCCATATTCTGGCAGAGAGAGGGCAGCCAGGTAAAGCACACCACATCACCACAGGGTGCACAGTTCACAGCTCAGGGAACAGACGCATGTACTCAGCTCAGTCTTATAACCTATAACGAATGTCAAAGAAAAATATATGCATATTTATTTCCACAACTCAACTCATATCTGAAAATCAACTATTTGAATTTCAAGTGCCTAATTAATTGAATTAATTTTTTGGCATGCTTATTTATTAATTTTTATGTACTAGCCAACTGCATTCCTTATGGAGCTAAACAAAATTGTCTCCAGTCTAACAAGCCAAATGAAAACTCAGATATGGACTATAATCAACTACTTTTTATTGTGGAAAAAAGATGACAAATAAAATGTTATTGTTAGCAGCCAGTTCATCTCCCTGTCTTTAACCCGCTTGCTGTCTTCCAGAACCTGCTGTTCTCATACCAACCTCCTCAGCCCTCCAGCCGCTTCTCCGTGTCCCAGAGCGGAGACCTGACCATCACCGATGCCGAGCGCTCTGACGTGGGCTTCTACAGCTGCCAGGCCCTCAACATCGCTGGCAGCGTCATCACCAAGGCCCTGCTGGAGGTCACCGATGGTAGGCTATATCACACGCACTATAAACTCAAGTGTTACAATCAGACAACTATTTTGTTTCCTAGAGGTTTCCAGGGTAACTTTTTAAACTTAGCACTGCCATAAAAAACATGGTGCCTTTGGACTAAATGAGAATGGATGAAAATGAGCTTTGCTGCTTTTTGTCTCTTTATCATAATTCAGTCTCCCATTTGGCCAGCAGAGGGCAGCACACACTTGTTTTATAGCTGTGATACCAATGCCATAAAGGCAAGATCTGATCATCCCTCATTAGTTTTAAATGTTTTAAATACTGTTAACAGAGCTGTAGCCACATTTTTTTTTCAAGCAAACTGAATGTGTCTTGCCTCAGTTCAGATATATTGTGTAAGCAACTGTTGCGCTCAATATGAGACCACTGCTCCACTGTGCATCTAATTATAAAACACTTTTACCCACAGCGAACCAGGAAGTAAGGCTAGTGTGCTATTAGCAGGCTAGTTGTAGTTAGCATTGGCGTGATGTCAAAACTCCGCCCTGGTCTCTGAAAGTTGTGAAAAGTGCTCCTAATGTGAATAATTATGATGCTTAGAATGCATAAACGTGAGGAATAACGTGGGACCTCTGCAAACTTTCAAATGAACTTGTTCTGTTTTACATTTTCAATAAATCAACAGTTGCAGTTTGTGTTTTTCTCTGTTTTTGCTTCTGTAGCTTGTGGCGTTTTTACTTCCAGTGACTCTTGACATACGCGTCCGTACATAAATCGTGTGTGTTTCCTGTACAAAGTTAAGTCGGCTTCTGATTGGTCCTAAATGAGTGGAGGGCATGAGTAAATCTTCAGCGTGGACAGGAATGGCTACTAGCGGACTGATGGAGAGTGATAACATTGGAGGAGAGGAAAGGGGGGGGGGGACTAAAGAGGGAAGGAGAAAGAGAAGGAGAGTGTGGGATGGAGGGAGAGTGACAGCGAAGAAGGGAGAGTGAGGAGATAGAGAGGTAGAGATAGTGAGAAAGAAAAGGAGGAGAGCTGAGCAGAGTGAGGAAGAAAGGGAGGAGATAGAGAGGGAGGGAGAGGGACTGCATGGAGGAAAATGGGGAAGGAGAGTGAGGAGAGAGGGAGGGAGAGGGAATGAGTTAGATGTGAGAGCGAGTGAGGGAGGAAAGGAGAGGCAGGAGAGAGAGAGAGTGAGGGAGAGAAAGGGAATGAGATAGAGGAGAGTGAGAGAGAAGGAAGAAAGGAAAGAGAGATAGAGGGAGAGGGACTAGAGCAGGGGTGTCAAACTCATTCTGGTCCGGGGGCCGTATCCAACCTACTTTGATCCCAAAGGGGCCGGATCAGAAAACTCATGGTAAATATACCCCAAAAATAGTAATAAGTCCAAATATTTGTGCAGAGAAACTCAAATCTATTACAGACTGCTGTTTCTTCAGTCCCAGCAATAATTTGTTTGTCTTCTGTCTTCTCAATTCTCCGTTCAAGTTATTGTATTGTTCGAAATGCCATGTCTCGTAGTGGCGTTTAAGATTATATTCCCTGAGCTCTGCCACTTGTTGCAAACACACCAAGCGTACAGGTTTCCCATTCACCTCCGTCAACAAATAGGAATTAGTCAATTTTTCTTGGAAAATCCTGCACTCGGTGTCCACGTTTCTCATTTTTGACATTTTGCTGATGAGGGTGTCATGGTCAACAGTCAAAACAATGGTCCTTTAAGAGCGTTTGGAAAGAGACGAGTCTTCATTTGTGCTGCTCTGGTGGGAAAAGCAGAAAATTTCTGCAGAAAATTACCAATATTTTAATAGAAAATTAAAATATAATTAAAATATTTTATAGAAAATCAGCTGAGGGCCAGATTAAAGGTCTTGGAGGGCCGGATCTGGCCCCCGGGCCGCATGTGTGACACCCCTGGACTAGAGGGAAGGAGAGTAATGAGAGATAGGGAGGGGAGGACAGTGAGGAAGAGAAGGAGGGGGAGGAGAGGAGGATTAGGGCTGCTCGATTATGGAAAAAATCATAATCACGATTATCTCAGTTAATATTGAAATCACGATTATTCAAACTATTTTTTTCAAAATCCCCTACCTACATACAGACACACATGCACACACACAGAAAAAGTTATCACACACAGCTATTCCTCACACAAATTTCTCCTCAGTATAAGATCCAAGATTTATCCATAGTTTCGAGTAGATGAGGACGCCAGTGCGCATGTACGGAGTCACAGTTTATTTCACTCTCAGCTCCCGGGACCCAAACATGAAACGCAAAGCTGTAAATTATGGATGAATCTCGGATTACAGGCCACTTTTGACTCAAACGAAAGTGTAGACTAAGACATCGAGCTTCTATGATTTGAAAAGTGCTAAAGTTTGTGTTATTTGGAGCCCGCACGGGGCATATATTATATGCTCAGGGCATATAATATATGCGAACTCGTGCTACGGCTATCGCTAATCTAAAACATCTCTGGAAGTGCTCCATATGACACCAAAGCGCTATGGGTGAGTAAAACAACTTGTTTTATTACTGAAATAAGGCTCAGATTGTAAAAAATAGTTAATTCTCCTTTAAAGAAGCATTATGTAACTTCCATTCCCGCTTGCTGTCATGGAGATGTCATTGTGCCTGACACATAACAGCTCTTTGGATTGGCACCATTATACTTGGCTCTTGGTATGTCAGAGTTAAATGGAGGATACTTGTTCTTTATTTGACACATTCGAGTCCTGGTTCAGTCTTTAATTGAGTCTCTGTAGTCCCATGTGGACTGCAGTGTTGTGTGTCTCCTCTCAGACTTTATTGGGTGACTGTGGCTAGCATGCTCCACTCGCCTTCTCTGCATACTTTCCAGTGTTGTTTGGTGCATTGTGGGAAAAAATGTTTGGTGTTCTGTGGTGGGGATTGGCCTGGGGTAAAGATGTATCCCAGACTAAAGCAGGACTGAAGCAGCGCTAAACCAAAACTAAAATTATTACGAGAAAAATGCTCTGTTTGCACATACACTTTCCAAGACAAGAAGCTATTGTTTTTAGCCTTATTTTACATTGATTCGCTCCTCGTCATGCTTTTTATGGCTTTTTGGAATGGCCTTTTTAAAATATGCACTATGTAATTTTTCTAGTATCTGCCACCTCACCTATTTGTCTCCATGGAGATGTTATTTGCCTTGATGTTCCACAGTATGACATTAAACTTGTCGATCTAGGGTTTTATAGCTTGAAAAATACTTTATGCATTCCTACTTTGAGTGCCTCTCCACAGATCTGACTTGTATCTTGGCCTGGTATTGTCACCTGTTTTCCTCAATGGTGATAGATAAGTTAAAAGCCAGACTGTGGAAGATTCCAGGCAAAACAATATAATATCCACATTGCACCTTTATATGGAATCAGTTTTGAGTCCATCCATCCATCCATCCATTTTCTTCTGCTTATCTGGGGCCGGGTCACGGGGCAACAGTCTAAGCAGGGACTCCCAGACTTCCTTCACCCTGGACACTTCCTCCAGCTCCTCCTGGGGGACCCCAAGGCGTTCCCAGGCCAACCGTTCAGTTACGATTCCTGTCTTCTCGTTTGTGCCCCCACACTTTTTGCTTGCGGCTTCGGCACAAACATGACAGGTGGGTGGGATTTCCATGGGCGCATTCCTATTGGCTAATTTATGTTTGACGGACAGCTGAGCTTGGAGCCTGCTCCGGAAGCTGGTGTGGATATTTCCTGTTAAATTTTCCCATACTTACACTTTGTTGAATCTGTTGTATGACAAAAGCCATGACCCAATTCAAGGGCTGCAGCCTTCGAAGGCTGGGTCCTTTGTTGGCTGTGAAAGTTGCGTCTCGTGACGTAGCCTCTAGCCCACAGAGACGCTCCCGTCGCCCAGAAACCCACCAGAGACACGCTGCTAACGCTAACAACAGACACCACACAAATTAACTACACGAATTAACAACAAATATTACGCACGGTAATGAAACTGTTGACCTTTGAGACCAAGTTATTCTAATAATGCTCATCCAAATCTTAAAGGTTAAAATGGAAACTTGTGTTAAACTTTTGGGATATGCATTATTAATTAAGTATTTTTAAACTGATAAGGGATTCCCTTTATACAGGGAATGCATTTAAGTCAGTTAATAAAGAAAGACCTCTCTCCTTTGAGAAAAGATGGTTTATTACACGATCAAAGGAACTTCTGTAAATTCTTTATCATAACATTGAACCTATTACACACATACGAGGCAATAATAGGTGAGTAAAAACAGCTGTATGTCAGTGTACTCTCAAACTGTGTTCCCTTTTTGCTGAAGCAGGTGACAATCCAAAATGAACAAATTATCTTTGCAAAATATGGTGGAATACCACTGCTTAATTGCAGTACAATAGTACATTCTTATTAGTTACATCAAATAAGTGGCACATTTCATTACGATTCAAATGTTAGTATAGACTGAAAAACATTCAAATAAACTTATGAGGAAATTATCTGTTTTCAGTTTTGTCTCACACACTTGTAAAGGTCATATAAGGCCACATTTATCATGGGACACTTCCTCATTGATGACGCTGTTTAGGTGCTGCTCAGATGAAAAGAAACGACCATTTTACTGCACACATCTCTATTAGTACACATTAGGACAGCAGCAGACAGCACGGGCAGGATGGACGCCTGATGCAACTAGAGACCTCACAGGTCTTCTACAGTCTGGACTTCCTCAGTGAGTCTGCATCTCCTCCTCAGTGAGTCTGGACACAAGACAGCAGAGACATGACCCCGTGTACTTGGCCCACTCAGTGTTACGTATCCCTCGTCTTCTGGAGGTGGAAGAGCAGAATGGGCCTTACGTCTGATTGGTTGAAAGTCCTCTCCTGTAGAGTGAAACCTTTAATGAAACGCCCATTAAGAATACTACCAAACTATTATAGGAAAATGAGGCTTGCAGTGCATGTACATTGAGATCCAAAGGCAGTTTAGGCAGATTTGGGGTTTGGCCGGAATAGAAAAATCTGTCAAAATCTGTGTGTGTCTTTTGAACAGACTTAAAAAAGTAAAAATGAAGAAATAATGCAAACATCTGTCATGTAATTATGACAGATGATTTTTACAAAAGTGAAGAGCAAATGTGTGAACCTTACTATAACTGAAACTGAAGATGAGGTTATGGTCTTTGCTATGGATTTTAAAAGCAAAACAAATAGTGCAGCAAAACAAATACTGGATATCGGTATCTGTCCAAAACATCCATAAGGGGCCGTGCGTGATGAAGTCCCATATTTCCCCTCATAACCCCCTCTTCTCTGTGTGTCTCCTCCCCAGTGGTGTCGGACCGCCCCCCTCCTGTAATCCGGCAGGGCCCGACCAATCAGACTGTGGCGGTGGATGGGACGGTAGTGCTGAGCTGCCACGCCACAGGAAGCCCCTCCCCCACCATCCTCTGGCGGAAGGACGGAACGCTGGTGTCCACCCACGACTCCAGGGTCCGACAGCTGGAGACAGGAGCTCTACAGATCAGATACGCCAAGGTAAAACTGAACTATACAAGAGGACCACGGGTAAAACTGGACTATACGAGGAACCAGGGGTAAGACTGGACTATACAAGGGACCAGGGGTAAAACTGGACTATACGAGGGACCAGGGGTAAGAATGGACTATTCAAGGGGATGAGGGGTAACAGGAACTAGAAGATAACCAGTGGAGATGTTTGGGCCCTGTGAAATCTGTGGGAATTTGAGGTAGACAAAACAGTATTATTAAGAGACAAAACCAGTTAAGTCATTCCAGCCAAAACAGCTTCATTGTCATTGTCATTGTTAGGCATTGTTCAGGATTTTGGGAAAAATTTTAAATAAACTGCCTATGTCCTTAATATGAGTTCAGTGGCTTTTTTTGGCTGTAAAATTATTTCTGATTGGCCGAGGACAGAGCCAATGACACATCCAGATCCAGCAGGATCTGGGGAGCCTGGACATAACTCAAAAATGTACCAGGCAGTTATGCTATGAGGCAGGTAAATACAGGTCAGTACACTGAGCTGCAGAGGCTGCACTAGCACTGATTCATGACTGGCTGCAAGGGCTGGGGTTTAGGTAGTGACCATTTAGATCAGAGAGTCATTTTAGGTTTAAAACATCTGGATTTCAGCATTGAACCTGGCAACCCAAATGAAAGACATGTGTTATTAGGGGTGTAAATCACACACTTCATGCTGATTCGATACGATATCGATTTCTTAAGCCAATGATTTGATTATTTTCGATACTTGAGAATTCCCCACGATTCGATACGATTCGATATGATTCGATTCAATGGTGCATAGTTTTCACTTTATGTATTAATGATGTTTTGAATACATTTTATTACAGAAAAATTCAGTTTGATTCGATTCTCTTGTGGACGCATCGATGCATTTGGATCGTCGACTGTAGGATCAATGCATCGATACGAATCGATTATTATTTACACGACTATGTGTTATCCTGATTGGATAATCGACTTGAACAAAAACACCAAATTATAACATAAACATCTTGGCCATCATATCCAGGGTCAAATGCTTTTCTCCATGGAGATGTTATTCCTTTGTCTGGAATGTTTCACAGTATGGCATTAAACTTTTCTATCTTCATGGAGACCAAACCAGACGAAATTACTGGTCAGATCTGTGGAGAGGCGGTCACTCTCACAGTCAGAATACCTGTTTTTCTAGGTATTTTTGAGCTATAAATGTAAATTAGAGCTGTTTAATGTCATACTGTGGAACATTCCAGGCAGAGCAGTTACATTTCCATAGAAACCCCTAACCAAAAAGTTACATAGTGCACCTTTGAGTAATACAAATGTTGAATTACATACCATTCTGTATCAAAAATAATTTCTAGTGGAGGGTATGCCAGCACTTGTCTCCAGCACTTGTCTCTATGGAAATGTAGTTGTTTTGTCTGGAATGTTCCACAGTATAGATTAAAGAAAAATTAACGTTTTTACAATCTGGACCTTATTTCAGTGATAAAAAAAACATAATTTGCTCAACCATTGTACTTTGGTGTCAAGTATTTGAAGTATTTCTGGAGATTTGGGATTTTGTGATATCGGATTACAGGCCACTTTGACTCAAATGAAAGTGTAGATTAACACATTGAACTTTTGTCATTTAAAAGTGCTAAAGTTTGTGTTATTTGGTGACCACAAGCATATGCCCCGACAACTCACGTTAAACGGATATCGCTAAACTCCAAAACTCCAAAATACAAATGACACCAAAGTGCAATGGGTGAGTAAATGATGTTGTTTTATCACCGAAATAAGGTGCAGACTGTAAAAACGTTAATTTTCCTTTAAACCGATGACAAGGGAGATAAGCAGCACTACGCTACATTAGAGTTCAGATCTGTGGAGAGTCGCCTCTATTCACAGAAGGAATTAGTCTGTCTTCAAGCAATATAAACACCTATAATGAATAAATTCAAGATGGAAGTGTTTAATGTCATACCATGGAAGATTCCTGGCAAAGCAATAACATCTCCATGGAGAAAAGCAGGTAGCAGACCCTACACTACAAAATTTAAGAATAACTTGGTATTTTCCTGGCCAGTGTTGCTGACAAAACTATCTCAGACTGTGTGGGCTGTCTTCATGGGCTTCAGTTTGCTCCATTAAAGGAGAATTAACGTTTTTTACAATCTGAGCCTTATTTCGGTAATAAAACAAGTTGTTTTACTCACCCATAGCACTTTGGTGTCATATGGAGCACTTCCAGAGATGCTTTAGATTAGCGATAGCCGTAGCGCGAGTTCTAGCCGTAGCTCGGGGTGTATAATATATGCCCCGTGCAGTCTCCAAATAACACAAACTTTAGCACTTTTCAAATCATAGAAGCTTGATGTCTTAGTCTACGCTTTCGTTTGAGTCAAATGTGGCCTCTAATCCGAGATTTATCCATCATTTACAGCTTTGCGTTTCATGTTTGGGTCCTGGGAGCTGAGAGCGAAATAAACTGTGACTCCGCACATGCGCACTGGCCTCCTCATCTACTCGAAACTATGGCTAAATCTCGGATTACAGGTTACTTTTGACTCAAACGAAATCGTAGACCAGGGCTCTCAAGTTTTGAGCGGGGTCGTGCGTGAGAATTCGTGTGTCACTCTCTCACTGCGTGAGACTTGAGAGCCCTGTCGTAGACTAAGACATCGAGCTTCTATGATTTGAAAAGTGCTAAAGTTTGTGTTATTTGGAGACCGCACCGGGCATATATTACATAGCTACGGCTATCACTAATCTAAAACATCTCTGGAAGTGCTCCATATGACACCAAAGTACTATGGGTGAGTAAAACAACTTGTTTTATTACCGAAATAAGGCTCAGCTAAAAAACGTTAATTCTCCTTTAACCTAGAAAATGCACAATGTACTTTAAGTTCAGTCTAAATATGATATAAGGTGGTTCTTCACAAAATGATCAGTACGAGTCTTTGCCAGTAAACTGTAATCTTTATTTTGTGTGTTGTGATCTGGGCTCCTGGCTCGTTTTGGATAATTTTCACTCCTGTTATTCACGTGTCTATATTTAAAACTGTCAAAATCTGTGTGTGAGGATCCCCCCCGTTGCTGCCCAAATAAGCCATGTGTTCCTGTTAGCCCCCTCACCCGCCTGTCAATCAAATGGCCATGGTTCGACATGGCTGCTCCAGTATATGTGTGTGTGTGTATGGTGGGGGTATGGGTGGTCACGTCAGTCTTATATACAGTGATGAAGCGTGGCGTGCAGCAGGGCAGTGGGAAGCAGGGTGCGTTTGAATAGCCGACACGGGTGAGGCAGGTGGGTGGGGCAGGACTGAGGTCTCCCTCCACCGATGTGTTTCCATAGAAGACACGTCAAAGTCAGCCTGCCCTCCCCCTAATGAAGAGGTCTGGGACGAGGGGTCACTGAGGTCATACAGCAGTAGCCTTTTTTTTCCCCCATGTTTCCTTGACTGCTCCTTGATTCGTCCGTGGCCGTAATTGGTCCGTGCAGATAATGTATCCCCCGCAATGACAGCGCAGCGCAGCGCAGCCCTGAATGGTGACGCCCTTAGCAGCCTGTGCGAAAACCAGCTGCACTCCCTCATTTTTCCACAGGGAGGAGCTGTGATTGTCTCCTGGCCCGTTGAAAAACCTCCTAATAGCCCCTGCAAGTTCTACAAGGGTTAATGTTGTATTAGGGCAAACTGTGAAATTCTTCAAAACTTTAAGAAAAAAAAAATTAATAATAATAATAATTTTAATGGCTCACTGTTTATTTGATGTAGAGCGTTTGTCTACTGATCCAGGGGTTGGCGTTTCAAATCTCGCTCTTGACGGGTTGACCGCGTGTGATCCCAGCTCCCACAGATGAGCGCTGCCATTGTGTCCTTGGGCAAGACACTTGTAGCCCCCATGGCAAGATACATCAAGGCCTGTTGTGACGTGAGCCGTCCTCCTGTGGACCCACCACCTGCGGGAGGATTCATGGGGGCTGGTGCATTGTGTTCTGGGCAGCAGAACACTGCTTGGGCTGCTGCCCCCACGACCCAGAAACCGCGACCCCGCTCTCGAAGGGTTGGCTGTGTGTGATCCCAGCTCCCACAAAAATGAGTGCTGCCGTTGTGTCCTTGGGCAAGACACTTAACACCACCTCGCCCCCAGTGTCACAGGTAGCCCCCATGACAGAAGTGCATCAAGGCCCGTTGTGACGTGGGCCATCCTCCCGCGGACCCACCACCTGCGGGAGGATCCATGGGGTGCATTGTGTTCTGGGCGACAGATCTGCTTGGACTGCTGCTCCCGCGACACAGAAAATGGAGAAGCGGAAGAAGATGGATGGATAAATTTTAACAATATGTCCGTTGCACCGAATAAGACGAATTTAAGACGAAAATGATATACACTTAAATATATCAGAAAACAACTGCAAAACATCCCTGACCCATATATATATATATATATATATATATATATATATATATATATATATATATATATATATATATATATATATATATATATATATATATATATATATATATATATATATATATATATATATATATATATATATATATAGTGGATATTATGACTTTTGTTCAGATAAAAAAAAATAAATCATTTTCTCATTTTAAGTAATTTTAAAAATGATGTATTTATTAAAAACAAAACAAAAACAAAAACAAAAAAACAACTCTTTTGCGCCTTAAGTGGGTGGCTAAATTCCAAACATTCTCTCAACAAAACTGTAAAAATAGTTCACCTGGAGGCTAGCTAGCACTTTTTGGGTTAAGCTTGTTTACAGCAGCAGCAGCAGCTCCACAGGGACACTCTCTCACCCACTTCCCACATCAAAACACCTTCAAATCTGAAACTAGGCAGTCAGGAGCTTTTCAAATTCTGGTGATGTAGCAATTTCAGGACTGAAATGATCCAAATGATTCTAGTTAAGGTGTCTGGAGTTTAAAAGCATATTGGAGCACTTCCTGTATTATCACACTGAGAGAAGAACTCAGCCTAAATATGTGTTTGAGTTTGTGTGTTAAACATGTGTGAATGAAACAAAACACAACTCCAGCTGTGATTGTGATGAGGAAACGACATTAGAACAGAGATCAGAAAATAGTGTAATATGGGCCCTTTAAAATGTCCCTAAAATTAAAGTACTTTGACCTCAAAACACCAAGGTTGTTGGACCTCCATGAATACAAGAGAATGATGACAGTAATAGCTCAGTTAGGAGATGACTATGTAAGTTTGCATGTAAGTGGCTAGTGCTCGCAACTCACAGCAAGAAGGTCCCCAGCAGAGGCAAGTAGCCAAAACTTTTATTCAAGTAAGGCTAATGTTACTTCAAAATAAGAGTATTCAAGTATAAGTACAAAGTGGTCCAGGAAATGACTCATTTGGAAAAGTAAAAATAACCTAAAGCGTAACTGTCGGGAGGTAACATCTGTTTTATAATTGAAAGTGAATGTAATGTGAAGGACAAAGCACTACATAATGCACACAATCTGGTGTTTTCAAAGGACAGCCACAAAAATGACATACTAAATCATATCTGAAGGAGCACTCCAAGAAACACAGTTGTTCAAAAACATTTCAGATGATCACATAAAGCTTTTGCTCACAGAGGAGAGAGGAACCAAAATATTACTCAAGAAAGAGTAATATGCTGTATGAAAAAGTCCCCCCACACACACACACTCACAGCACACAGCCTACATGTGTGCCAGTCAGGGGCATAACACTGAAGAAAAATAGTCCCTAATTAGCGTCTGAAGAGTGTGAACATCTCTCCTTTGGCCTGGATCCAATCCGTTTGGCCCGCGTGCAGCTCCTGTGGCCCGGTGCGAGGGGTGAGGGTAACAGTTACAACTGTCTGTGCTGTGGAAGGAGAGAGGAGGGGGGGTGATATTATTCTAGTTCATCATTTGAATGAAGACCTCGTTCTGTGTGTTCTGTGTGGAGTTTGCATGTTCTCCCCGTGTCTGGATGGGATTCCTCCGGGCACTCCGGTTTCCCCCATCAACCCAAAACATGCTCCACGTAAAATCCTCCAGCTTAGGTCCTGACAAAGCTTCTTCTTCTTCTCTTATTCTGTCCACAGCTCAGTGACAGTGGCACGTACGCTTGCATTGCGTCAACACCGAGCGGAGAGGCATCCTGGAAAGCACACCTGGAGGTCCAAGGTGAGGGTTTATTTCAGTTATTGTATATATTGTATATCTATGTATAACTAGCAATAGGTGTTAATAACATGAGACTGTTTTTGTGTAATAATTGATGTGCTTTTTACCTATCTGGTATAAATCTTCATTATATATATGGTAAATTGTCACATTTTTATATAGCGCTTTTCCACCTTTGAGACACTCAAAGCACTTTACAGCAAGCTACGACTCATCCACTCACACACATATTCATACACCAGTGTACACAGACACATTTATTACATAGAGCCAGGCTCACAAATGTGGATGTGTTACTCATATTAAGTGAATAAGAATGTATGTGTGTGTGTGTGTGTTCTTCAGAGTTTGGAGCTCCTGTCCAGCCCAACAGACCGACTGACCCTGCCCTCATCCCCTCTGCCCCCTCTAAACCTGAGGTCACCGAGGTCACCCGCACCTCCGTCACCCTGTCCTGGAAGCCCAACCTGCTGTCTGGAGCCACGCCCACCTCGTATGTCATTGAGGCGTTCAGGTAAGCCCCGCCCACCTCACATTGGTGCAGCTCATACAGGCTGTGCATGTGTAAATGCAGCATGAGCAGGAGGCCATTAGCTGTATATATCTGTGTATATGGATGTATACATGTGTGTATATGGATGTATATATCTGTGTATATGGATGTATACATCTGTGTATATGGATGTATACATGTGTGTATATGGATGTATACATGTGTGTATATGGATGTATACATGTGTGTATATGGATGTATACATCTGTGTATATGGATGTATACATGTGTGTATATGGATGTATACATGTGTGTATATGGATGTATACATCTGTGTATATGGATGTATACATCTGCAGACATCCCAAGTTCCAAAAACTCATTTCAGGGAGATGCCCTTCCCCCCACCCCCCCCAACCCTAACCCCCCGGGAGATGTTTCCTAACCCTAACCCTACACAATAGAGAAGGCCACTTAATTTAACAACTTTTTATTAACTTAACTGAGTTCTTAAACATTAAACTTTAAAATTAAACATAAACTTTTAATTTAATTAAATTAAACATTACATTTTTAAATATTCAAATTAAATTACAAATTAAAATTAAATATGTTATTTGTGTTTAAACATTTCAAATATATGGATGTATACATCTGTGTATATGGATGTATACACAGTGCACCTCACCACAGTGTCATCATTTTTCACCCTAATCAGACAGGGCTATATTTTTGTATATTCTGCTGTAAAATTAGTTTTATATTTTTGTTTTTTAGATTCTGCCATCTCGCTGCACTAAATTATAACTTCTGTGTATATGGATGTATACATGTGTGCTATATGGATAGTATACATGAGTGTAATCAATCAGCGCGTTCTCTGGCCAGCGCTCGCTTAAACACACACACACACGCGTGCACGCTGGTTCCTATAATTTTCCACAACAAGGAATGTGCTAGCTGTTAATCAAACCTGTTGCTAACTCTAGCTGGAGCTTACTTGTGTGTATATGGATGTATACATCTGTGTATATGGATGTATACATCTGCAGACATCCCAAGTTCCAAAAATCCATGATAAAAGGAGATGCCCTTCCCCCCACCCCCCCCAACCCGCCTTATAAATATTGTTTGATTGATTGATTAGACACTGCCTAAATCTGGCTGCCGGGAGGCGCGTCCTACACTGAAAAAGCTCTGAAAACAATCTGTTTAACGACGTCGTTAAACAGAAATGGGGGAGTTAGACATAACTTGTCTCCCATTTATAATTCGATTCTTAGACCAAATCAAAACAGACAAAGAAACATTAGGGCAGACGAGCTAGGGCAGAGGGGTGGAGAGGGTCGTTAGACGTTGAATAGGGGGTCGTAACTAGTCGCCAGAGTAATTTGAAAAACAAAGAGACAGATTAGGGGGGGATCGTTTTCAAACAAACTTTGTCCAGTTGACAAATTGAACTTCTCCTTTTATCATTAATGTAAATAGAAAATAGCAAAATAAACTATCATCATGTAGAGTGGCTTAAAACATTTTAAGGCCAGAAAGAAAGCCTGACTGAAGAAAGAATGGCCTTTTTGAAACTAGCCCCATTGGAGCTAATTTGCGCCTATGCTAACTTCCTTAGTGAAGTTCAGAGATATACAGTCTATGTTCTATGCAGAGGAAAGTTGTCTGGGGTCTCCACACTTTATTGCCCATTACTGAGATTAGAATAACCCTGAGAATGGTTTTCCATGTGTCTCCACAGCCACGCGTCAGGCAGCAGCTGGCAGACCCTGGCGGAGCACGTAAAGACGGAGAGCTTTGTGCTGAAGGGTCTGAGGCCCAGTGCGGTCTACCTGTTCCTGGTGAGGGCTGCCAATGCCTACGGCTTGAGCGAGCCAAGCGCCATCGCAGACGCCATCAAGACCCAAGGTGAATCACTGTCAGGGCTCTCAAGTTTTGAAGTTTGTTTGGAGTGAGATTTTTTTTTTTTTTTTCCACCTAGCGACCCATTGACCCTTCAACCCAGCTTCTTTAAAAAAGTTCAATTATATCATACACTGTTTATTTATTCTGTGACAAATAATAATAACCACAGTAGGCAGATTGCTAGTTGGTTACCTAAAATAACACTAGCTTGAAATGGACAGGTGTAAATGTTTGTCTAAAGAGCAAAACTACAAAGCAACTAATGAGAGTTATATAAATGAAGTTATTACCTGATGTTTCTCAGTCCTGAGTTGGATGTTCGTTTGTTTTATCATTCACCGTTTTGTCATCATTCGTTCGTCTCACTCGTGTTCAGTTGCCTTCCTTCAATTATCACTGACAGTGCAGTGCGCGCTTAGCTGAAACTAGACTCTACGGTCTGCCAGAACAATCTAGTTTCTGATTGGCTGAAAAGGACGTGGCGCCTGGATAACTCTTCTGAGCCACACAGACCGATGTTCTGGGCACAGAAGCGCTGTGACCAGTGGCTAGAGTTTCATTGAATTGCTTAACAAAATTTCAGCGTGAGGAATACCATGTGTGGCGTGTGAGCGTGTGAACTCGTTGAAATGCGTGTGTCACACTCTCAAAGCGTGAGACTTGAGAGCTGTGGTCACTGTCATGTAGGTTTACTTATATGGGCATGCACAATTTGGGCAGCCAAAGGATTGTCAGTTTAAACATTGTTTAAATGAATTCAGCCCATTTACCATTCTTTGTGTGGGTCTGCACTGACTGTATAGGGGCTTACAAAGCTGTGTTTTTGTCAGACATCCACCCCACGAGCAAAGGTGTGGACCACCGGCAGATCCAGAAGGAGCTGGGAGATGTGGTCATCCACCTTCACAACCCCACCATCCTGTCCTCCTCCTCAGTGCGCGTGCAGTGGACGGTGAGTGGACACACACACACACACACACACACACATACACACATACAGGGACACTGGCGCATGTATGACACCATTTAAAGATCTCTGTTATAATGTAGTTTCCTCATCACCAGTGATGCCGGTAACGAGTAGTCTAACGCAACTACTATTTCAAAACCAGTAGTCAGATTAAAGTTACTTATCTAATACACCGTGCGTTACTATTTCTGCATTTCGGGGAACGTAGGTTACATTTATTCATTCTTATTTTTTGGCTACACGTTTCTTACGAGGTTACGTCATCTCGGCTCTGCGGCGCCAAAGTCAGATCAAAGATTCTATTCTATGTCAGATGTGAACAATATGGAAGGAGAGAAGTTCGCCTTTTCCAGCTGGAAATACAGGCATTATTTAGATTTTATTTCGGCTAAGGATGACAACATTAAGGTCCGTTGTACACTCTGTGCTGGTGACAGAGTGCTGTCTACCTTCAAAAACACAACGTCAAATCTGAAAAAACATCTGGAGAAACAGCACAGCACAACGAAGCTAACAGAGCAAGTCCCGCCCGATGTGAAAGCCACAGGTGAAGGAGGTCCCAGACCTAGCAAGGAAAGGAAGCTGGATTGGATGTGTAAAACCAGTAAGTGGGGCGGAGTTGAATAGGATGGTTGGGCATTTTGTGGTTGATGAAATGCTGCCTGTGAACACTGTTGACTCACCATCGTTTTGTGCCATTGTATCTAAGATCCCTACAGTAACGATACTGAGCTGCCTCACAGAACACGCTTTTCTAGTTACCTGGACAAGCAATATAATAATAATAATAATAATATAATATATAATATAATATAATATAATATAATACTATAATGTAATATAATATAATAATATATAATATAATATAATTAATATAATATAATATAATTTAATAAGCCTCTGCTGAAAGTAACTAAAAGTAATCTAACTTAGTTACTTTTAAAAGCAAGTAGTCAGTAACTTAACTAAGTTACTTTTTAAAGAAGTACTCAGTAGTCAGATTACTGTTTCAAAGTAACTATGGCCAGGCCTGGCGCCAAACATAAAATATTAAGGGGGCGATGAGTTTATCACAGGGGGCGGGGTCGCGTCATGCACACACACACACACACACACACACACACACATATCCCACTCCTCGCGTGCGTAATGGGTCAGGCGCGCTCCTCGAGAGCTCGTGTATTTAGACTCTACCTTTGTAAGAGACTGATTGAGTAAGAGTAAAAAGTGATGAGAGTTTTTTTTAATTATTATTATTTGAACGTAGCCCCTCGGTCAAGTGATCTCCTACATACCACAAAACCAACAACTGATCTGAGCAACGCCAAGAGACAGTACATTAACGCCACATAGCCCTCCACCACAAGCGCAAACACAGCGCAATTGGACAATGCGCAACACAGCGCAACTCTCACATCTGAGGGGGCGGGACGGATGACATGGAGGGCGTCGCCACCAAACGCCCCCTCGTTGCGCCGGCCGTGACTATGGCAACACTGCTCATCACAAACACAGCTGAAGTTGTGTTTCATTCAAACAAACCCTGCATATTTAGATAGAGCTCTTCTCTCAAACAGTGAACACTCTGTGTATTAAAAAAATAAAATAAAATAAAATTCCCAGTAAATAGAACTGAAATGTAAATTATCACTGCACACCTCTATAATTAGCGCATTATGCTAACATAGCCTCCCAGTGAAACTTGGCAGCATGCTCCCATGTGCTCAGGTGGTCTTGATTATGTGAAAACTGTGTTAGCATTTAGCCTAGCACAAGACGAGGGAGATGCCCAGAGGGTCCACATTGGGAAAGGATTAAAGTGGGAAAAACATTCAGACTACAGTGGAACATTCTGAGCACATGGAGAAACTGGCCTGTAATGGCTCACATGGGCATGGCAGTATCTTTTTCACTTCTCCCTCTCTCCAAACTGCATCCATCATCAGGGGCTTTATGGGGCAGGGGCTGTGGGCGAGGGGCAGAGGGGCACAGCATGTCACTGTGGAAGGAAGAATTCTGCCTCTGTACAAGGATTTAATGAGCCTTATAAAACTATCATCATATCTATCATCTGCAGCATGTAACCTTTCCAGCAAGATGAATTCTCTGATATTTGAGTTCAACAAAAGGTGAAGTGCCAAAGAAAACCAAAACAAACATGGTGAAGCAGATGGACCCGCTTCAGGCTATTTTAGTCATTTATTTTAGTAGACATTTTAGACAGACCATTTTAGACCATTTTAGATTGGAAAAACAAACAGGGGAAGCACTTTTGTGGACAGGGACGATGTCTGTGATTGAAGCTGGATTTAACTTGTTCTGCTGTTCAACCAGTCAGATTCAAGTATTAGTCATGGTGTTTCACCTTTTCCTGATCACTTTCAGCGAGAGTGCCACATATGCAACCATTCACTTTGCAACCAACACGACTGATTATATTTGACCTATAACCTATAAAACTGATTAAATAACTCATAATAGTGGTTTTGGGGAGAAAAAAAAAACAGTGTCAGGTTAAATGCATTTACATGGTAGCATGGTGGCTGAGTAGCTAGAAATCACACCTCACAGCAAGAGGGATGTTGGAAGGATGTTTGGATGTTTCAAGAAGGATGGCAAGAGGAGAAATTCAATTTGTCAACTGGACAAAAGTTGATTTGGTCGCTCATCCAAGCGGCTTCTTCAGTGGATTCTACCTAGACGACTGAGGGATTCTACACAGATCTTTCAAGAAGGATGTTTGGATGTTCTCTCTGTGTCTGGGTGGGTTTCTTCTGGGCACTCCAGTTTCCTGGAGATCTGGAGATGGATCCTGAGCGCTGTGTCCACAGCTTTCTGCTCCTGACAGATCTCCTAGTGGCATAGAAGGATGAGTCAAATGCAGAGGACACATTTCCCTACAGGAAAGTGTTCCTTAATCTACATACAGTATTTTGTATTATGTAATGAAACCATTTGTTATCATTGCATTGCAATTAATGTATTTTTGTAGACTTAGTTGACCATACAATATGTTGTATATGTTTATTGATGCAGTTGAAAATATGGTCCAAATCTCCACTGTCCCCCTCCCCTCCCTCACATCTGTTCCACATTTACACTTAAGAGCATTCACACTCCACTCTTCCTCTTCACCACTATTATTTTAACAACCTTCAAGTGGTTTTTATCAACGTTGGACAGGCTGGCACGCACCTCTGTGTACTCCTCTGTCCCCCTCTGCCCCTTTGCGGGTCTGGAGGGAGGGGGCAGTGAGGGCACAGTGGTCCGAACACTTGGGCACTGGTCAGTTCCATACTAGCCAAAGGACTACGCTAACAGTTGTGTCCTTGTCACTAGTAGGCTAGCTTATAGAAAACCACAAGTGACAGGAGCTCAGTGAAAGAAGGTTGGTGGTTTGAATCCTGCTCTCAACACCATTGGTAGAGTGGTCAGACACATTGACCCTCAGGGTCATAAATATCTTAGTATTTTTATCCTAGTTTAGAGAGTGCAGTTGTAGGAACATGATGTTTATTTCTGTTTCTATTTAAGATATTATAAGACATTATTATAAGTTCTAAAACTGGAAATGGTACTCAAGAGCATGTACAAGGCCAATAACCCAACAAATAATGCATAATATAACAGTAATAATTATCTAGATTTAACCCATATTGCTCCTGTGTTGTCTGCAGGTGGAGCAGCAGTCCCAGTACATCCAGGGCTATAAGGTGCTGTACCGGTCATCTCCAGCAGAGGGCCAGGTGCGTAGTGATTGGTCAGTTTTCGAGGTGCGTACAGCTGGGGAGGACAGTGCCGTGGTGCCTCAGCTCCGGAAGGGCGTCACCTATGAATTTAAAGTGAGACCGTTCTTCAACGAATTCCAGGGAACGGACAGCGATGTGAAGATCGCCAGAACTCTGGAGGAGGGTGAGTGAGCGCACACTCAGGCTTTTCTTATTCAGATGAGTAGGCCAGTCACCATCACACAGTCTGAAGTGTGACATACAGACGTGGGACTCTATGGGTGTCTCACTGTTCAGTTCGATTGTGATTGTGTGGCTCATGAACTGATGCATCTTTATATTTTACTGTGTTTTACTGTTCAAATCAAATGAGTGGCTCCTATGTAAATGTGCAGAGCTGCAGAATGAAGACATGACTTTTATTTAACAAAATTGCTTTCTTTAAAATGCTCTTTGCATTGTTTTTGTTTTTTTTCTGAGAGGGATTAGTTTAACAGGTGGTGCTATAACAGCACATTTATTACAGACAGGGCTTCATTCTGTTTAGCTTCTCTGCAGACTTTTATAAGAGTCCCTCTTATACTTATATTATTATATGTGCAGCCCACTGCTCCTAATAACAGGATGGGTTAAATGCAGAGGACAAATTTCTCCCAAGGGAGACAAGGCTAATCTTCTTCTTCTTCTTCAATATTATTA
Source organism: Paratrypauchen microcephalus (assembly GCA_036785185.1). Taxonomy (NCBI): domain Eukaryota; kingdom Metazoa; phylum Chordata; class Actinopteri; order Gobiiformes; family Gobiidae; genus Paratrypauchen; species Paratrypauchen microcephalus. Next base: position 128,046 of record JAVJIX010000188.1, on the reverse strand, counting down.
TTATTATTATTATTATTATTATTATTATTATTATTATTATTATTATTATTATTATTATTATTATTATTATTATTATTATTATTAATTTAATGAATATATGAATATGCTACAAGGAATTAGATGTGCGCGATTTATCGATTAAATCGATTAATTTGAATTTACAGTTCAGGACGATGTGTTTTTATGAAAATCGATTTTTAAATGATTTTTTACATGCGAGCGGAACTAATGCGCCGCGACTGAGGGAAAGCCGGAGCTTGTACCAAAGAAAGGTGTCACTACATCTGTTATATGGAACTGGTTCAGTTTTCTTGCGTCGGACTTAGAACAAACGAGTGCTCGCTGTAAGGTCTGTTCAAAAGCTGTTGCAACCAAAGGAAGCAGCGTGACAAATGTATTCTAGCGCCTAAAGCAGAAGCACACAGCGGAGTGGGAGAAATGTAGGTCTGAACGGAATGAAAATAGCGACAGCGCGAGCACACCGACCAAAGTCAAACAAGCAACAGTCCCTGAAACATTTTCGAACTGTGTGCCATATGATAAGTATGGGCTACGATGGAAGGCAATCACACACGCTACCACAATGTATATTGTAAAAGACATGGTGCCCATATATACTGTGGAAAAGCCCGGATTCATTAACATGGTGAAAGATTTGGAAGTATGTGCTACCAAGACACAAATATTTTTCTGAAGTTGCCACAGCTGTATACAGACTGCACAATGCTATAGTCAAGGGTCTTCAAGAGATATATGTTTTTAAAAAACAATAACAGCTTAATTGATGCAAGGTTTAATGTATTTGTTTTATAAAAGAACGTTGCATTATTTTGAGCCATTTGTCTGTCATCTGTTATTTGTTTTCGAGTAGGGCAGAGAAAAATCCATTAAAATCGGAAATCAGATTTTTTGTAAAAAAATCGGAGATTTTATTTTTAGGCCATATCGCCCAGCTCTACGAGGAATATAAACACAAATTCATTATTTACCTATTATTCATTATTTACCTATTGTAACCTATCTGTAACCACAACAAATACTGTATATTACTAAGTCTTCTCACGCTGAGTTGGTCATTGGTCCAGGAGTGGTCCATGGTAGAAAAACTCTTCAGTTCAGTTAAATAATGAAACATCTGAGTAATTATAACTTGTGAATCTTTATGCAGCACTCTGTCAGCGCCTGCCATACTGGGCGTGGTGCTGCTGGGGCTGTCTGGATTAATACTATAGTCAGGAAGTCGTTAAAGGACCATGCGTAAAGTATAAAATATAATGACATGTGCTTAGAATAGCAAGTATTTCAGGAGTTTGACTATTTCAGAAACCCATTTGTGGTGATTCTTTTTTATGGAGAGCTTGGAATAATTATTTATGCTGAAATAGAAGCAAGGATTTTAAATAGGTTTACAGTTGATAGTACTATATAATATGTACTTTCAACATTTGTTTTTATGGGAAGAGGGTGATATACTAATAATGCTGCTACTACTACTATTAGTACTACTACTGCTTGTATTACCACCACTGCTACTACAGCTACTACAACTGCAGTAACTACTATATTTCCTCTTTCCAGGGCTGACAACTTTTCACCAAAGTGAGATTGTGCAGGGCCTGAGCCTGGTTAGGCCTATATGGTACTGTCAGTGGATCTGGACACTTTTTTCACAAGGGTCACACAGCTTTGGCACCAAGTTCCACAAGATTTAAGGAACCTGCTTCAATAACCTGTCCAGTAGAATAACAGGGCTGTATATTAGTAAAAAAAAAAAAAGGCTTATAAAACTGGGGATACTGGGGGTCCTCCCCCAGAAGATTTTTAATAAAATAGTGAGTATTTCCTCCATTTTGGTGCATTTAAACAGGTTCCCCCATCGTCATTTAACTCCTGAATCAATGACACTGTGATAAAACCCACATGCAAACAGCAACAGAAAAATGTACCCTTAAAGTTTACAGACCATTGATTCTTTATAGAAAGTGTGATGTTCCAGACAATAATTAGATCAGTTGTTTTACTCAAAAATGGTAAAAAAAAAAAAAAAGGGGCAGTTTACTTTCTACAACTTTATTGAGGAATATGCATGAGCCACAAAGGGAAAGATCTGTCCCTGTGATCAGCAGAGACATACGAGAGAGAGAGAGAGAGAAACAACCTGTAACATGCTCAAGGCTTCTTTTATTTGGAAATAGTTTAGGATGATAAATGCTTAACATTCATAACATGTTTGTGTGTCATGCGGGATCTTTGTGTGCCTGCAGCAAAGCACATCCCTTCGCCTGCCTCCTGTATCGGCTTAGCACTGCTCATTAATTTGATTCGATCTGGATCTGTACAAAAGCTGCTCATTCACATGAGGCCATTTACAGCGATGTCCTTAAGTGTGTTTTCTTTCCCTGTCTGCGGTCCGGATGGTGTCGGATGTCGGATTTCCGGATTTCTGTCATCAGCTTGATTTAATTTTGTGACCAAATTATGACCATTGTGCCGCTTTGGTTAGTTTATAAAGTTAGTCACCAGTACGGATGCAACGATATTCAATATAATATTGAATCGTTCGATACTGGTGACATGTTTCAATGCACATGTTCGGTTGATACACACGTGTCCTTCCATGAGTGCTGTGTTGTCATTTATTTTGGTCCAAAAGGGAAACATTTATGGTGCCGTCCTCCTCAGATGCAGCAAGACAACAGCTCCATAGATACTTACAGCTGAAATATTCTAACAGAGGTGGGTTTTATCTTTCAATCACTTTTTATTTTACATTGATAGACCTAGGAATGACAAAGATATTAACTTTTAAATACTTTAGAATCACTTTTAGCTTTACAGTGGTCCCTCGTTTATCGCGGGGGTTAGGTTCCAGAAATAACCCGTAATGAGTGAAATCCGCGAAGTAGGACAACTTTATATTTTACAATTATTATACGTTTTAAGGCTGTAAACGCCTTAAAACACTGGAATTAACTTTTTGTCACATTTCTCTTTCGTTTAAACACTCAAACTTTTGTAGATTTTCAACAAAATGTATTAATAGTGAAGTGTGGACATGCGAGTGAAGCGGCTCATCCAACGGCACTGCCATGTCCCGGGACATGACGCGCACCGACCCCTTAGAGAAGTGCGTGATCAAATCCGTGACAGAGCAGCACGACTAGCGCAAGGCCGACCGGGACCATGCCTCCCCCTCAGGACCGCGTCCTCGCAGCCCGAGCCACAAACCGAACACGCACAAATGAACGCAAGAGCCGCACGAAACCAGCAAATAGTCGCACGGGGTGATTTAATCCTGGTTTAGACCTGGTTTAGACCTGGTTTAGACCTGGTCTACTCCCAGTTTAGTCCAGGACCAGTCCAGGTTTAGACCTGGTTTAGACCTAGTCTAGACCTGGTTTAGTTCTGGTCTAGACCTGGTTTAGTCCACATTTAGTCCTGGTCTAGTTCTGGTCTAGTCCCGGTCCCCCTGCATCCCCCATCTATCAATCGGCAAAGGTCTACAGTCTCTTAGCCAATCAGGACGCAGAACACAATGTTAGACTAGAAAAAAATGTTACACTATAAAAAAAATTAAAAAAATCTGCAAAACAGCGAGGCCGCGAACAGTGAACCACGATAGAGCGAGGGACCACTGTATCAAATCCGTTTGTATACAAACCCGTGACGCGACTTGTGATATACGCAATCTTTTTCTTAGACTCTATCTTGTAAATTTTAATCAGAAAATGGTCTGATGAGACATTTCTATGTAACATAACAGAGTTTTAGTGTTGAGAAAGAATATGGGAGAGCGCAGTGTGTAAAAAGGGCAGTGTGGGAGGAGCTGCTGTTCGTCTCCGCTGTCCGAGATGAGGCAGAGCAGCACTAACACAGACGCCTGTGTGAAAGCAGCGAAAGAAGAGACAGACTCAGGAGGGAAAGAAAAGATCAAGAATCAATCAAATCATCATTAAAAAAGGAAAAATCGGATAGTGTAGCTCTCCTGGCTGAGGCTGACTGGCTATATTATAAAATACAAAATAGCCTGAAAAAGCACGATTCTTATTTTCATTGATAAAAATTCTGAGCTGTAAATCATTGAGCCAAATGAACTAAAACACTTGAAAAACTACAGTACAGTAGTTGTACTGCAGGGTATTGTATGTAATGTATTATCATACATGCATACATACAGTGTAATATCATGTTATTATACTCATTAGCAGAGAAAAAATACATGAAATTTGTCTTTTTCCCTTCATAAACCTATCAAAATCAAATTGATATTGTGACCCTGGTATCAAGATACATATATAATCATGGGAAAACTGTATCTTTGCATCCCTAGTCACCAGTAGGTAGGCTACTGTAGAAAATATGTGCGGAGCATGGAACAGACTCTGACAAGAATCAGTGCGCATAGTCATTAGCCCTATTCGGACGGGATTAGTTTTATGGGGTGACATGGGGTGAAGTAATAATTACCAGGGAATTTAGTCCTGTCTGAACGCGCCATGTCCATAAACATAACGGAGTATGTCTGTGAAATTTACAGCGAGTTTCACCTTCTGTAAAACGGTCTGGAGGAATTACCATAATCCTGTGCGAATGTGACCCTCGGTAAAGATGTATGTAATATTTCGTCACATCCATTTAAAGAAATAATTTTCCCGCAATTTTCAAACATGGAGGAGCTTGAAGCGCTTTGTTTTGCTGGCAAGCAAAATTATCTACCGCTACTCTCAAACAAACGCACACATCAACCAATAAAAAAGCCCAAGAGGTATAAATGAGTCGTCAGAGGCATAAAACTTTTGCTTGTTTTAGGTAATATATGCTCTGTTAGTCCTGATTATGGGCAATAATTTGCATAGTTCGCTAATATTTCACATAGGCTAATCATGACTTTTCTATCTTCAGCTGATGCTTTTACAGCGACGAATACGTGACGGCAGAGCGTAAACAAACTCCTCCCATGTCAAATAAATATTATGGACATGTCTTTGTCCTGTGTGAATGGGGTCATTTATATTACAGAGGTCCTGTGATAAACCGACATTACTCTACATCCCCCTGTAAAACTAATCCCGTCCGAATAGGGCTATTGACAGCTTGAGGCTGTAACAGCGGGGCAGACGCACATCGCATATGTGCTGCTCTCTTGGCAGCAGTGGTCAGTAGAGCTGTGTATAGCGGCTCAAGAGACGTATAGTGCACATGAGCACTGCTCTGTACAGACACTGCACATACTGCTCTGTGCGCTCATGGCGAATATCAGTCACTTGTGCGGGGCAAATGCAATTCGTGCAGTCACCCTCCGTGTGTGTTAAAGGGCCCATGGCATGAAATTTTCACTTTCTGAGGTTTTTGAACGTTAATGTGAGCTCCCCTACCCTGTTTAGGGCCCCCTCCATGGCTAAAAGTTGCGAAATGTGTAAACTGAGCATTTGCAATCCTTTTCTGCGTTTGAAAAAAAGACAGCCCAAACGGGCGATTCTGAACAAGGGAAATTTCTGACGTCACACTCAGGGGAAAATGCAAATGCAGTTCCACCCCCCGTCTGGATGTCTACCCACCGTCTATGGAAGTCATGCCCAGAGAGTTTGGACGAGCTACGCAATGCGAGATGCGTTTTTTATTTGCCTGGAGGCACGTGAGAGTGTTTCCAGGCTCGGATATCCTTTATCCGGGCCTCTGAACCTCTGAAACAGCAGTGGTTTAATTTTATTTTCTGTGGAAATGTGTTTTTTTATGCAACTCGTCTCATATCTTCCTCCGTGCTTACACACACGGAAGTGGAGCCAGCGCACACCACACCGCTAAAACAAGGAACCAGCGGCGCATTTGCACCCCCCCCACCCCCACCCGCTGCACTGGCCTGTCTCTGTCCTCCTCATTTGCATTTAAGCAACAACGCCCATAATAAACAGACCCTCCAGGAATTCGCGATGTTGCGATTTTCAACTTCAACACAACTTCAGCCAATCCCCGTGAATTCAGAGCGGTATTTTGACAAATCACCGCAACTTTCCCGCAATTTTTACCAATTTTGACCAATCATCGGCGGCGTATTGAACTCACGTCGACCAACTTCCTTCTGCCTTACTTCCGTGTGACGAAACGAAACTGCGGCCGTGTCCCCAGTTCGGAGCGTGGTTTGAAGGGGGCTCAGACTGCAGTCAAGGTGGTGCACACTTGCTCAGCCCTGAGTGCACTCCGCGGACCGCATGGGCGTCTGCGAAATACGACAGGTCTCGCAACTACGGGAAGCAGCCGCCGACTCCATTTTCTCCCGTAGAAGAAGTATCGCGCGGTGCATGCTGCGCGAAGCGTGCTTTTTCACACGCTTGGTCCACGCCCTGATTTCCATAGAAACGTCTGCGGTCTGCGAACGCGTGTTAACTGTGCATGGGACAAAAAAGAAATGACACACATGCCCTTCAAACCACGCTCCGTACTGTGCACTTTGGGAATTGGGACACGGTTTCTAATGGCAAAGAAACATGTCTGCAGCGCCATTTGCCCACAAAAATAACAGCAAAAGACCGGTCGAAACAGTTCCCCTCCTAGTAGTAATTTATTTTCGATGTTGGTAAGGTTGTTTTAGGACCATATCTGTGATCTCTGTGTCTTTGTATTATTCTTTGTCAGTAATAACTCAGTATTCAAAATATTACTCAATTTTAATTACAAAAAGGGAAAATCACAACTATTTATCGCAACTTTCACTTCCTCCCGCAACAAAATCGCAACAAAAACCTTAAAAGCACCGCAACTTTCATTGCAACTTTTTGGAAAAGTTCAAGCAAATTCAGGCATTTTAGCCCGCAACAATCACAAAAAATGCCCGTGAAATCCTGGGGGGTCTGAATAAAGTGTTTGAGAGAGATATTTATGACTCTGACTGTGTTCATGAGGCTTTCTCATGCACTGAGTCTTGATTTTGGAGAAGGATTCATTTACAGTATTAGGGAACCATTAAGGCACCATATAAAAGCATCAAGAAGTACCATGTCATGGGATCTTTAATGGTTTAATTCATGTCTGTGCACAAAGTGGTAACACCAGAAACATTTATATGACAATAAAAATATTCCATAATCCGTGAGACATCCACCTGTGTGGGGACACCTATGAGATGAGAATGTGAGCGGTCAGCAGTAGCAGTGGTGGACACTCGTACCTCAGGTGAGAGACGCGGTGGCGGACTGTTGGGACAGGCGGGAGCGGCTGGTACCAGGAGGAGAGCAGTGGTCAGAAGATCTGCTGTGGGATGGGGAGCGCATGAGGTTGACACTGGTCTGCTGCGTAATGGGGGGCAAACGAAATGAGGAACACAAAGAAAACTAAAAAGGTTGATGTGTGTGTGCATGCACGGGCTTACAGGGATGTGCGTGCGTGAGAGGTTTGGAACACAAACGCAGCCAGGTCTGTCACAGCCCATCCAAAATTCTGTATTCCTAGTGCCTCTACTGGACCGTACTTTCATCGTGGGGCTCCGGAGCTGTTTTATTGTAGCCATATATAATTTTTCCCTACACCCTCTTTGCTGCCTGGTAATTAAGCAAAGATTACAGACATTACCTTGCCTGGTTTACACCTGACCATATCACAAGTGAAATATGGTCTGAAAGCCACCTTCGAAATACCTCGTACCGGAGGTGTGGTTTACGATCGCCAACGGCCGTTTATTTGGCGTTACGAATGTCTATCATCTGGCGTATACGTAGCCCATAGCCAATCATGTCAGTTGTCAGTTCAAACTACAAGCTTCAATTTCCCAGGTTAGACATTACCCACACCGGCAGTGCTTTTAAATGCTACAGTGGTCACAGGCTTGTTGAGATGTCATCATGTACCATCCCACTCCAGCAGTGAAGTACAGCCCGACCTGGGCGCACACCCTCATTAACGCTTGCGTTAACATTGGGGGCAAGATCGGGCCCAAAGAGAGAGAGGAGGGCTGCTCGGGGAGATGGCAGTGTGCACCGCACCGCACACAGTATCAGGAGGAGAGGTTGGACTTTTAAACTAATAAGAAATCATTTTAAGTGAAGAAAACTGCACATCATACATACAAGAGTGCATTATCCTCCCATTAGTGAGCCTAATATAAATATAAGGACTCTGATTTTTTTTACCCAGTGTTTTTTCAGCGTGAGATATGAGGAACGTGGCATGAGAGGCGGTAAAGTGACTCTAATGTGTTGTCTTTCTACGGCTCAGCTACTGCTCAGATATATATTAATTCTGAATTTTAAAAAATAACAAATGAATGAACTCAAACTATATATATATATATATATATACCCACCATACCATACCATACCATACCATACCCACACTCCACAGTCCCCTGCTGTGCACTTGGAGTGAGCACACATACTCTGTTTTTCATGCAGGATATTTCAAACGCCAGTGTGTGATATGAAAGCATGCTAATTAGCTGTTAGCACTTTGTTCTGTATTGCTGTTCAGACTCACGGAGAGATAAAGAGCGCAGTTTGACAGAGGAGAGGAGAGGAGGAGGAGAGGAGGATACACTGTAAAATACACTACATCTATAATCTACAGAACTGAAAGGACTGCAATTTTGAATGTTGATCTGGCTAGTAGTGTTGATTTTTTTGTTGAATGTAATAAATTGTGCGTACGTTGTTTTAATAGTTACGCATGGTCGCTGGTTCAAATCTAGACAGAATTTACTATTGCTCTGTCCTTGGGCAAGAAGCTGCAGATGCTATAACATGGCAAAATAAATATAGCAAATATAATACATAAACTAAAAAGGAGAAAATTAGGATGTGACGCTTTACTACAGAACATGGGAACCACAAAAAAAAGTAACTAAATAAAACATTAAGTCAAAATATTCAAAGTAATATTTGTAATTTAACCATCTTTCACGAGTGCAATCATATATTTTCTTATTTTTATGTGTTTGTCAAAGCTGGAGTGTAAAATTGTGCATGTTTTAAAGGTGTTCTGTTTTTTTGTGCCAGCCCCCAGCGCCCCGCCCCGCGACGTCACGGTAGCAGAGAGCGGAGACAACGGAACAGCCATCCTCGTCTCCTGGCAGCCGCCTCCGGAAGACGAGAGGAATGGGCTGGTCCAGGATTACAAGGTAAACACAAATTGAGGAGGTAGAAGAAGGGAGGGGAGGAGGAGAGAAAGAGAGAGAGGAAGGCATAGTAGAAGGGGTGGAGAGGAATCAGAAAAGAATAGAGACAAGGAAAGGGGTTTAAGGATAAAGAGCTGGGGGAAAAGAGAAAGGAGGGGAGAAGAAGAAATGGAGACAGAGAGATGAGAGGACATGGAGGGAGAGGAAGGGAGAAACAGAAAACAAGAGAGAGAAAGAGAGAGAGAGGAGACTCCAGGGATAATGCTCCAGACTTACCTTTGTGCTCCTGTCAGGCAGCTGTGAGGAGAGAGAGGTGAATGAGTAGAACATCCATCCAGGGGCGTGTGAGGGAATGGTGCCATCTAGTGCTGTCAATAAATATTGCAGTTGTCATTTCAATAGGATTGTAGCCCATGCATTTGCTATAGGAGGCCTTACTCTGTATAAGGGATAAGACACGGATGTATGGAATAAGAAAGTGGACAAAATAACGTGTATTCACAAGAAATTAATCCACATGAATAAAATTAATCCATGCGAAAACGTGTAGTCACAAGAAATTAATCCATGTGAATAAAATTAATCCGCGCGAATAAAATTAATCCACGAGTTTGATATTTGTCAGAATACAAATCTAAAAGTTACGACATCGAAAAGTTACGAGTACTGTCTCAAGTACGAATACGAATTTCTCAGATGGAAGAAAGTGGACAAAAATACGTCATCGGTTACGTCATCACGTCACGTCGGCCGAGCACTTGAAGTCTGCAGCGGTAAAAGTACAGTTACAGTATATCAGAAAAGTGCACAAACATTTTGAGTTAACGCCCACCTTATTTCGGTCGGCCATCCTGTCAACTCCAGCGAAGACTGTCCTCCAGAATTTTTTTTTTACCGTTGCAGACTTCAAGTGGTCTCGGCTGACGTGACGTGATGACGTAACCGATGACGTATTTTTGTCCACTTTCTTCCATCTGAGAAATTCTTATTCGTACATAAGTTTGCAAATATTTATTTTATGCTCAACTTCAACCAAAGACGCGTGTATATCCAAAATATGCATGGATTAATTTCTTGTGACTACACGTTTTCGCGTGGATTAATTTTATTCGCATGGATTAATTTCTTGTGAATACACATTATTTTGTCCACTTTCTTATTCCATACAGATGTGACTGTGTGGCTAAATGCACTAGTGTTTGTACAGACTTACACATAGTATTCTCTCAGACTGTACTTCATATTGTACATATGTTCTAGTTGCTATATTGCCACACACACACGCAAAACATAACATAACACAAAACTAAACATTTAAATTGACCCTTGTGATCTTTAAATCATGTGTTTTGTTTCATTAACACATGTTTGAGTAATCCTTTATTATTAGTCTGTCTACATCTCCAAAGCTCAAAATGCCCTGATCTACCCAGTGATGTCATTTAGGGGTATTTTGCAAGCCAGTAGCTCCTTTTGTTCAGTAGAGAATAGAAAGAGCTGAAGTTGTACAAATTATTTTAGTGAAAGTGTATGGAGTTTAAAAACACAGTGGAGCCGTTCTTGTATCACCACATGACATCACAAAGTGGAGCAGAGTGTTTTCAGTTCAAGAAAAGAACTCAGCCTAAATCTGCAGGGTTTCTGTGTTAAAGGTCCCATGACATGGTACTTCTTGATGCTTTTATATGGCTCCTTAATGGTTCCCTAATACTGTAAATGAATCCTTCTTCAAAATCAACACTCACTGCATGAGATATGACTCTGACAGTCTTCATGAGGCTAGATATGTGTCTAAAATGCTTTATTCTGGGTGTTGCTGCTTCAACGCAAATGAGAAGGACAGAGAGATTGGCTAAGGAGCGGGGGGGGCGGGTTTCCCCTGCTGGAAGCGCAGCTCTGCACCGCTGTCTGCTCGCTTCCGTGTTTAACACAGGAAGACAGATGGGAGACTTTGCAATGAAAAAAAGCATATTTACACAGAAAATAAAATTAAACCACTGGTATTTCAGAGGTCCAGAGGGTCGGGTAAGGGACTTGCGAGCCTAGAAACACTCGGACGTGCCTCCAGGCAAATAAAAAAACGCATTTCGCATTGTAGCACATTCACAGTCCAAACTCTATGGGCGGGATATACAGGGACGCTGAGCGGAGACAGAGGGAGGGGCTGGAGCTGCATTTGCCGATCTGACGTCAAAAAGGTGCCTTGTCCGAACTCGCCCGTTTGAACACTAGTTTTGTGTAACGCAGAAAAGGACCGCAAATGCTCAGTTTAGACATTTCGCAACTTTTAGCCATGGGGGGGGGCTAAACAGGGTAGGGGAGCTCACATTAACGTTCAAAAACCTCAGAAAGTGAAAATTTCATGCCATGGGACCTTTAAACATGTGTGAATGAAACAAAACAAAACTCCAGGTCTGTTTGTGATGAGGAAGCTACATTAGAACAGAGATCAGAAAATAGCCTAGTATGGGCCCCTTTAAAATTGACAAGGCATTTTAAGCAGTTGCTGTATCTGGACGCATTCTATGCGAGGGTCAGGAGTGGTTGCAAAATCTTTAGTCTGGGGGTCTGTGAAAGGCTGTTGAGGCCCTGGCCCCATGCAGAGCTCAGAGGGGACTTTTCATGGGGACCAGGGGCCCTTTTCCTGGATGTGACGGCACTTAGCTCCAACACAAATTGAGTTATCTCTTTGTTGGTTTTCGCTGGTGTAGGAGCTGCTCTGATGCTTGTTATGGCTAGCCTGGCTAACACTGGCTCTATTTTGCACAGGGGTAGTAAAAGAAGAAGTAAGTGGCAGAATGGTGTATATGAGCGGAGGTATTTGCACAAAGGCTATTCTGTGCTATGGAGGGCTGCAAAGGGTGGTGGAAGACTGGAATTAAGTGTAGTTTCTTATGTTGGGTGAGCTATAGTTCAGTGTATGGAATTTTAGAATGAGATTATTTCATCATAATTTGTGGGTATCTAAATTGTGGGGTCCTTTTGAGGACAGAAGTAAAAAAAATACTTTATTATAGCTTGAGCATATGGTTTAAAGCAGGGGTGCGCAACCTTTTTTTAACCGAGATCTACTTTTGAGGTTGATGGCGTGCCGCGATCTACCATTCTAACAGAATGATCTGTTAGACATGGCAAATATGGGCTTTTTGAGTGAGATTATTTTTAAAGTCGCATAGGTGCGAAAAAATCAGATTTGGGTCACTTCAGGCTGCAGTGTGAACGTAGCCCAAGATATGTGGTCCTAAAACCGATACATATCCGATCTTTTGGCATGCGACTCCAGTCTGAACGGCCAGGGCATCCAACTTGGGCGTGTTTCCTCTAGCGAGAGTGGTACAAGTAGGCGCTCACAAATGTACACAAACGTTCTTCTCGTCATGCGAAAATAGTATATGAACTCCGGTTCAGTGAAGCGGCGAAGCAGATCGCAATCCCACCACTCTTGGCTGCGACTCCGCACAAATATGTTCATTTCTACGGACGTTGCTGCCACTGCCCCACAAAACGCTGTGGCCAAAAACCTTGTCCTTGTCCTTCTCCGTCTCCTCCTTAAAACAAATAAGCTGTACATATTTTGGAATGGAATGGAAAGCTCCGGTACGACAGCAACTTTAGTCCACTTCGGTAAACACTGAGCACGCTCATTGCACGTGACCTCGTCGTGTCCTCTAAGGCGCATGCGGGACACTTTTGAGGCGTTTAAAGTTCACACTGGAGCTCACATTCAAGTCACACTTAATTGGAAATGTGAATGACCTCGCAAAAAAAATCAGATTTCACAAAAAAATCGGAATTGAGCATTAAGCCCTGCAGTGTGAGTGTAGCCTGTGATCAACTGGCAACAACACTGGTGATAATACAGAAAGTGCTCCAGTGTGTTTTTAAACTCACACATTGTCACTAGAATCATTTGGATGATTTCAGTCCTGGAATTGACAATCTCTACTGGACTAAAGGTAAAAGGAGCTATTAACCTTTATACTACCCCTAAATGACATCACAAGGTGGGACAGAGCATTTTTAAGATTTGGAGATGTAGACAGACTAATAATGTAAACATGTGTGAATGAAACAAAACACAACTCCAGGTCTGTTTTTGATGAGGTAACAACATTCTTATATGATTTAATGCTCACAAGAGTCAGTTTTGTGGAATATATGACTTAAGATTGACATGAGGTCTTTGTTAAGTTTACAACAAACTTTTATGATTATTTTGGCCAAAAATCAGAACAACTTATGTTTATGATTACATAGTGTATTTTTAAAGGTGCACTGCGGAACCTTTCTGGTTGAGGATCTGCTACCTACTTGTCTCCATGGAGATGTGGCGATTGCTTTACCTGGAATGTTCCATGGAATGACATTAAACATTTCTATCTATAATTTATCAGGGATGAAAGACTTCCGCTTTTTAGCAGATTTCCGCTTTTTTGTCAGCCGCTGGGGTCATTTTTTATATCAGTGCAAATCCGTTGTGAAAGATTTTGGGTGTATCCCTTGAAAAACGGAATTGGCCCGTATTCAGAAACAAAAGTACGCGTCTCGTATTAAACTTCTACCGGTGTGCGAGCCACGCGAAGCTTCTGACTGCAGCCCATGTGCTCGTCTGGAGCTGCGGACAACGCACGACACCATGCGCGCGAGCTTGTTCGCGTGTACCTTTGCGTACCAGCGTGTATCACAGAGCAGGTTAAACTCTATAAAACATCCTAACTGTCCGTGCCTCAAGTGAGCGTGCCGCTCCTCGCCTTTTCAGGCTCTCGCTCCTCCTGCGCATAGTGCACATAAGCTCCCTCCTTAATGCGCTCTGATTAGAAGAGCAAGACTAAGTGCAAAGCAAAAACGAATATAAATTGATGTTAAAAAATCAAGAAGGGGTCCTCAAACTGTTTGTGAGGGTCCAAAAACGGGGCACAGAGTGTTTAAGTGCAGTACAGTTTGCTTGACTTATTTTAAGATTAATTAAATAAAATGGATATAGATTTTTGAAAACTTATTTATGTGAGGCGGACCCCCCTAGAATTTCAGTGAGCTTTTTTCGTGACTGGGCACTTTCATCCCTGATTTATTCATTATGGTTGTTTCTGTTGCTCAGAAATACCCTCTCCACAGATCTTACCTGTAATGTAGCCTAGTTGTGTCCCTTGAAATAGATAGGTCTAATCTCTACCATGGAAGATTCTAGACAAACCTTTTTAGGTTAAATTGGTCTATCATAAGGGAGACAAGCAGGTTACAGCACTATGCTACATTACTATTCTGATCTGTGGAAAAACACCTGTAATGAATAAATGCTAGATGGATATGTTTAATGTCATTCCATGGAACATTCCAGGCAAAGCAATAACATCTCCATGAAGACCTGCAGGTAGCAAACCCTCCACTATGTAACTGCATGATTCCCCGGAAACAGAAAAAAAACTCAAAACAATTTTTGGAACATTCTCCGAAGAAATAGATAAGTTTTGTGTCATTTTGTGTAAGATAATAGTCTGCTCATAAGTACCCACCCACTAATAAACACCCACCCACTCATAAGCACCCATCCAGTCCTGCTCATAAGCACCCACCCACTAATAAGCACCCACCCACTCATAAGAACCCATCCAGTCCTGCTGCTGGAGAGATGAGTCTATAAATCTGTTGTTGATTTGTGTTATGTTTGCAGATCTGGTGCTTGGGAAATGAGAGTCGTTACCACATAAACCGCACCGTGGACGGCTCCACCCTGTCCGTGCTCATACTGGGGCTGGCCACTGGGGTGCGCTACAGCGTGGAGGTGGCAGCCAGCACTGGGGCAGGGCCAGGGGTCAAGAGTGACATCACATACTTCCAACTGGGTATGTACACAAAAAGTCAAGTAACAATGAACAAAAAATCGAATTAAAATCAAATAAAAAAGTAAATAATGGTAGTAATAATACCCCCTGGAAAATCAAAATACATTGCGCCTATGGCTATACCCGTGTTGCCATGGCAACAGGACAAACATCTGTCCTCGCCAATGGGATGCCTGACAAAAACTTTGTCGTAGCAAAACCAAATTTGGTACACAGATGTATCATGGGAATAGGAACAAAAAAGTATATTACACCGTTGCTAGGCGACCAACAGGAAGTCAGCCATATTGGACCGAGCACGTGACCCGGCGCCGAAGGCAAATTTTCCCTCGTATTTTAACAAACTCCTTCTAGGGTTTTTGACCCAGACTCACCAGAATCGTGCTGGATCATCTAGACAAATGGGACATTAAAAGTTATTAAAAATGTTCTAAAAGACTGAACGGTGTTTCCGTGAAAACGCCACAAATTTCAGGTTTGTTTTTGCAGCTCGCCATCAAATTTGGGAGGAAAATGGCGAGTTATTCACGGGCAAGACCATGAACCATCTAGCTAGTTTGCTGAATTCACTTTGTTCAACACATGTAATTGGTTTATGAAAAGAACTCTGCTGTGTAATGTCTGCATCTAATTATAACATGTTTCACTGCCTGATAATCAGGAAGTACATGGTTAGCACACTAGTCATTGTTAGCATTGTGAAAAGTCCTTATGGATCATGGTGAATACCGTATTGGCCCGAATATAAGACGATGTTTTTTGCATTGAAACAACACTGAAAAAGCGGGGGTCGTCTTACATTCGAGGTCTAGCCATTCCAACGCTAGATGGCGCCAGATATCTTTAAAGCGAATGCTGCTAGCGGCAGTGTTGCCAACTTAGCGACTTTGTCGCTATTTTTAGCTACTTTCTGGACCCCCCTAGCGAGAAAATTAGACAAAAGCGACTAGCGACAAATCTAGCGACTTTTTTTGGTGATCAGAGGCTCCAAGATCGCGGGAGGGGAAAAAAATAATTGCGCCGTTTTCTCTCTTTCCCCGTTCAGAGAAAGAGACAGAGAGGGGCAGTGGAAGAGAGACACAGGCAGAGAGGGGCGGGGGCGGAGTTGAGAACAGCGCGGACTGTCGCTTCACTCACAGGCAGACAGACACACACACCAGTCTCTCCTCTTGTTTTATCACAGTAGATTGGTTTATTTACATTTCAAAAACCAGAAGCCATTCATTTACAAATGTGATTGCACTTTAGTTTACATATTTAAATGTTCAGATATTAAGATGTGATAGACAGTTTTTGCATGATTTGAATGAGGCAAAATAACAGGCTTTTTCTCTCGAATATATTGTTATAATCATTTGTTTCAGATGTACTGTAATTATTTTCTGTATAAAAATTAAATTTGGTGTTCAAAAAGTCTTTTTTCAAACTTGAGTCTTGAAAAAGAAGGGGTCGTCTTATAATCAGGGTCGTCTTATATTCGGGCCAATACGGTAATTTGAATACTCTGAATGCATAAAGTAGGTGAGGAATAACTTTGGACCACTGCAAACTGTTTCAAATAAACGAGTTCTGTTTTTCAAATTTTTTACGACAGTCAAAATCAGGTAGAGCTTCTTTAAACTCTTCCCAGTAGCTTACACAAACACTCATTGTAGCTTTGAATGTTTGTGCTCGGGAGGATGATTATCCACCATTCTTTCCATTTCACTGAGTCTATGCCAAGTCCACACACTCACACAGATACTTTTGTAACTCAAGCCAACGCCATCAAGACCCAACCTGCCTCCCCTCTCAGCACTTTGAACAGCTCCGGAGGATTGGCTCGTCTAAACAGCACCAGCGCAGAACCACCACATTTAATAACTTTGAATGGGACTTTTGGGAAATGATTGTGTTCTAATATGAATTGAAATTAAAAGAAATATTGTCAAAGTGTGCAGCAGACTCACACTAGTGTTCAAAGATAGTCTGAGGATGTTCCTCATGTAATCAAATCATGCTGTTGTTATGTCATCAGGCAAGGCACTTCATCCACCTGGCCTGAGTATGATTTTACTGTTGTGAGTAGGTATGTTGAAGTATGTTAAAAAGGCACTTGGGTCAGTAAGTTCTTTGCTAATCCATCTCGGAGCAGCTGTGGAGACTGTTGAAATTTTAAAGAGAGTAACAAAAATTTGATTACATTATGATTATTATTATTATTTGCATGGAATGGAAGCTTTATTTGTCATTGTAAACAACGAAAAGACCTGGAAATGGACCTTAAAGCAGCCGACATGGGGCGCTAACGTCTCACCTTTCTCTTTAATGATACAAGAACATAAACAGAATAGGAAGGTACATGTACATGTGTTCTTGCCAATTTATAAACATGTCCTTTGCTTATGGTGCGCTGTGATAAAGAGTAGCAAGAGTAGCGCTGTGATAAAGTGTGCAAGAGTAGCAGACAGTCAAAACAAAAGGTCCTGTTTGCAGAATTTCTGGGAGATAACTCCCAAAGGGGAGAATGAACATGATCAATACATTTTAACTTTAGAACACAGGTCAACGGACAATTAGTCAGAAACCTGGTACCGCAAGGCCTCCCAACTTTCAAGTCACCATGCAGGGCCGCGAGACCTCTAGTTCTCTCTTCCTGACGCGTAACATTGCGGACTGAGCCATGTTGTTTCTCCTACACAGTTCCACAAGCATGTTCATGATGTCGGGGGTTTCCACAGATTACAGATGGTACAGTTCCTCAATCCATGTCACCTTCTGATGTAATACCTTCACCAGGTCAGCAACAGCTCCGTCGTGGTGAGAGATGATCGGTCACAGCTACGGGGCTTTATTGGCTGCCAGTTATCCATTTTTCCGATAGAACAAGAACATCCCCTAGCCCAATCAGATGTCCTGCCATCAAAAATCCAAATAAGTTTAGGAACAGAGATGCCAGACAGACTGAGATCCACTCGTGCAAGCGTCCCATCGCGTCCCACATTCCTTTGTAAAAACAAAAAAAGCTAATTGCATTGAGGGACCAGCTTCTCAATTCCATAATTTAGAATTCAAAAATCTACTCCAACAGGAGAAATAAGAGACAAGACAGGAGAAAAACACCAGACATAGAGAAGCAGATAAGAGATAAGGGACAGGAGGAAAAACACGTCCGACCTCGGCGAGAGACAGAGAGAAGAATTATTATAAAGTATACTATTAAATGTAATTAAATTAATAATACCAAGGTATCAGACTAAAAATCTAGAGTTTAATTGAGTTAAACTGGGTTAAAAGTATGTTTAAATTACTTCAGTTTGGTCTGGGTCCACCCTAGTAGAAAACAGTACTGGAATGGACTATAACAATTAACAGTAAAAATCAGGTTAAAGGAAAAGTAACGTTATTTTACAATCTGAGCCTTCTTTCGGTAATAAAACAAGTCGTTTGACTCACCCATATCACGTTCGTGTCATTTGGAGCTGTTTGAAGAAAGCTATGTTGTAGCGTATCCGTTAGCATTTGTATTCGGGGCATTACTTTGCGGTCTCCAAATAACACAAACTTTAGCACTTTTCAAATCATAGAAGCCCGATGTCTTAATGAAAGATTTCGTTTGAAGCAAAAGTGGCCTGTAATCCGAGATTTATCCATAGTTTTCAGCTTTGCGTTTCATGTTTGGGTCCCGGGAGCTCAGAGCACAGTCCGCGCATGTGCACTGGCGTCCTCATCTACTCGAAACTATGGCTAAATCTCGGATTACAGGCCACTTTTGCTTCAAACTAAATCTTTCATTAAGACATCGGGCTTCTATGATTTGAAAAGTGCTAAAGTTTGTGTTATTTGGACACCGCAAAGTAATGCCCTGAGCAAATGATACAGCACCATGTTAACGGATACGGGATCATTACTAGAACAGAACGGCTCAACATAAGTTCTGCGATACTGCTCCAATTGACAGAAAAATGCTATGGGTGAGTAAAACTACTTGTTTTACTGGTTTCATGGTCTGGGTTCGATCCCCGGGTCGCCTGGGCCTTTCTGTGTGGAGTTTGCATGTTTCTCCCCGTGTCTGGGTGGGTTTCCTCCGGGCACTCCGGTTTCCCCCACCAACCCAAAACATGCACCATAGGTACCTCCAGCTTAGGTCCTGACCAAACCGAAGCAAGAAGATCATGGAGATGGTCCCCGGGCGCCCTAATGTGTGCTGCCCACTGCTCCTAATATATGTATATATATATAGGATGGGTTAAAATGCAGAGAAGAATTTCTCCAGTGTGAGATCAATAAAGTTCACTTCTTTATTGCCGAAAGAAGGCTCAGATTGTAAAAAAAAACGTTAATTTGCCTTTAAGTGCCTGAGGTTGTTTTAAAACTGAGGGATTACACCCTGCTGTGTCCTGACATCACTTGGATTCCCCTGGAGGCTGCTTTGATGCTGCAGAACACAGAGGAGCAAGACTTTTGTCCTGAGGGTTGTTTCTCTCCTCAAACTGCCCTAATACTGGATGCAAGGACTCTGTTGAGCTGTACTGAAACTGTTGTTTGTTTACTGCTATGTGCTCAAATTACCCATCTGGGACAATGAAGTGATTTTTATTTTGATACACAGATATAAGGCTACAAGGCACTATAAAGTAGTATGATTTAATGTTGAAAAATCACATTCTGTTGTCTAAGGAAAGAATATTGAGTCCTTAGTATCAAGTTTGAAATGTTAGGGTCGTGACAACACCAGTGTAAAAGCATGTCTCCTTACTCTTTCCTCTCTTTCCTTTTCTGTCCTTGTAGACTCCTCAGGTCGGATGACAGAGAACGTGAACTCAGGGAACCCTCTGTCACAGCAGATCTCAGAGGTGGTGAAGCAGCCAGCGTTCATCGCAGGCATCGGTGCTGCCTGTTGGATCATCCTCATGGTGTTCAGCATCTGGCTTTACCGACACCGCAAGAAGAGGAGTGGCCTGTCCACCAGTTACGCAGGCATACGCAAAGGTATGTGTCCAAGACTAAGACAGAGTTAAACCAGGACTCATGCAATATTAGATCAGCTCAAAGCCAGGGACTGGACTAAACCAGGTCTAAACTAGAACTAAACAACAACAAAAACATGAATGAAGAATAAACCAGGTCTAAACTGTCAGGTCTAATACATAGTGCATTTTTGACTGGCCTAAACCAGGCCTAAAACAGAGTTAAAGCAGGATGAAACCAGGTCAAACCATGGTTAAAGCTAAACTAGTTCTAAACCAAGACTAAAACATTTATAAACGACTGTACGTAAAGCAGTGCTTAACTAGACTAAACCCAGATTATACCAGGTCTGGGTTAGGCTTTGCCAGTCCTGGTTTGGTCATACCAGGCCTAAAGGCAAAGCCTAAAGGACAATCCCAGGGCTAAATGAACTAAATTGGACTAAAATAGGTTTAAAGGTTGTATTAATGCTAAACCATGTTTAAACCAGGACTGAAGAAGGACTACTCTGACAGTAATCACTTTAAAACCATGACTAAATCAGGTCTAATCAACAAACGAACCAGGTCTAGACTAAGACTAAAGACTAAAAGCTAAGACTAAAGAAAGACTAAAATCAAAATTTAAAAAAATCATAAAAATGTCCCAAAATGCAATTTCGATGTAAGTTAACTTGGGGAGTAGTGATGACAGATAGAGCTAGCTCATATTTGTGTAGATGTACTACAGAGCAGAGTAGTGATAGGAGAGAGAGCTTTGAGGCATTTGCTTCTTCTCATCTTCCTGTCAGTATGTCTCAGTTTGTGTAGAAGGCTCTTAGCACCTCACGTCTGACTGCGCCTGGAGAGAAATGAAGCTGCCTTCTCATAAAATGTCTGTATCAAAGCTGCACTAGAATCTGCACAGACGTCAGGATCATGACTGTTTTTGAGTTTCTTCAATGAGAGAAATACTGTTGCACCATACAACTTCACTCCAAGTAGTTCTGTACGGCCTGAGTGCTTAGAAATAAGCATATTCTCCAAACATGAATAGACATAAATGCCAAAAATCATGATTAGCAGAGGTGTGGACTACTACTTTGTGTTTCTGCCGGTAATATTTTGAACTAACAGTACTCTTACTACATTGGAGAGTGTGTGTATATATATATATATATATATATATATATATAAAGGCCGAAGGTTTACTTTTTATCACATTTGTTGTTGTAGTTTGTAACAAACAAAAATATATAAAAAACTGCTGAAGAAAATTCAACCCAAGTCTATATCAAAATCACTACATCTGAAGTTTCATTAGATCATAAAATTTGAGTGAAATGACTCTTTAAGTACATTTTTAAACAAGTACTTTAATACTTTAACGAACTGAAGCCTCTCGGATGAGCGGCGAAACGTTTTCAACCAAACAAACTTTGGTCCAGTTGACAAATTGAACTTCTCCTTTTATCATGGATTCTACCTGGACGAATGAGGGACTTTTCACGCACTTTAACTTACGTAGATTTTTCATGTAATACTTTTACTTATGGTATTTATTTGCTCTGGAATATGTATTTTTATATAAGTAACAAAATAGAGTACTTCTCCCACCACTGCTCTTAATGATACTACTTAAAGATGTTAATTGGTGGAAATAGGCTGCGTTCACACGGTAAAATGTGATCAGAGGGAAGGCGGAGCCTGTATAACTCTATGGGAAAATCACTTTTTGAAAGAAATCTCCAAGCTTACGATGTACAAATGTACGATGAACCTAATTTTAAACTATAAAGATTCTAGAATGTTGTGTGTCACATGGATGCAACCTACATCCCATTCTAAAAGCCTGCTTTGGCACCCTTCTTTGTGTGTGCAGTCTCTTCCTCTCACACTGGCCCCAGGCTCTGCAGCTGCCTCCTCACAGCTTTACCTGTGCACCACTACCATACAATACAAGGTCTTAACTTCAGTTAATGCTAATCCCGAACTGTCACTGGGAGGGCATCAGACTTGATCAGATGGTAGTGGAATGTGGTTAGAGATAAGCCGTGAAAATCCATGTGCTGCGAGGTGGAGTCATTATGAGATAGAGGGAATTGACTTAGGAATTTGGTGAGTACACACAAAACACGACAATGTAACAGTTGTCAGAGAAAGTACTTCATGGTACTGTATCTAATTTAAAAATGAGAAAAACAGAACTAGTTCATTTTAAAGTTTGCACTGGTCCAGAGTTATTCCTTCAGAGCATCCGAATTATTCACCACAATGAGTTTATAAGAGCATTTCACAATTTTCAGACACAAGAGTGGAGTTTTGCTAACAACAACTAGCATGCTACTGTGCACTTCCTGATTGGACAATAAAGTGATTCATAATTAGACGCCGACAGAACCCAGAGGACACAAGAGCTGAAACTGAACCTGTAGGTGAAACTACTGTAGGTTATATGTTGGTCATGTTGATTTTACACACTATTGGGATATTTGAATGGAGTTAATGTGATTAGCTGAAATTCAGGAGCAGGACCACGCCTCAACCACCTTCTCCTCACCAGCGAATCACAGTTCACCGTAACCGTGGAGCTATTTAAGAGAAGAAGTGAACTTTATTGATCTCACACTGGAGAAATATAGCCACTCATCCCTTCATTCCAGTTCGTCTTGGTTAACTTGACAGCTCTCGACCGCGTCAGCTTGCTCGAGCTGGGCTAACAACCCGTCACATTCAAAAGCCGAACTGTCACACGTCCCCTTGTTCCCTCCAGTTTGCAATTCCTCACGCCGCGACGGATCTCAAGGGGATCCCATTCAGGGATCTGCAGTCAGAGGATCTTCCATCGCATGTCCACTCCGCGGTAAGAACCGCCGGACATCGTCCAGCCCTTGGCCCGTGCCGCCCAGCGTCCAGCCCTCGGCCCGTGCCGCCCAGCACTCGCACAGCGGACGTCCGCCTCCAAGGAGCACCCACCGTCAATATCTCTGTTGCTGGCGGCATATACGGGATATCCACGTTGTCCCTCTAGTCGCCTCCTCCTCCTCATGTAGGCGTTCGCGCAGCCCGGTTCTCAGCACGCAGCCCGGCTCTCAGCGCGCAGCCCGGCTCTCAGCGCGCAGCCTGGCTCTGGCAACCACGGCTTTCAGCACAGCGTGGCCCGGCCTCCAGCGACCATGGCGTTCGGTACTGCTCAGCACCCGCCGTTCCCCTTCAGGCTGACATATCAAGACAGGACCTTCAACAGTTCAGATCAAGAATGTAACCCCGGCGTTCTGGAACGAGACAAACGAGCTTCCGCGTTTCCATCAAGTTTCCCGCGTGCAGCTGCAGACGTCGCCACTCCCTCCTCTCCTCCACTACAGTCTCATAGCTCCCCCTGCTGGGGGCTAAGTAGTATCACCACCAGTGACCAGTAAACATATTCTGTCTACTGTGCAGTTTCTTTTGAATTCTCTTGTATCATCTCAGCCTACTTTCAGCAGGCCGTCTCCCCCTGTGCCTGCACCCTTTGTGTCTCATTCCTCTTGCCCCCGTCTCGCAGACTGCACAATTCTCCATGCACATGCATCTTCTCCCCATCTCTCACTTCTCTTTTTTCAGTCATCATGAGCTAGATGGCTTCTCGCGCTCTATCCACATTAGACAGAGCCTCTAATCCATTTCCCATCTTCTGCTCTATCCCTTCCCCCCACCCCACCCCCCCTTCCCCAACACCCAAATGTTTTTTCTCTGTTGTTGCAGCCTACACAAGTCACCCTGCCCACTCACACTATTTTCGTTTGCACTCCGAAACGTCATACCATTGCTTTTGTTCGCTTAACTCCTCTCTACATCGGCACACTGTCATCTCGTATTCAACCTCTCCTACCGACTCGCATCTGACCATTCTAACTCATGCAACTCATGCTAGCTCTCACCATTCCATCACTTGCTAGCTAAGCAGTCTCTACACCCTCTCTCTGCTATTCCGATATTCAGCACCCATCGACTCACGTCGCTCACTTCTTTTCAGCTTGTGATGCTCACGCAGTTTTGACGTACGCTAGCTTTCTTTACACCCGCTTGCCATCAATTCAAGCACGACAGCTCACCTGGCTCCCACAACGGCACGACAGCTCGCCTGGCTCTCACGACGGCACAACAGCACGCCTGGCTCTCACGACGGCACGACAGCTCGCCTGGCTCTCACGACAGCTCGCCTGGCTCTCACGATGGCTAGCCTGGCTCTCACGATGGCTCTCACGACGGCTCGCCTGGTTCTCACGACAGCTCTCACGACGTTTCGCCCGACGTTTCGCCCGACGTTTCGCCCGACGTTTCGCCCGGCCCTCACGTCGGGTCTCCTGACCCACAACGGGTCTCTCTCTTGAACCACAACAGGTTTCTCGACCCACGTCGGGTCTTTCTCTGCCTCTCTCTCTCCCGACCCACGACGGGTCTCCCTCCCTCCTGACCCACGACGGGTCTCCCTCTTTCCGCCTCTCTCCTGACCCACGACGGGTCTCACTCCTTTCCGACCCACAACGGGTCTTTCTCTGCCTCTCTTCTGACCCACGACGGGTCTCCCTCCCTTCCAACCCACGACGGCTCCAGCTCCTCTGTCAGGGGAGAAGACCCTCCACGTCAAGGTTTCTCTACATCACTCCTGACTCATTCTCCTCATGGCACGTTCTCGATGCAGCCCCAGTTTCTCCAGCGTTCAATACGAATCTTCAGCAGTAGTTGGATTGTGCATAGCTTCCAGAGCCCTCGAATCGCAAAAATAGCCTTCAGCTTCATTGGAACTTCGTCCTACCTTTCCACCATTCTTTGGGGGTCTGACTAATCCAGGCATTCCCATTCATTCTAACAATAACAGATCAGCCAACACCACCTCCATCAGCTTCCCCTCTGCTCATCTGACGTCACCACCATCTGCAATTTCATCACCCTCTCGTGCCACTCCAAGAATGTCTGCATCTCCACCATCCAGGCTTACCTCTCAGGGATAAATCTCATATACAAGCTGACTTCTGGCGAAGATTGCCAGTCTCTATCTCATCCTCACATTTCTGTGCTGATTAAAGGACTGCAAAAAACTGAACCTCGCCTTCCTCCGAAATGCCTACCACTTACTTTGGACCTTCTCTACCGTTGCACTCTCACTCTGCGCTCCGGCGACCTCTCGCCTTTCATGGACCTCTTCTGGCATAACACCCCATCCGTTCTCCATTCATTTATTTTGCATTGACGCCACTATGTCCACGGCCAGGGCAGAAGTACCCGACCGAAAAATTCGAACCCTTGGTCGTCGGGCCTCCAGCACCTACCTTGTGTACGTTCGCCATGACATCAACGATCTCCTCCAGACCCATTCCACTTAATGCTCTTTTGGGGGTCCTGTTCCGCTGGGCCAGTCGAAGATTGAGACGGAGCCCCCACCCATTGTCTCAACCCAGCCATCAACACCTATTCACCCAGACATCCACTGTCATTCAATAATAAATATCTTCACTGCATCATGTTGAGCGTGGTCCTAGCTAGTGAATTGGCTTTTAAAGATGCACTACATAACTATGTTACTGTTTTGTGCATGTTTCACAGTATGGCATTAAACGTATCTATCTTGCATTTATTCAGTTGCTAATACAGTACAAACATACATTCTTGCTATTAATGGGCTCGCTTCTCCATGGATCTGACAAATATATCCCTACACATCGAAACAGCACATTATATTGGATTGTAAAATCTGAAATGTTGTTATTTTATTGCACATTTTTTTCTTGATGTTTTCAGAGTTCAACCCTGTAAAACAAGGTGGCAAGTTAGTTTTCCAGTAACAGTTTTCTCAAATACGAAATATAAGGGAAAAAAAAAAAAAACTTTCAAAACCTTTGTCTTTAATAATATTTACTTATTATTAAAGGTACAGTATGTAACTTTGGATGACCTGCATGATCAGAACAGAAAGTTAAAACCACACTTCAGAACATTCTGTATGAAGTTTTATGCCATATTGTGGAAGATTTTAGCCAAAGTTTCCATGGAAACCCTCCTCCAGGCCAACTAAGAGTCAGATTTGTGGAGATGCACAGTAGGGATACATATTTTTTCTATAAACACAACCAAAATGAAAACACTTGCTTTTGTTCTGGCTAAAAAATAATACTGAGGCTGTGATTGGCTTTTGGACCTTCATAACCTTCATTGAGTAGTATCACTTCTACAGGTGAACTACACTTTACTGGCAATGTAGAAATCATTAGGAATTTTCATGGTTTATTCCTGATTTGGTTTAGTCCTGTTTTGATTTAGATCTGGTTTCTCTTGACACGACTATTGGACCTACTTTTACAATGTTCTACTTGTCAACCTCCTCAAAGTGTTCCCCTATTTCAAACAGTTCCTTGTAACCTGATCCGTTAAATGCACAATAGGCCGCTTTACAGCACTAGCGTAGCAGCACTCCAC
Organism: Paratrypauchen microcephalus; assembly: GCA_036785185.1. Taxonomy (NCBI): domain Eukaryota; kingdom Metazoa; phylum Chordata; class Actinopteri; order Gobiiformes; family Gobiidae; genus Paratrypauchen; species Paratrypauchen microcephalus. Next base: position 101,716 of record JAVJIX010000188.1, on the reverse strand, counting down.
GGGGCCCTCGTCAACCAAAACAAACATGGCCACCACACATGTCCAAGGCCAGGGCCACAGCCGATACTTTGAAGGCTTAATGATGTTGTGTTTAGGAGACAGTGCGGGCTGTGGTTACACTGAGAGCAGAGCCTATTTTTGCTGAGTGTTCTTTAAAGGCACCAGACCTCCTCCCACTGCAGGACTAAAGGTCTGGTCTGCTGCTTTCAAGTGTCACGCTGTAATTATCCGTTTTTATTTGATTCACTGTGTTTGCAAGTATTTACATGGAAACAAGGAAAGGAAATTCTGATCTCTGCCCTAATGTAGTTTTCTCATCACAAACACACCTGGAGTTGTGTTTTGTTTCATTCATGTTTATCACACAAACCTGCAGATTTAGGCCGAGTTCTTCTCTCAAATTGAAAACACTCTATTCCACCTTGTGATGTCATGCAGTAATACAGGAAGTGCTCCACTGTGTTTCTAAACTCCACACACCTTCACTAGAATCATTTGAATGATTTCAGCCCTAAAATTTACTATCTCTACTGAACTTAAGGTGAAAGGTTGCCTGGTTTACACCTGACCATATCACAAGTGATATATGGCCTGGAAGCCACCTTCGAAATATCTCGTACCGGAGGTGTGGTTTACGATCGCCAACGGCCGTTTATTGGGCGTTACGAATGTCTATCATTTGGCGTATACGTAGCCCATAGCCAATCATGTCAGTTGTCAGTTCAAACTACAAGTTTCCGTTTGTCACATAGTCCGCATCACCGTCTTTCCACCCCTCCCCGCGCTCTGATTGGCTCCCAGAATCGGGAGAGCTCGCTTGCCATAGTTGCCAGGCTGTCTTTCAGATCGGAACAAACGAAAGCAGCCTGGGATTTCCCAGGTTAGGTGAAAGGAGCTGTTAACATGAAAACTACAGCTTCATGACATCACAAGGGGGAACAAAATTTTGAGCTTTGGGGATCTAGATAGCCCAGTAATGCAGAGTTATTCAAACATGTCTGAATGAAACAAAGCACAACTCCGGGTATGTTTTTGAGCAGGTAAGAAAGTTCTAATATGACCTAAAGCTCACATGAGTCAGTTTGTGTAATCTTTAACTTTAAGTTCTTTTTTGGCATTTAGTCTTAGCCTGTCACTGTTTCTAATGGAGTCCTTCCCATTGAAGTTACAGTGTTTCTCAAGAGCATGTGGGTTGACTCCCACCCACCTCCCCCCAGTGCCCTGTTGCGTGGCGTGGGGGTGATGATGTGAGAGCTGACCCTGGACCAGCAGGACTGACCCGGGTGGGATCTGAACCAACAGCTGGGACAACACAGATCAAAGTTGGGGGAGGGGTTCATGAGGTCATAAGTGGTGAATTACAAAAGTACTCGTTCATTTTGTGATTGTTTTTTCTCTGTCTTTACAGTTCCATCGTTTACCTTCACTCCAACAGGTAAGCACTACACTTTTTTGGTTAACAGTAGTCCTTAGCAGCAGTTTTTAAAGTGTCTAGAGTGATATGTCTTTTTATGGAATACAGGTTATGCCAATATGGAGGGGGGGGGGGGGGTTGCAGAGTAAACTGTAGTGTAGTTCATAGACACAGTAAATCCTGTGGCTCCACAGCAGACAGTAAATGTCACATATTCTTTTCTGTAAATCCTGTAGATCCTAATCTATAGAACAACCCTGTAACCCCTGTACCTCTATCTGCTCTGCTCTGCTCTCCATCCCCACATGTCCCTCTCTCCTTTCATCCTTTTCTCTCCTCCTCTCCTTCTCTTTCTTCTGCTCTCCCTCTTACCACCCTCTCTTCCTCTCCTCCTCATCTTCTGCCTCTCAGTCTCCTCCTCTCTCCGCTATATATTCCCCTCTCCTCTCTCCCTCTTTACCTGCCCCTCTTTCCTCCTCTCATCCCATCCTCTCTCATTCCTCCCCCTCCTCCTCCCTCCCTCTGTCCTGTGCTCATAGTGGACTTTTTTTCCTTCTCTATCTGTTCTTCACACACTCAAATAAGCTTCAGAAAACACCAGTCTGTGCAGGTTATAGGATCTCTAAGCTGCTTATACCTTTTCTCCGCTGAATCCTTGTCCTCCTGTTACTGGGTGGCTATGACCAGAACCCAGAATAGGAAATGGAACCAGAGGAGACAGCGAAAAAATAAATCGTCATTTTTATAGCGGTCTAAATTAACTTCCAAAAATATTCACAATTTAACAAAAAATATATTAAACTAAATTAAAATACACTAAATTAAATTAAATTACTACTAATGACTACTACTTTTCTATTTAAATCTGATTGTACATATATATATTTACCATTATCTTATGTATATAATTGTGTCTCATCTGACACAGGTCTATTGCTCTTTGGTTGCTATTCCATCTATTTTTCTTCTTGTTCTTTTACCCTCTGTTTTATATTGTATATTATATTTGATGAGTGAGCTACCGTACATAAAACAATTTCCCTTGTGGATCAATGAAGTTTGTCTAAGTCTAAGTCTAAATGCAATTTACTCACTTTTGCCTTTTCATTTTAAAACAGCGAGAAAATAGAATGTTAGAGTAATTACTTTATATCAACTGCAAGGAAATAGAGCAAAGGATCATGGTCTATGTAGTTCCTTCTTTTTCTCCGGTGCCACAAAATAATGTATTTCTAGTTCTGGAGCAAAGCATTTATTTTATAGTAAAAGTACATGGTAATCCTGGGAAACTGGTGAATGTTATACCATTTATATTCCATATTGTTTTGTTGGTTATGGTCCAAGTACTCATTTTGTGTTTTCCTGTGTGTATTTCAGTGGCCTATCAGAGAGGAGGGGAGGGCGTGAGCAGCGCTGGGAGGTAAGACTTATTATGTCATATTATATTTATGAATATTTTATATTTTATTTACACTTTTACATTTAATTAGCCTTATGGAATGGCTAATACACTGCTGCTGCTGCTTCTACCACTACAACTACTACTACTACTACTACTACTACGTCCACTACTACTACTACTACTACTACTACGTCCACTACTACTACTACAGTTACTCCCGCTACTATTACTACAAATAACACCACCACTACAATCACTACTACTGCAGTTACTACTACAACTACTACTACAGTCACTATCAGTATTACTACAACTACTATCACTACTACAACAACTACTACTACTACTACTACTACTACTACTACTACTACTACTACTACTACTACTACTACTGCTACTATTACATCAAAACTACCACCACTGCTACGATCACTATCACTACTACTACTACTACTACTGTTACTACCACCATTATTATTACTACTACTGGAACTACTTCATCTACTAATATTGCTTACTATTACTCCTGCTAATGATAATACATATACGTACAACATACTACAAAATATGATTCAAAATTATGTTGCTACAGGCTTCAACTGTATTTATGTGCAAACCTGACTTCTTTAAGGTCAAATCCACATTTTCTCCTCACATCTTTACCCCAGTATCTGTCCAAAACAGAACAAAGCGTGAAATCCCAAACAAAGCCTGCACAGACAGACGGCAGCAGGGCAGGGCAGGTACAGACCCCTCAGGCAGACACTAGGGGGAGTGCTGTGACTTCTCATTGCAGTGGAGGAGCTGGAGCAGAGACAGGGACAAAGACAGGCGCAGGCTCAGGAAGTGCCTCAGAACATAGACTCCTCCTTCTGTTCCTCTTCCTCTGCTCCTCCACCTCTCCCCTTTCTATCTCCTCCTCCTTGGAAATAAGTGAATAAATAAATACATAAATACTACTATACTACACTACTCCTCCTTAGTATAGTATAAATAAATAAATGTTATACTATACTGTATGTCTTCCTCCCCTCTAATTTTGCTGTCCTCCACACGTCCTCTCCTTCTCCTCTTCCCCTCTAAAATAAAATAAAATGAAATAAAATAAAATAAAATGCTGATCAGGTTATTGCTTCTTCAACCCTCCACATTTCCTCTCATCCTCCACTACTCTGTCTCTCCTCCACTTCTTTCTTCCACCCCTCCTCCTGTCCTCTTCTGCTCCTCCACTCCTCATCTCCTCCAGCAGGCTGTGCCAGAGCTCCACCAGACCTCATGCTTGGTTACACCCAGACTCGGCTGCTGTGTGAGGCAGCAGAGTGGGCTGTGTCTGGGGAGGGGCTGGTGTGTTTTGGTGGAGATGTGGTGGAGCTGCAGGCGAGGATTCTGTTTGTCTGTGTAGAGTATGAAGACAATAAGAGACCTACTTTAAGTAGGCCTATTTAAAGCAGACATATTGTGCCTGTGTCTGCTCTATAGTTATAATCGATGATGTCTGTAGATCATTATGTTGTCATTTAGACATTTTGGTTGAAATTGGACATACATTGCAATACCCATCTAAAATTACTTAATAAATTAGCCATGTTTGAAAACTGTGGTGGCCAAGGGGAGCTACGTCGTCGTAAACATCATCACAACAAAGAGCCGCTGTGGGCCCCTCCTGTGGATAGTTGCACATAACACTAGATTTAGTTTTTCATTTGTACCAAGATGATTTTGTGATGCTGGCAAATCCTATCACTGATTAAGTAAATAAAATTGGAGAAGGAAGCATTTACATGGGCGAGTACTGATGGTGGTGAAAACAGGTAACCTGACTCACAACAGTTTGATACATCTGGAACGCACTCACTTAAAGTGAAAACAGGCATCATGATAAAAAGCGTCACAACAGCAGAACAAGCCAGAAAAAATCTAACTTAAATCCAGTTAAATCCAGTTGAGAGAAAAGCACAGACATCTCCCCTATCCACAAATGCACAAAGTGCTTCCTATAGTCTGTACTGACGCTCAAAAAGGCTAAAGTACGTCTGTGATGTCTGTGGGCATTGCCATGTTTGTTTTGGTTGGTTTGGGCACTTCACCTTTGGCTTCTGCACAAACCTCAATGCTGTGACCACCTGTCGGGCCCAATCGCACCAGTGGGCGCACACCAATGTGAATTCACATGAGTTTGAGAACTCACAAATATCTCGGGAATCCATCTATGCAAGGTTAGAAAACAGGTGTAGATTGGCGGAACGTTGTCTTGAATACAGGAGAATAAAGATTCCTGAGCCATGCACAAATCACTCCAAATACATGTGCTCCAAATTATTATGCAAAATGACAAAAGGAGAAATTCAATTTGTCAACTGGACAAAAGTTTATTTGGTCGAATACATTTTGCAGCTCATCCAAGCTGCTTCTTCATTTCTGGTCAGACGCTGGTATATCTGCCGGAAGGGAGAAGCTAACTACAATGAAATTGAGACTGCCACACCTATTTGTTTACAGTTTCTGTTAGTTAGGTAAGCCTATTCAATATGCAGTGGGAGTGGACTGTGGGGGTCTTGTTAGCATAGTCATTCCGGGCCATAATGGATGTTTTCACACCTCTGGACCTGACCTGGCTAGTCCTATTGTTTTCTTTGTTTGTCTGGAATATGTTTGAGGATAGAGTTATAGATGGGAGACAAATGATGTCTGAGACCCCCATTTCTGTTCAAGGAAGGATTCTCTTTCTTGACAAAAATAGCCTCTTCAACTCCCCTCTCAAACCAATTCTTTTCTCTGGCCAAGATCTGTACATCACTATTCTCAAAGGAGTGGCCCATGGCTTCTAGGTGGAGATATATGGCAGATGAAGGTCCACTCTGGCTTGCTCGTCTGTGTTGGTACATCCTCTTGTGAAGTGGCTTATTATGCAAAATGTGTTTAAGTGTCATGAAGGTAAAATGTCACTGGGTCAGCAAAATCAATCTCACACACCTGTGCCAGATAGTTTATTTGGTGCGTCCAATTAAAGGAAAAACGACTTAAGAAGCATGTTCGACATTATTAAGCAGAGCTCCATTTTCAAGCAATATGGGAAAGAAAAAGGATCTCTCTAGCACCGAAAAGCATGAAAAATAGTTAAATACCTTGGACAAGGTATGAAAAACTTAGATATTTCATGGAAACTTAAGCATGATCATTGTACTCTTAAGAGATTTGTATCTGATTCAGAGCACACTTGGATTCGTGCAAATAAAGGCACAATGAGGAAGGTTTCTGCCAGACAAATACATTGAATTAAGAGAGCAGCTGCTAAAATGCCATTACAAAGCAGCAACAGGTATGTGAAGCTGCTGGTGCCTTTGGAGTCCCGTGAACATAAAAAAAAAATCATCGAAAAAAATCATCTTCATACATGACAATGTTCATCTCATGCTGCAAGGAATACCTCTGCATCAGCTCTGCTATGGGCATAAAAGAAGAGAATCATGGTGTGGCTCCCATCCTCCCCTGACCTCAACCCTATTGAAAAACTTTGGAGCTGCTCAAGCGAAAGATCTATGAGGGCGGGAGACAGTTCACATCACAACAGCAGCTCTGGGAGGCTCTTCTGATATCCTGCAAAGAAATTCCAGCAGAAACTCTCCACAAATTCACAAGTTCAATGGATGCAATTGTGAAGCTCCTGTCAAACAGATTCGGCCTTTTATCACAACAGAGGCAGCTCCATTGTATGATTTTTTCTCATATTGACTATTGCTTTACTGTGTGGTCATTTGCTGGCGTTACTGCACTCAAGCCAATTGAACAACTTTACAAACGATCAATCAAGATACTTGATCGGAAACCTCAGTCCTTTCATATATGTTCTCTTCTAGAAAAATATAATTTCTTAAACTTTGAGAGACTGAAAACGTTTAAAAACTGTTGTCTAGTGTATCGGGTACTAAATGGTGCTGCCCCGCCACCGTTAGAGGAGTTTATCAAAAAAAGAAACTGTGAGACTAGCACTAGGTCCACAGCTAGAGGGGACTGTGACATTCAGTTCAGGAAGTGCACCTTTGCCCAAAATGTGTTCTCTGTCAACACACTGGAACACACTGCCAACGGCATCAGGGACAGCAGCACGTCTGCTTCTTTTAAGAAACAACTAAAGGAATGGCTAATTGGTAATCAAAGTTGTGACCACTAGAGAGTTCTAAGCACTTTAAAGGTCCCATGACATGGTACTTCTTGATGCTTTTATATGGTGCCTTAATGGTTCCCTAATACTGTAAATGAATCCTTCTTCAAAATCAACACTCAGTGCATGAGAAAGACACAGTCTACACAGTCAGAGTCAGAATATCTCTCTCTGAACGACTCATTCTGGGCCTTGTTGCTTGAATGCAAATGAGAAGGACACAGATAGGTTAGAGGAGCGGGTGGGGGGGGCAAATGCGCCCCTGTTTCGCTGCGCTGTGCGCTGTCTCCCACTTCCGCGTTTTAAGCGCGGGGGAAGAAAGGAGAGGAATTTCAATGAAAAAAACACATTTTCACAGAAAATAAAATTAAACCACTGCTGTTTCAGAGGTCCAGAGGGTCGGGTAAAGGACTTCCGAGCCTAGAAACACTCGCACGTGCCTCCAGGCAAATAAAAAAATGCATTTCGCATTGCGTAGCTCCTTCACGGTCCAAACTCTCTGGGCGTGATTTCCAGAGACAGGGGGTGGACATCCAGACGGTGGTGGAACTGCATTTGCATTTCTTTTTTCGATGTTACGTAACAAAGTTGCCTTGTTCAGAATCACCCGTTTGAGCTGTGTTTTTTTTTCAAACGCAGAAAAGGATCGTAAATGCTCAGTTTACACATTTCGCAACTTTTACCCATTGGGGGGGGGGCTAAACAGGGTAGGGAAGCTCACATTAACGTTCAAAAACCTCAGAAAGTGAAAATTTCATGCCATGGGACCTTTAACACTGGACTACCTCATGTAACTAAGCACTTTACTACCAAACTACCTCATGTAAATGAAGGCACTTTATTATTAAACTTACTTCACGTAACTAAAGCACTTTACTACTAGAACTACCTCATGTAACTAAAAGGACTTTTGTATTAGATCTTTTAACTCAAATCCTTGTAAAACTGTTGTGCTGCTTTGATTCTGTCACTGCTTCTGTTGTTATGTTTTCATTGTTGGTCTTTACATGTTTTGTACCTTGTGTTTTATCGACTTTCAGCCCTGTTTTGTGGGACTACAGATGGAAACTAGCCTTGAGCTAAATCTGGTGTATTTACAGCACTAGCTGTTCATTAATACATGCTGTCCTATTTAAATGAATAAACTTAAACTTAGATAAGGGCTCCTATTTTAAATTATAACTTGACCTGTTAAGATGTTTTGATTGAAATAGATTTTGATTTCAGTAATATGCTAATGCCTCTCATTGAAAAATAAACAAATGACAATTTTCAGTTCGTTACAACAATAACATGGTTTGAAACTTAATAATTTGGAACAGTGCATTTTAAGTTTTTATTTTTTGAATAAATACTGTTATCATTGGTAGGTTTGTTCAGTAACATTCAAATTGTACTCTAAAGGTTAATGATGAGTGTCATTTATATTGACAATTTGGCAAAATCAGAGAGAAATATCATTTGCATAATAATTTAGAATGCAGTGTACTGCCTCAGAGGGTGAAGGAGAAGGAAACAACTATAACTTTGTTAAATGCTCTGAGAAGTCGGCTTTAAGTACCAGTGTCTTATTGTTGCTTATTTAATCCTCAGCCTACACAAATATGCCTAACCACATTCTATTGATCCTTTGTGTATATTCTTTTAGTGTCAGCTGCACACTTACCCCTCTCTGCTCCTCTTCTTCCTCTTCCTCCTTGCATTCCGCTGCCTGATTGAAGAGCCATTGTTCAGTGTAAATTTGGCGCCACAAGACAAATGTGTTCATTAGCCAAAAGTGCTCTGCTAACGGCTCACTGGAGTGGGAACACCAACACGCTATTCACTGCTCATTTTGTGCGCCATTTTTGGACCTGAATTTGAATAGCCTCTCAAAGATGGCTACTGTGCTTGTAGATGCTAGATTGGTTAGCTTTATGAGAAAAATGCTGATGGCATTTATGGCCACATTAGCTTTTGTAGTGAAGTGGTTAGCCTTGGGCCGTGTTGAACTCAGTGTTATGTGGTGGGATCAGATGCCAGAGAACTTAGTTTGGTTTGGTCCTGGTCTAGTCCTGGTTTAGTCCCAAGTGCTTGATAGATATTGTAGGAGCCGTTTCGTGCATTCTGTGGGTGCGGGAGCCATTTTGTTTTTGTTTCTGTTTTCTGTTCTCAAGATGGCTTCCTGTCCCGCCTTGATGTTCAGGAAATGCATCCTGATTGGTCCACTTTGATCCGTTGTTCTTTGATCTTTTATCTTTGATGCTATCTGGTATATAACCACTCACAGCACACATCTCCACACACAGAAGACAGAGGACACGGAAGGCACCACACCAAGACACATATACACACACAAGGGGAAACGACTACGCTACGTAGGTAGTGTGGATAAGAAGCCGCGGTCTGGTGGCCAGGAGGATACCCCGAGACCATAGAGTATCAGATGAGCCGAGATGACGAGGTATTAGGACGTCCTGGACCACAGAAGCTACACAGTCTTTTGACCGTGGGACGTCGCGTAACAAGGAGGTCATGTGAAACGTCACGTAGGGAAGTCAAGAACGATGTTTAAGTAGCACATGAGGATGTCATGTGGTCGTCATGTAACGCCGCGCAATAGTCACGTAAGAGTGTAACATCGGACGTCTCCCGGGTGACAGACGGGATACGCACCGCTACAAGGCACATACAGACGTCAAGAAGGACATCACAACACATACAGAGCCTAACACAACACGCATAGGAAAACCACAAGCCTCACAAATTCATCTTTCCATCTCCCTCTTTATTCACCTTATTTGTATCCACTCTGTATGACCTTCACTTTAGTAAAGATAGAAAAGACAAACCTTTTGATTCAAGACTCTTTATTTACATTACATGACGCGTCGGAAAGAAACTTCAAGAAACACTGAGGCGGTTCGCCGCACTCACAGATATCTTATATAAACTGGTGTTATTTGGTGGGATCATAGACTGTATATATATATGGACATGGGGAACCCACTAGCTGCTATATTTTAAAGAAGAAGAAGTGACACACAGGAGAAATTCTTCTCTGCATTTAACCATCCTGTTATTAGGAGCAGTGGGCAGCACATGACTGCGCCCGGGGACCATCTCCATGAGATTTGGTCAGGACCTAAGCTGGAACATGTAAACTCCACACAGAAAGGCTCGGGCCACCCGAATCTTACGGCCATACCAACGTGCCACACGGGGATCGAATCCGGAACCTTCTTGCTGTGAAGCATGAGCGCTAGCCACTCAGCCACCATGCCGCCGTGTGCAAACAGGAAGTGTGCATGGGAGTGCTTCCTGCTTCACTGCCCCTGGCACCAATTCACTTTCTATTGAGGAACTGTTACCCCTCTCTCTTTAACGGCTGCTGTCAGGCTCGTAATTTTGATCTTAAAATGTACATATTAATTTGCTCTACATGATCCTGGGGTTTTTATTTCACTATTTTGTCATAAATGAAGATATGAGAGAGAGAGAAAGAGAGAGAGAGAGAGAGAGAAAGTGAGAGAGAAGGGGAAATTCAAGTTTTCCTTTCTCGGCGCAGTTGAACAGGACGACTGGTCAGCAAAGCAGATCCTATGGAAGTGTCCCTCCTCTGTGTCCTGCAACATCACAGCAGTGTTCAGGGGGAGCCAGGTGAACACAACAGGAAAGGCGTCCGCTCTGGTCTTTCAGTTGGTGACAAAATGGTCCATTCCCTTGTGTTTCCAGAAGTGTTTCTTCTGGAAGATCTTCTGCCTTATTTGCTGCCAAGTATGGTGTAAAAAGCCTGAATCATCTCAAATGTCCAAAGTCACTTAATATGTTTGTATGACATCAGCATCTAACAGAGCAGAGCCCTGTCCCTGGACCCAGAGTCTGGAGCATGGAAACACAACAGTGCTGGAGGGAGCCACTCCACAGACCTGCCTCAAGACCTCAAGAGAACTGTGCCAGAGGAAACATGATAGTGGTCTAGTGAAGGTTTCGTTCCAAGTGGCCGTTACTTAGACCTTATTCTATTGACAAAAATCCAAATAGTCAAAATCAACTCAAATTAAGATTCAAGTCTTACAAGGCACATACGGACGTCAAGAAGGACATCACAACACATACAGAGCCTAACACAACACGACAAACCTAACAAACCTTTTGATTCAAGACTCTTTATTTACATTACGTGATGCGTCGGAAAGAAACTTCAAGAAACACAGAGGCCGAGGCTAGTGAGGCGGTTCGCCGCACTCACAGATATCTTATATAATCTGGTGTTATTTGGTGGGATCATAGACTGTATATATATGGACATGGGGAACGCACTAGCTGCTATATTTTAAAGAAGTGACACACAGGAGAAATTCTTCTCTGCATTTAACCCATCCTGTTATTAGGAGCAGTGGGCAGCACATGACTGCGCCCGGGGACCATCTTCATGAGATTTGGTCAGGACCTAAGCTGGAACACAGAAAGGCTCGGGCCACCCGAATCTTACGGCCATACCAACGTGCCACACGGGGATCGAATCCGGAACCTTCTTGCTGTGAAGCATGAGCGCTAGCCGCTCAGCCACCATGCCGCCGTGTGCAAACAGGAAGTGTGCATGGGAGTGCTTCCTGCTTCACTGCCCCTGGCACCAATTCACTTTCTATTGAGAAACTGTTACCCCTCTCTCTTTAACGGCTGCTGTCAGGCTCGTAATTTTGATCTTAAAATGTACATATTAATTTGCTCTACATGATCCTGGGGTTTTTATTTCACTATTTTGTCATAAATGAAGATATGAGAGAGAGAGAAAGAGAGAGAGAGAGAGAGAGAAAGTGAGAGAGAAGGGGAAATTCAAGTTTTCCTTTCTCGGCGCAGTTGAACAGGACGACTGGTCAGCAAAGCAGATCCTATGGAAGTGTCCCTCCTCTGTGTTCTGCAACATCACAGCAGTGTTCAGGGGGAGCCAGGTGAACACAACAGGAAAGGCGTCCGCTCTGGTCTTTCAGTTGGTGAGAAAATGGTCCATTCCCTTGTGTTTCCAGAAGTGTTTCTTCTGGAAGATCTTCTGCCTTTTTTGCTGCCAAGTATGGTGTAAAAAGCCTGAAGCATCTCAAATGTCCAAAGTCACTTAATATGGGTAATGTTTGTATGACATCAGCGTCTAACAGAGCAGAGCCCTGTCCCTGGACTCAGAGTCTGGAGCATGGAAACACAACAGTGCTGGAGGGAGCCACTCCACAGACCTGCCTTAAGGCCTCAAGAGAACTGTGCCAGAGGAAACATGATAGTGGTCTAGTGAAGGTTTAGTTCCAAGTGGCCGTTACTTAGACCTTATTCTATTGACAAAAATCCAAATAGTCAAAATCAACTCAAATTAAGATTCAAGTCTTAGCTCAAGCATTTCCAGCTTTTTAGGCTTAAAGGCGCTTTAGGCCTCCTGATTCTTAAAAATGTGAAAAACTAGCTCGTTTTAAACAGTTTGCAGGTGTTCTAAGTTCATCATCACTTAATGTATGCATTTAGAGCATCCTAAGTACTCACCATGATGAGTTTATAAGCACTTTTCACAACTCTCATAGGCCAGTGCGAGTTTTGCTGTGATGGTAAAGCTATCAAGAACTATACCATGCCAACACACACTTGCTATCCTTCATAATTAGATGCAGACAGTACATGGCATACTTCTTTTGACCTCAAGTGCTGCTTATAGAATACATCTGCACTGGGGCAAGACATGTTTTGCTCAAAGACATTGGAATCAAACTACAGTAGTACCAACCTTCCCACTGCTTTGTACTTGAGCCTTTTGGCCTTGCCTCGCCTGCTCAACATACTGGAGACTATGTTGGTGCTGTAATCCTCACACATGACTGCAGTGGAGGAGCTGGGGGCCAGTCTGTCTCTTTCCACTGTCTTTATGCATCACGTTTGAGAGTGATGCAAGAGGGAAACCAAATCCAGATTGCTCACTAATCTCCTTTTTCAAATATTATGTCTGGGTTTATGATAAATGTCACGCCACTGTTGGAGCATGAGTGATTTATTCTATTGTAAACAGAGGAGGAATTATTTTTGAGAGAAGGTTGAAAGACTTAGTTCAGCGTACATTTTAAACATGTCCGGAAGCATTAACAAAACACAGGAATTGGAACTGCTAAGCTAATACTATGAATCACATGCAATTCTAAATACATCAATCCTCTTGTGAAGCGGTTGTTTTGTTTCTCCAATGTAACAAAACAGCCACTTCACAAGAGGATGTACCAACACAGACAGGGGAGACAGAGTGGACCGCAATCTGCTGTACATCTCCACCTAAAAGCCACAGGCCACTCCTTTGAGGACTGTGAGGTACAGATCTTAGCCAGAGAAAGAACTGGTTCGAGCGGAGTTAAAGAGGCTATTTTTGTCAAGAAAGAGAATCATTTGTCTCCCATTTATAACTCTGTCCTCAAACATAAATCAAAACAAACAAAGAAAACAATAGGGCAGCCAGGTCAGGTCCAGAGGTGTGAAAACACCCATTATGGCCCTGAATGGTTCTGGTAACAAGGCCCCACATGTCACCCCCACTGCATATTTAATAGGCCTACCTAACTAACAGAAACTGTAAACAAATAGGTGTGGCAGTCTCAATTTCATTGTATTTAGCTTCTCCCTTCAGACAGATATATAGCAGTGCGTGAAAAGTCCCTCAGTCGTCCAGGTAGAATCCATGATAAAAGGAGAAGTTCAATTTGTCAACTGGACAAAGTTTGTTTGGTTGAAAACGTTTCCCCGCTCATCCGAGAGGCTTCGTCAATAACCAGAGCTGACGAAGCCTCTCGGATGAGCGGCGAAACGTTTTCAACCAAACAAACTTTGTCCAGTTGACAAATTGAACTTCTCCTTTTATCATCGATATATAGCAGTGTCCACCAGCGTCTGAGCAGAACTGAAGAAGCAGCTTGGATGAGCTGCGAAATGTATTTGACCAAATAAACTTTTGTCCAGTTGACAAATTGAATTTCTCCTTTTGCCATGGATTCTACCTGGACGACTGAGGGATTCTATATACTCTCCTATTAAGGTTAATGTAGACTGTGCACTGTCCCTTTCTCATAAATAAACTAAATAAATAAAACCAGGCCATTTTCGCAGTTTTCCCAGATTTTGTCAGTTACTGTCACCAACAGAGCCCAAAGGAAGTTGTCATCTGCATTTTTCCAAACGTCTTCAGATTTGTGACATAAGCGTGAATAAAGCCCATTATTGACTAGTCTACCCAACTTTGACTCCAAGGAGACACAGTGAAATGTGGTTTTACTTAAGTATTGAATATGTTATGTACAGACTAAAATTAAACTAACTTTGTTTGCTACATTTTTTATGGATAATATATTCAATATTCTAATTTGGTATAGCTTCACAACATTTTCTTTTTCTAAATCACCCATCTCTCATTGCAAACAGTCCAATCTCTCGTCCCATGAGCGTGCCCATCTAAACCCTTGTATCTTGTTTGTTTCAGGCCTGGTTTGCTGAACATGGGGGAGAATGCCACACAGCCCTGGCTCGCAGACACCTGGCCCAACTCCTGCTCCAACCACAACGACTGTAGCATCAACTGCTGCACCGCAGGCAACGGCAACAGCGACAGTAACCTAGCAACCTACAGCCGCCCAGGTACGTCCCCCTAGGGTGTGGCCCTGGAGTGCTCCAGGTGTGAACAGGTCCAACAGGTTAAAATCATCGTCTTATGTGTGTAGTGGGTTGAACTAATCATTCAGGTGGGACCAAATATCTAAACTCTGCCCACAAAAACATTTCAAATAGAGCTGGGCAGTACCAGGAGGACTAAAGGGGAGATTAAAGGGGGGCACCTGGCTGTAATCAGGGCAGTCCTGTGTGATGTCATCAACTACTTGAAATAGCAGAGGTCACTGAAGGCAGCACACATTTCAATATAGGCGTTTTTGACCAGAAAGCAGCAAATTTACATAGTTTGTGCTAAACGTGCCCAAAAAAATTACTAGGAACAATAGTTAATGCTATTAAAACACAATTTAGTAGTGAAAAAGTGGATTTAGTGTTTATTTCCACTTTGATGTCCATATACATTTCAGTAATGATGCCGGTTAGGGATACAATTCAATACATTACTACAGTGAATCTCAAACTACTACTACACATCAAGTACCAGCTAAGATCATATTTGGCTTTAGGTCTAAATTAAGACTAAATCAGGTCTAAAATGAAGCTAAACCCTGAGTAAGATCATTATAGTTATGTTTTTTTTTAAACTTTTTCATCAATCTGTCAGTCTTAGTAACTCAAAGCTATTAATTTGGAACATAAAGTGCTAAAAACGTTATTGAAGCAAAACAAATGGACCATATATAAGACATCCTTTATTTATATATAGATTAAATATTCGGCATGTGCAGTGGGCTGGCTTCTCCACAAGCCGTATTTCAGATTTCAGATGTCAAGTATTTATTGTCATTGCACAAGAAAGAACAACGAAAGTGTGTTTGGAGCATCCACATACGTAGTTGTAAAGTGCGAAATAGTAAAGTGCAATCCCAGTGAAATAAATACCCCTCAATAACCCCTAAATAACCCCAGTGTAAACATTTGTAAACATTTGACCTAGAGGAGGACTTTCTCCCACTTGTTTCTATGGATTTGTTGTTTGTTTGGCTATAATAGGCATAAAACATATCTATCTCTATGGAGAATGTTCCGAAGTATGGTTTTGACTTTTATTATCTATTTCCATGGAATCATGCACCTCCACATAGCTCCATACTATTACATACTATCAGAAAATGAATTTTGCAGTTCATAAAAACACTATTTTGTGAAAACTGTAATTAAATGAAATGATAATAATGTTATAGTGATCAGATTCCTATGTAAGTATTTTCATATTTAAGAAGCAATATGAAAGTTGCACTTTATGACATGCAGCGTTTATGTATATATTCTATTTTCTTTGTAAACTCCCATTTTAACTCTAGTGTCTTCGGTTCATTTTGGTGGCAGGCGGGGGCTTTATTTCTTTTAATGTAAACAATGCCACCCCCCCTGCTCTTTTTCCTCCTCTTCCTCCTCCTCTTCCTCGCCAAACAGCAGCACAAATATGAGCTATAGAGGAGCGGAGGAGAGCCCAGGCTGTATTATATGTGGGTTAGCCCCCTGGAGACCCTGCTCCTCTCCTCCTTCCCCTCCACTCCTCCACTCTGCAGCTTTGCGCCTGCCTCAGACCTGCTGCAGAAGATCAGGAGAACACAGGAGGACAGACACTGGTGCATCGTTCTTCAGAGAGGAGGGGAGAGGGGGAGAGATTGAGAGGAGCTGTGGGGAGGGGATTCTGTACAGTCAAAAATAGCAGGCAGGCACTCGTGTTTAGCTCATTTACATAATGGAAGATGCTAATGTCATGGTTGTTGTCACGCTATTTTGTTTATGAAGGGAAATGGGGAACAAGAAACTAAAACAAAACAAAGAGGTTTGTCCAAATGGAAGAGCCGTGTGTTCGAAGCATTATTATTAAAACTCCTGCCTAACCTGGCGCTGGCAGACTCTCACAATGGAGCTCTACACATTTATCAATCTGGAATGGCTCTCATTGAAAATGTCGGCATCTACGATCAAAACGTTCAAACAAACACTTGATTGGTGGAAGCATCACAACAGCAGAAGAAGTTGAGAAATCAAATTTTAGTTAAATCCAGTTGAGAGAAAAGCACAGACATGTCCCCTGTCCACAAAACTAAACAGTCAGTATTTCCCCTATAGCGTCGGCATCGTCATGTTTGTTTTAAGTCATTTGGCGCTGGCTTCCACAGTGCAGCCCAGTGATTGGTCAGTTAGTGGCTCACAAAAATCGCGAGGATTCATCTTGCTGGCAAGGTGAATTACTTCTACTTTTACTTTCGACATGTACTTTGCATATTATGTCACTGAAATACTTGACTTAAAGGGATATGCCACCCCCAGGTCAAATTTGGGCATCTCCCCACAGTCCAGAGACTAAAATAAGTGGTGGAAAGCGTTTTCCTGCTCACCCAGCCATTGTCCGAGTCTGTTGCCACTGACCGCCGCGGTATCTGGTGCTCCTCCGCCTTAGACTGGAGTCTAACGTCGCCAGAGAAAGATTTCGGCCAAAAGGAATTAATTTGCTCGATGCGTTTCCCAATTACTTTGTGTGTAGTGCGCATTCATATCGAGTGCAAATAAATGTGCAAATCAACACGGAGAGCTTGACTTGGTCATTTTGGGTGGGAACTATTTTCCAGTGCGGTAGAATACAGCCGAATCACGCAGCACGCTGCCGGGGGAATCCCAGTTACGCACCGGGAAGGGAGTTCCCCTGTTGCACAACGTGGTGCGTGATACGGCTGTATTCTTCCGCACTGGAAAATAGTTCCCACCCAAAATGACCAAGCCAAGCTCTCCGTGTTGATTTGCACATTTATTTGCACTCGATATGAATGCGCACTACACACAAAGTAATTGGGAAACGCATCGAGCAAATTAATTCCTTTTGGCCGAAATCTTTCTCTGGCGACGTTAGACTCCAGTCTAAGGCGGAGGAGCACCAGATACCGCGGCGGTCAGTGGCGACAGACTCGGACAATGGCTGGGTGAGCAGGAAAACGCTTTCCACCACTTATTTTAGTCTCTGGACTGTGGGGAGATGCCCAAATTTGACCTGGGGGTGGCATATCCCTTTAAATGTGCTTAGTGAATCTATGGAGAATTTCAAGTGTCATACAACTTAAAGGTGTACTATGTCACTTTTCTGGTACATCATTTGCTACTCCCTATGGAGATGCATTGCCTTGAATGTTCCACAGTATGGCTTAAAATGTATCTAATTTGCATTTATTAATTTATGGACTTGCCTCTCTACAGATCTGATCTGTAACTTGACCTGGTGGTGTCACATTCTTGTCTTCACAAGTTTAATACCAGACTATGGAACATTCAGAGCTATAATACCTTCCAGGAGACAAGCAGGTGACAGATCCCTCCCTAGAAAAGTTATTTATTGCACCCTTAAATCGTATATATTTGGCGTCAAACAATGGAGTTACACTTTGAAGTATAATAAACTTTAAACTAAACTTTAAATAAACTTTGTCCAGTTGACAAATTGAATTTCTCCTTTTGCCATAGTCTCTTCTCTGTGCCCAGTATTAGTCGTCATTTATAATCGCCTCTGAAAGAATGAAAACTCTATAGTCCATAAAAATAGCACTAAATCATATTTTTAGCTTTTCTCTGACCTGGGGAAGTTGGAAATGGAGTAGAAATCCCTCAGTTTAGATGACTCACAGTGGGACTAGCATTACCAGGGCAACCATAACTCCAGCTGTCTTCTTCTAATATACTATGTACTCCGGGTCACTCCACCGCCCGCTCCACACCACAAATCTCTCTCTCCTCGCATTAAGAATCTATCCGCTAGACTGTACACACAAATCTGGTGTTTCCTGTGCTAATGGATGAGTGGGTTTGAGATGTGTAAAGTTCATGTGACAGGTCAGACTACTCATTTCTCTAAAACAGCTTTCTAGTTTTGCAATTTTGGTGTTTATAATGTTTCTTCCTGGTTGGACAAAACCAACAGATGTGACAGAGTAACAATAATGTAAACAAGGGCCTAAATTACACAATAGTTATGATTTGACTACAATAGTAAATGGCAACATCTTTATTTTGTTGAACCAATAACTGCGGTTGCATGTGTGCTGAAAATAAATGATGTTTTTAGTGACTATTAACTCATTCACTGCCAGCCTGTTTTCAGAATGTCAACCCCAGACTGCCAGAACTTTTAGACCATTTTTACTGATTTTCCAAGACTCGCAGAATACTGAGTTCTTTGACTATATAGGCATGGCACACATCAAAATAAAGTGTTGACTCTCTTCTTTCACCTAGAAAAAAAAATTATGTTTCTAACCTTTTCGGTTCTCAAGTAATTGATAGTAGAACATAGGGAAGTTTCAGCAAAAACACAGTTTTCTGACCAAAATTGGAGAAAACGATCGTTTTATACAAAGAAGGATTTCGAGCAGATCGGTGATTTTGACGTCAATATTTATTGATTTAGTGACACCTCAAACATCTAAAATAACAGAGAAAGAGATTTTTGATGACAAAGTACATTTTTTATTTACTAATATAAGAATATAAGGCTCTGTGAATCCTTCAACTCAATAGTGGCAAGATATGTTTACAGGATATAATAATATCTTTTCATATAGAATAGAACTTTGTCACTTCACAACAATATTGAGGCTCAGAGTACACACATATACACACACACACGCACCTACATACACACACACACACATATACGTATATGTACATACACACAAGCCCATGCATAAACCTTTACACACACACAGCTACACACACACATACACACACGCGCACGCACGCACACACGCGCGCGTACACACGCACGCACGCACACACACATATAAACTTAATTCTTCTCATCTCGTGCCTCTTTGGAGAGCAGAATCCAAGTCAGTAAACTTCTTTGGTGCTGTCGTAGTTCTCCCTGCTCTGCTGCGCGGAGCAGGGAGTCTCCCTGCTCCGCGCAGCGCGATCAGGACACGCCCCCTGCCTCAGCCAGAGCAGATCTCTGCCCCGACATCGCTGCGTGTCTCTGTGATCCTCTGATCCGGGATCTTGGGTCCCAAAAGCGATCAAACCGCTCCGTAGGCGCTGATCAACAGTTATCTGCTTTTCCGGGTTCACTCGCCTCACCATCTTGCTCCACTCGCCTCCACTCGCACTCCACAGTACACACACACTACACTCCTCTCCTCTCCCGCCTCTCCGATCGGCAGATAATGATACAAGATCGCCACCTACAGGTTGGGAAGTGTGAATTACACCTTCAAAGCTGCTCCAGGTCGTATCCTAGCAACCCCCGCTGAAAAACGTCCTTGACGAGTTTATTCGTCACGGCACTCAACGTTCGGATTCAACATGACGAGAAAACTCGTCACCGGCAGTCAATGAGTTAAAGTGACATTTAAACAGCAAAATCATCTGATTTCTCTCTGATCAGGGTCCCTCTGATCACTTACATCAGATGTTGCAGTTTACATGTCATTTATGTAGGCCTGTTATGATAGCAAATGTTGAAGTATGATGTAAAAGTAAATATGGACAATTAATGATAATACTGAAACTAATTCATCACTGGCACAAAAACCCAAGAGCAGATTTAAACCACAAAAAATGTTCTAAATGTATAATTGTGTTAATAAATCATGAGCTGCAGTAAATAAATAACAAAATGCAACAGTTAAATGGTTTGTTTGTGTCTATAATGAGTCATAGAAGTTCATAATTCAACCCTCTACAGCTCAAATCACATCATAGTTCAGAAAAATAACAAAAAATATTCTTCTAGTACAAAGAAAAAGTCCCCCACAACAAATACTGTAATAAAGTAATTGTTCCATCATGTATTGAATGATAAATCAATATAGTATTTATTGTGACAGGCCTACATTTATGTCATCTTAAAGGTCCAGAAATCAGATTATAATCAGATTTTGGTGTCAGAAAAATGCCTTCCTTGTGCGTAAATTGTCTCTACATTTTGGATGGATTTTTCAGTGTTGGTGACAGGTAATCCTTTGTAGAACTTCCTGTATTTTTGTACTTTTCTTTGATGTAAAAACTCCTATGCAGTGAAACTAAATCTTCCAGATATGTCAGATATGTTTTGAACATGCTTATTTTTCATGTCTTTTTAACACAGAGGTCTCACTCTTGTGTGCTAGCAGCGCGCCAAACCCTAACAGCGGCGCTTTACGAGGATCACTGCCTCGGTGACAGAGAAAAGAAATAGCAGTTAATGTCCCTTTATGTGAGCCATAGGGCACCTCTCAAACGCACCGCTTTGAAGTGTCGTGCTGAAGCCCACATAGCACCCACCCTGCGTAGCACCCACCTTGCGTAGGTACCCACCCCGCTCAGGCACCTATCCTGTGTAGCACCCACCTGGGCACCCGCAGCCGTAGTCACTATTTACCGCTTTGTTCAGCTCGGATCGTCAGAAGATTTGAATATTTTATGAGGCGGGGAAAATTGGATGTGTCAGATGAGATGTGCAGCCTTTGATTCCAACACATCTCCCTGTCCCAGTCAATGAGCAGGAAGCAGCCCACAGCGCCAGAGCCGCGGTGGGGGAGGGGGCTAGCGGTGACAGCTAGTGGTGAGTTATGGCTTAAGCCCAGGGAGAAGGCAGAGTGGCCAGGCAGCTAAAGAGATTTATGTTTGGCAAAATGGTGTATGGTAAAACTGCGCGTGTGAAAATGAGCAGTTAAATCCTTTTGCACCGGTGGAATTACAAAACCTATTTTATTAATGCCACGTTTTGAAATTATGCAGCGCAGTGCTGAGAATATTGATGGGTGCTTGATGTTCTGTTGTATTATTTTTAACACAACATTGACAACATGCAGGTTAAGTCTTCTTCCAACAATAATTAATACAGATAATAATACTTATTTAATTAATACAGATTTTATTGTATAATGCATATTCAAATTAATATATATTTTGAGAAATAACACATTTTTCCCTATATATTCTGTCTGTCTGTCTGTCTGTCTCAAGGCTGGAGAATTCTTGTTAGCATATTCTCATACCAAACCAAAGCCAAGGCCCTATTCTAAAAATCAGCTTTTTTCACAAAATCCTGACCATACATATTTTTAGACCTACTACCAAAAAACTTGCCTGGAAGAATCCATGACTCATCGCTGTACCAGCGAGTGAGTCTGGTAACGTTTGATCCACAGAATGCGCTGCGGTTGCGCGTAGACAGACAGCTAAGTGAACCAATCAGAGATTGCGCCATCTTGATTCAAAACTGAGGCGGAACTTCCGCTGCCTAAGAGTGACTTTGCGGGCAAAGGCGGGTGCACTGACGTCACCATCTTTGAACGAATCAGAATCGCGGAGTCGGTTTGGAACCGGAGGAGCGAGAGTGGATGGAGAGTGTCCAAATGGTATCGCGGTGTATAGGAAATACAGAGAGATATCATTTGGCTGGCCAGGTAACCAAAAAACACATTTATGCAATGAAAATTCATGTTTCATTTAAAGGTACAGTATGTAACTTTCTGGAGGTGGCATGTCACTTGCATGAGTCCATGGAAAAAGAACATTAAAACCAAACTTCAGAACATTCTCCATGAAGATAGATAAATACATTTCATGCCATACTGTGGAAGATTATAATCAAAGGGACAACAGCAAGCAGGAAAATGCCCTCTTCCCCTAGGACAAATAAGAGTCAGGTTTGTGGAGAAGCAAGCCAGCTCACATTAAGGACCAGTGTTTTTCAGAGTTTTTCAATACAATAAAAACAACCATATTAAAAAATGCGTGAAAAGTCCCTCAGTCGTCCAGGTAGAATCCATGATAAAAGAAGAAATTAAATTTGTCAACTGGACAAAGTTTGTTTGGTCGAAAATGTTTCGCCGCTCATCCGAGAGGCTTCGTCAGCTCTAATAAGAATGCTGTAAGACACTTGCTTATATCTTGCTGCAGGGAGGAGCTAACTAGCTAACTACTTTCCGAAACTCTCTCATTGGTTTCAGTCTTTTGTTTCTCTGGCGTCTAGATTAGCATACCTATTCATCCCTACAACGACTGTTTTTCACACCTCTGGGAAACAATAGGGCTAGCCAGGTCAGGGCCAGAGGTGTGAAAAACAGTCGTTGTAGGGATGAATAGGTATGCTAATCTCGACGCCAGAGAAACAAAAGACTGAAACCAATGAGATAGTTTCAGAAAGTAGTTAGCTAGTTAGCTCCTCCCTGCAGCAAGATATAAGCAAGTGTCTTACCAGTATTCTTATTAGTGCTGACGAAGCCTCTCGGATGAGCGGCGAAACGTTTTCGACCAAACAAACTTTGTCCAGTTGACAAATTGAATTTCTTCTTTTATCATATTAAAAAAGTGACATACTGTGGCTTTGAAATATGTAAGCAGTACAGCAACCTTTTTGAACTTATAAAATAAATAAAAAATGTATTACAGAAATGTGAAAGTTGATTATCAGGTAAGAGTTGGTGGGTGATGGATTAAAGTATTTCTCTTGATCATAATACATTCTCAAAAAGGTGTCTTTTCAGTCAGCCCCAGGTCTGGAAAAATAAGGCCTGCTGACTTAAAACATAACCCAAACAAACATCCAAATACTGCTGGATAGTAAGGAGACACCTTGTGACCAGCTGGGTAAATAAGAGTGGTAATAGTGGACATCCTTGACCGAATCTCCCCCATGTCCCTTAGCCGACTGCATCGCCAGTTACAACAACCAGCTGGACAACAAGCAGGCCAACCTCATGGTCCCAGAGTCTGGGGTCTACAACGACGTGGACCTGTCCAACAAGATCAACGAGATGAAGACCTTCAACAGCCCCAACCTCAAAGATGGCCGATTCGTAACTCCCGGAGGCCAGCCCACCCCTTATGCCACCACCCAGCTCATTCAGTCCTCCATACTGGGCAACAACATGAACTCTGACCGCATGGGGACTGGGGGGAGCGGGGGTGGAGGAGGTGGGGGCGGGGGTGGCCTGGGGGGTGGGGGGGACGTCAACGAGAAGCAGTGTTGGAAGCCCGGGCACCACCAGAACATCATGGAGCAGAACAAGCTGAACAAGGGTGAGTGTAGTGGACCATCCATTGTGGCTCAAGTCTTCACCTCCATCAGCTTCTCCACTTGTCTTCTTCCTGGCTTTCGGAAGACTTCCATTTTCCCTGTTTTTCTTTGCTTCCATGATGCTCCTGTTTGACATTTCAATTCTACCTCTCAGAATGCAGTGCTGTATTATTACTTAAGTAAAAGTACAGATACAGAGGCAAAATGGTATTCAAGTTAAAGTATTACATTAAAAATCTACTGAAGTAAAAGCATTGAAGTACCCATTAAAAAAATAGTACAAACGAAATCACACAGATTTTGACAAGTTTGGTGTTATTGTTTTAAAAGAAATGCTAACATTTTGTCAGCTGTAGCGAGACGGATCAATGCATTCCTGCTCAAAATGTTGTGGAGTCGAAAGTACATATATCTGGTCTCAAATGTAATGAAACAAAAGTCAAAAGTATCCAGTGTAAAAGTTACTTACTTTAAAATACAGATTTTTTAAAACTTAAGTACAGTACTTTTCCTTTTGTGCTTTGTTACTTTGCATCACCGTCAACATATATTTCTTTCATGTGTCTGTAAAGTCTGATTCTCCAAAACCAGGCAGGTCTGAAAAGCTCTCCGTGCAGTTCGCTGATCTCAGTGTTAGTGCTTATCTTTGGTAGCACATTTTGGATGAAATGGCAAAGATAAGAAAAGGGCTCAAACAAAGCTATCACTAAATACTCATGTGTGTGCTGATAGTTTTGAGTACTGCATGAGCTTCAACTGCATGTTGTGTTCACTAACTCAATAGTCCATAGTGAATCTTCTGGATTTTGATGACTGGTGGGCAGTTTGTTGGCATTGTATTGTATTTAAGTATAATTAGAAAGTAATTTAAGGAAAATCACATGACAACAATTCAAAAAAATCTGATTTGACCATTTGATCTTATTTCTTAAAAATCAAAATAAAGGCCCTGTACCTGATTTATTTTTTTTATTTTTATTTTTTTGTATTTGAGCAATATGTGTCTTGCCCCAGTAGAGCTATATTATAAAAGTTATCATTTAATTATAAGTACTCAGGAAGTTGTGGCTAGTTGTGGTTAGCTTCAAAAAGTTTTCATGAAGTTCTGAATGCATAAGGTAAGTGCGGAATAACTTTGGACCACTGCAAACTGTTTCAGAGTAACTAGTTCTGTTTTTCATGTTTTTAAAACAATAAAATCAAGTGCAGTGCCTTTAATTAATACACAATAAAAACTAGAAGTTACAAGATATATTGCAGCTGCCATCCATCTGGTATGTTAACATCAAATTCTAGAAGGAGACAAAGGCTTTAAGGATTCTTGTAAATTTTGCCTTGTGTTTGTCCATTACCCAGACCGCTACAGAGGAGGAGACAGCCCGATGCCAGCCACTATCCCCTACAACCACCCCCACGACAGCCACACCGGGGGCTCCTACAATAGCTCAGACCGGGGCAGCAGCAGCACCTCAGGTAACACACGGCACCATACTGCTCAGGGGAGAAGAGATAGAGTTTAAAGGTCTTATATTACACACAATTGACTATTGTGAGCTTTAAGTTATATTTTAATGGTGTTATCTCGTCAAAAACATGCCTTTCATTCACATTATGTTTTAGTAATCCTTTATTGTTAGTCTGTCTACATCTCCAAAGTTCCAAATGCGCAGTTCCACCTTGTGATATCATGTAGTGGTAGTTTCTCCTTTTACCTTTTGTTAAAAGTGGGCAATTCGAGAGTTGAAATGATCTTCTAGTATGGAGTTTAAAAACCACAGTGGAGCACTTCCTGTATTACCACATGACATCACAAGGTGGAACAGAAGCTTTAAGACTTTAAGACAAAAACTGGTTCACCCAAAGGACAAAACAACGAGCCACAAACAAAGCAGTGTGGTCTACTCCATTCAGTGTAGTGAAGACTGCAGTGAGCGCTACACTCAGATGGCTGATGTCCATGTTTTTGCTTTGGACCGCAGCATACTGTGGTACAAAGCAAGAAAAATGATGTGTCGGAGGCTTTTTCCCTGATAATAATAATAATAATAATAATAAAATTGCCATCTGAGTGTGCTATGCATTTTTTCACTTTTAATTTCCTGTTCCTTGCATTTGCACTTCTACAAGAACTTTGTTGTGCGTTTTCTATTTAATTTGATTGTAATTGTATGAATACCTTGACAATAGGCTTGTTTCTGTATTTCCTTATTCTATTTTCCTTTTCAGAAATTGAGTAACTTTAATTTGCCAATATTGATATTGCCATCTGTGGTAACTGTGCAATTAAGTAATGAAGGTGCACAAAATGAACCTAATTTTCATTGCACTGCCTTTCTTCCACAACAATAGCATCCTTGGCTCACTTAAGTGCTACATCATAGAAAATTAACACCTGCGTCTCTCGTCTTTCAAATTTTAATTCACAATTTTATTTCATTCTTTCTTCTCTTTATTTTTCTTTTGTTGTTTTGTACCATGTCATCATGCCTTCCCCCACTGTAAATTAAAAAACAATTTTCCTCAAAAGCAATAAATCAGAGTGTGAAGTTAATAAGGCGAGCTTTAAAATGGTAATGTGATTAATTTCCTTGTCACCTCATCTTAAATCTGGGCTCAAACAGAGATGCCGGGGGAAAGTCCCAAACACAAACACACATGGTTATAAATAGGTTAGAGCTCCGCTGGTCTAAAGCTTTGATTTTGTTCATTTATGTATTTATATTTCCTTACTTACCGGACTTGTTGTTGGCGGTTTTTAATGAACAAATGAATTATTTGTTTGAGGAATATATATATATATTTTTTTTATAAAATTAAAATGACTTTTTTAGTATAGTTCCTGATTATTAAATTATGTAACTTAATTTTAACTGATAGGAAAATCAAAATTTGTTAACATTATTTTTATTAATTCATGGAATTATTTATGTATGTTTTTGTTCACTTCAAAATCCCCAAGTACCATCATTCAGTGGCACGGTGGCTTAGCGGCTAGCATTCATAGCATTAGGGTTCTGGGTTTTGTTCCCAGGTTGCCCAAGCATTTCTGTGTGGAGTTTGCATGTTCTCTCTGTGTCTGGGTGGGTTTCCTCTGGGATTCAGTTTCCCCAGTGCGGGTCAAATGCAAATTTTCCTATCTCAACCTAACCTATTTGCTCTGTTCCTTTCCACTCAATTTTTTTGCCTCCTTCATGTTGCGTAGCTATCCTTCATAATTGAAGGATAGCATAATTGAAGCAGTAATCTGGTTTTGTGCTAATGTCCGCGGGTGGACAAGTACAAATGGCAGCGCTTTGCAGACGACATGCTAGGCTGCTACGCTAATGCCACATATCAATTCTGCAGTGCGCTGGAACTTTGGAGTGAAAACTCAATAGGCGTTGTAGCACTCGCCGGATCTCACAGCTCATTGCTCCGAACTCCTAATAGTTTGGTTTAATTGGAGCCGTTCGTGCCATTTCCTCGGAAAACCTTTTGGGCACGGGGAGAATTGCTGCTTTATAGTTTTTCTACATCAATTAACAAGCGAGAGGTTTGAAAGCACCAGGCACGACTAGAGGCCACCTCAGTCTCTGCACTCTCTGGTATAAAATAGTTTCTCCAGTTAATATGGCATCAGGACTTTTCTTTGCTAAATGAGCTTGTTCATGTCACAACTAACAGCTACTCGGGGCTTTAATGCAGGCTGTGCAGGCGTCTCTGATGGAGCTATTCTTGTATCTATTCTATGGTATCTTGAAGAAACATCTCACAATAGAGCACAAAAGCTGAGCCTGCTAATTCTTGATACTACCAAATATCAATATATAATAAATATTGACAAAGCTATCAGCTATCAGCTATTCATATTCAAAAATATTGACACTTGTACTAATAAGTCCGCTTATCCGGGGTTGGGTTGTGGTGGCAGCAGTCTTAAGACTGCGTCCCATTTCTCTGTCTTACCCCTTCGTCTTACCCCTACCCGTTGGTTTTACATGTTCATGTGAGGGCAAGGGGTGTCCCGATTCCAATTTTGATCAAGGGCTAGGGCCACGACCGAGGCCTACATACCGCTTGAAACAAACTCTCAACCAGACTTGAAACAAAGGGGTACGCCTACAAGCTCATGCAGGTTTTGAGATCAGGATGGCAGCGTCACATCAACCAGCCAAGGAGTGTCATAAATGTATTTTTTTCAATTACAGTAGTAGCCATTGTTTTTTTCCCCATGTTTCCGTAACTGGACCCTGACTGCTCCTTGATTCGTCCATGACTGGTGCAGATAATGTATGCCCCGCAAAGACATAGTCAGCGCAGCCCTGAATGGTAACGCCCTTAGCAGCCTGTGTGAAAACCAGTTGCACTCCCTCATTTTTCCACAGGGAGGAGCTGTGATTGTCTCCTGGACCATTGATAAACCTCCTGATAGCCCCTACAAGTTCTATAGGCAACATTTAGATTACTGCATTTAATGATTACTTAAGAGAAGCGTTGGTAACGGTTGATTGTCTTTGGTGCCTGTTTCATGTGTGCGTGTCCGACTGGATTCAGGGAAATGAGTGCAGTTCCATAGACAAAGCAATGCTGGCGCACTTTCATAAAGCTGTTAAAATGTAGACTACATTTTTGTAGGTGTAGCAGTTGAATTCCTTGTGATAGCCTATTGAAATAGTACCGTATTGGCCCGAATATAAGACGACCATGATTATAAGACGACCCCCTCTTTTTCAAGACTAAAGTTTGAAAAAAGACTTTTTGAACACCAAATTTAATTTTTATACCGAAAATAATTACAGTACATCTGAAACAAATGATTATAACAATATATTCGAGAGAAAAAAACATGTTATTTTGCCTCATTCAAATCATGCAAAAACTCTCTATCACATCTAAATATCTGAACATTTAAATATGTAAACTAAAGTACAATCACATTTGTAAATGAATGGCTTCTGGTTTTTGAAATGTAAATAAACCAATCTACTGTGATAAAACAACAAAATTGCAATAACTGCATTAACCATCAAAGTGAAGTCAGCTGCGATCAGACGAGATGGGAGGGAGCAGAGACTGGTGTGTGTGTGTGTCTGCCTGTGAGTGAAGCGACTGTCCGCGCTGTTCTCAACTCCGCCCCCGCCCCTCTCTGCCTGTGTCTCTGTCTCTTTCTCTGAATGGGGAAAGAGAGAAAACGGCACAATTATTTTTTCCCCCTCCCGCGATCTTGGAGCCTCTGATCACCAAAAAAAAAAATCGCTAGATTTGTCGCTAGTCGCTTTTGTCTAATTTTCTCGCTAGGGGGGTCTGGAAAGTAGCTAAAAATAGCGACAAAGTCGCTAAGTTGGCAACACTGCAGTGCTAGCGGCGCTAGCAGCATTCGCTTTAAAGATATCTGGCGCCATCTAGCGTTGGAATGGCTAGACCTCGAATCTAAGACGACCCCTGCTTTTTCAGTGTTCTTTCAATGGAAAAAACATCGTCTTATATTCGGGCCAATACGGTATATAGTATTTCAATGAGGTGTCTGGTGCTGAAAAAAAGGCAGCCCAATCGGGCGGGTTGGAACCCCTTATGACAGCAGAATTTGGACCGGCCCTTGTGCAAAAGAGCTACTAGCTACTAGCTGCGGTTTGTTTTTACTGGAGAGACGTGAGGGCTCCAAAACGAGTAAAGCACGGCAACTGCTCTGTCTCTGAATGTGATGATGAATAAAAGAGTATGTTTTAGTTCCTTCATCCGAGCCACTGAAACAGCAGTCAGTTATTTATTATTTATTTATTATTTATTCTTTTATTAACTTCTGTAAAAAAAAAAAGTACTGGTGTATTCCTCTCAATAGTAAAGGACCATAGTCAGCTCTGTATATTTGGCCAGCATTTTACAGAGAGTACATGTTGAGGCAGACAGGCTCCAATCCTGCTGTCCTTCTTTGCCTTCGGGATCAGACTTGGGCTGTACTGAAAAGTTTTTACGAACGCTTCTCCACTTTCCATCGCTACACACACAGAAGCAATACCAGCGCTAAACACGGAAACAGTGATCATAATTTGCGGTGATCGCCTCTCTTCATACATCACATACTAATTCAATTAGCATAATTTTGGAAGTTAAGATATGCACAGTAACACAATCACTGGTAAGGGAGCTGCATTTAGTGAGTTAGCATGAGTCTCTGTGTAGCAGCAGACACCTGCTCAAAGAAATACTAGCACTACATACTAGCACTATATACTGTACTATGTATCTTTAGCTGCGCTGGCCCGTTTGAAATGTTTATTGAACCTGGGGGTGGGGGAGCTCGCGCATTCCAGCCAAACGAGCTGTTACGCATTACAAAAGGGTAGGCCATTTTCAGGTGCTTGAGGTAGCCTATACTGTTTCTGTTTATTTCTAGGGTTTGTGCAACAGTGTCTTGGATGAAAAAGTTAATTTAGAGCCCAGATTAAAAACGATAAATACAGCCATTCATTCATTCGACCTTTGAAACGAGCCATTACGTCTTGGACATTATCAGCTGCACTATCAGCCATATCAAATCCAAAAGCAGTAAAGTTCATACAAAAACATAATTTTCTACAAAAATAGGTTTTCGACATTGTTGCAGGGCAAAAATGCGAGTAAAGGCCTAATAGTCCAAATGTCACGTTACACTTCGTTGACTTCGTTCGTTCAGGACTAAAGAACTGAATTATGTATGCCACATATAGTTTTGTCCCTTTTAGTAGAAAACGTTTGTCCACTAACCCAAATGTTCTGTATTATGCTTGGAAAAGTATACAGCCACATTAATAATGCTACAGACACCAGTGTTGGGAAAGTTCATTTTCTACATGAACTAGTTCAAAGTTCAGTTCACACATTTCAAAATGAACTAGTTCGTTCATAGTTCATATTTGTTTATAGTTAGTAGTTCGTTCATAGTTCCAAAAAATGAACTAGTTCATAGTTCTTTTTTTTCCAATACATTGCTGCGAGCTATTATTTTTCAATATCGTTGTCAAAGCCCATATAGAACCATAGACAGCAATTATTATATCAGTTTTAACAATCAAACCATGTGTTATTCCCTTCCTCACCGACCTTGTCATAGAGCTCTTTTAAATGTTCATATGACGAATCCTTGCTGCTCCTACCTGCTACAGTCATCTCCATAAGCCGTTTCCCAATTCAGCGAGTACAAGGAGAGCAAGGAGCAGACCACCCGGCTCATTGAGCTGAAGCGGGACCTGTTCCATTTCGCAGACCCCCATGCGGTCCACGGACTGCACTCAGGGCTGAGCGAGTATGCACCGCCTCGACTGCAGGCTGAGACCACGCTCCGTACCATGCTCCGAACCGTGCACTCTAAACTGGGAAACGGCTCATGTCTCCATGCTGCCTTTTTTATTCTGTCTTGCTTCGATGACACATGCGGCGATGCGACGCTGGTGTTGTTGCAAAATGAAATGTTTTCCCGCGGGTTTTCGCCTGGAACACTACAGAAATCTGAGACCCTATTGAACGAAGTTAAATAGGGTCGCGTGTCGCTCACAGACACCAGAATGAACTCGTTCACAGTTCATTCATCAGGCAGTAATACAGTGTGTTCCGTTCACGTTCACCCAAAATATGAACACGTTCATGAACTATCGTTCAGTGAACGTGTTCAGGGACAAGACTGACAGACACACACATTATTACATCATTTGGCTGTACAAGGGCTCATAAACACAGAATGGAACCATGTTTCTTTCCACATCTTTATATAGCAGTAGTTTGAAGCACTGTCTGTGAATTGTATGATTTACTCAACTCTTCCTTTTGTTCTGGAGCAGGAAGCCAGGGCCAGAAGAAGGGCATGCGGACACCCAAACTGCCCAAACAAAGCACAATGAACTGGGCTGACCTGCTGCCCCCACCCCCTGCTAACCCACCTCCCGGTCGCACCACCGACGACTACGCCATGACCATGCAAGACAGGTATGGACTCATTCAGAGAGGAGACATCTCTGGTATTTAACCTTTTAAAACTTAAAAAAAAAAAAAAAAAGTTTTTGTGTCACTGTCCACTGGAAAACTTGGATTAGATGGCTCCCTCTGTTGGCAAAATGGAGTGAAGCAGCTGAGAAGGGTCTGGCTGCAGCCGATGGGGTATGTCATGATTAGTGGACCAGCTAGTTCCACATCCGGTCTGGGTTAATACTCCAAACCTTAGCTATCTTTAATTATTAACTTGTCCCCACGAATTCACTCTTCAGCCAATGGTGTCAAACCTCCACTACAGCGGCTACAACTGTCTGTTCTAGCTGCTGTTGTGAGCGGACGTGTCTTCTTTTCCTCCCTTATCAGCTTGTCTGTGTCTGGTGTTTTTTCTCTCATTTCATCTCTTTTTCTCCTGTTGGAACAGATTTTTCAAAATCCTAAATTATGGAATTGATAAGCTGGTCCCTCAATGCAATTGACACACTTTTTTCACGGAGGAATACCGGTCCCGGGAGAGCCGAACTGTCCAGACGGAACTTTCGCTGCCGGATACACGAGGGACCCTTGGGACAAGTGGAATGTGGTGTGTCTGGCACCGCTGTTCCTAGAGGATGCCGAGGACATTTACCTATTTGGATTTTTGATAGCTGGACATCTTTTGATTGGCCTAGGGATGTTCATGGTCTAGTCGCACAAGCTATCTGCCCTAATATCGCACCACAGTGACCTAGTGAATGGATTACATCAGAAAGTGATACAGGTTGAAGAACATCTCCAACCAGAGGATACCTCTCAACATGTGGACACCATCACAAGCATGCTTAGAGAACTGTGTAGAAACAGTGCAGCACAGTCTGCGGCCATTGCTGTACGCCAGGAGGAACTGTCGAGGGCTCTAGCAACTCTGCAAGGTGACATGAATTTGGGGGCCTGGCAGAACCAGGGTTCTGGCTAATTGTCCATTCGCCTGGGTTCTAAAAATGTATTGATAATGTTAAATTATCTCTGAATCAACAGGACTCTTTGTTTTGACTCTGCTCTCACTCTATAAACAAAAGGACATATTAAATTCGGCTGGAACACTCTGAACATGTATTCTGTAAACACTCTGCCCTGCCTATTTAGTAATGTCCGCCTCAGCTTCAGTTTCAATTTCATCAATATTCTGATGATATTCCCATTTGTTCACCACACAAAAAGACGCTGTGTGTTACCTGTCCCATTGTTTTTGTTGTAATATGTTTGTGAATATTGTTATTAATTGTACTTTGCATCTTTTTCTACTCTGTTTTCTCCAAGATGGCGGCGCGCACATGCGCTGTGGCCCCTTCCCTCGCCATCACTATCACTGAAATTTCGATTTACTGTATGTCGTGTACATATGGCAGAATTGACAATAAAGCTAACTATGACTATGACTACAGCTGGACCCTCTTGAAGCAGCCTTGAATGGTTAATTGTAGCATATAGCATCAATCTGATGCTAACAGATAGGTGGTTTTAAGAGGAAGACAGTTAATCATTGGAATAAACTCATCATGCAAAGTTGTTTTGTGCCAAGATCTAAGTTCAAAAATCTGAAAAATAAAATTATTTTTCCTATGCTTATAGCATGTGCTTTGCTTTTTCAGCTGTGACCCAGACATGCAATGCCCCATGACCCCCTCGCACATGTACCTGCAGCCCGATGAGCTGGAAGAGGAAGAAGAGATGGAGAGGGGTCCCACACCCCCCATCAGAGGGGCTGCCTCATCCCCCGCGGCTGTGTCTTACAGTCACCAATCCACAGCCACCCTGACACCCTCACCTCAGGAGGAACTCCAGCCCATACTCCATGACCCGCACGACAGCCATGAGCGACGGTGAGCCAGGGACAGGTGCTCAAGTTCTCAACTGGGATTGGTTTCATTTTTGGGATAGAAAATCGTTCACTCCAGTCATCCTTGGAGGTCAGATTTTCTGGGTTCTCTCTTATGACAACTGGAACAGACCAGAATTCTCAGAATTCTAATCTTAGAATTCTAACTTCAAAAAAGTTGAAAAATTTCAGAACCCAAGTTAGAAAATCCAAAATGGCTGCTCCATGTTTGGTGAAAGTTAAAATCCAACTTTGTTATGCTAATGTTGCTAATGTTTACACAGAAATTCACTTTCAAGCTTTGCTTTTTAAACAGTAAATGTGATAACATTGTCTGGAAAACTAAACAAACTTAAATGGATCTGCATGCTTGTTAGCTCAACTGGTAAGTCACTGACTTTCCCCAGCGGGATGTGGGTTCAAATCCTGCCCCGGCATTGAGCTAACCAGTGTGGGTCCATGGGCAAGACCCTTCACGGTACTGCCCCCCGAGCGCCAAAAGATGGCTGCTCACTGCTCCTGAAAAGGATGGGTCAAATCCAGAAGTCAAATTTCTCCCGTGTGTCATTGTGTGAGACCAAATAAAGGCTTAAATCTTAAATTTTGGCCTTAAACAGCCTTGACCAAAACTAAATCTACAGTGTATGTGAATTCTACTCAATTGGGTTCAACTTGAACTTGGCATGGACTGGTTCTTGTTTTTGTAGATTTTTGAATTGAAAACTTGATCTCAAACTTGCCTTTTAGAAACTATTAACTCTGACTTAATCAAAGCTAGTCCTGTAGTAACTAAACTACAGTGTACACAATGTGGACTTGAGAGCGCTTTGGCCTGCAGACTGGAGAATGGTGTAGCAGAAACATAGAATACAGAGCGTCTCTCCTCCTTAACATTCACCTGTAGCGGGCTGTTAGTCTCCGTGCCTGTCACTCTGCAGATGGATTGCTTCTCACACAGGACCATTTCAGAGCAGCTGCAGACTTTTAATTTTCTCCCACTTGACTCAAAGTAATACTAATCAACCAAATACAAGTTCACAAAGGGCCACCCTGTCCAAAATTGATTTTTGTAAAACTACATTACGTGCTTTTGTCGACTAGAAAAAGTATCAACCATCATACAACCTGTCAACCAACCAAAATAGGTTTTTAATGTGCACATTAAAATTGGGACTGAACCAGGACTAAACCCGAAAACTACACCTGGACTGGATCAGAACTAAGCAAGGACTAGAATGAACCCAGGTCTACATCAGGACTAAAATGGGCTCATGGACTTGTTTAAGAGCACAAAAAAATTCAACTTAAATTCAAAAGAGACAGAGCCTCTCGTTAGCATCACACCCCTAGATAATGATTGAAGTTGATCAGAGAAGGGAGTCACTGGGATGGTGATGTATTTGATTTTTCTTTGCAGACATCACGGAATGAGCCCACCGCCCCCTCCGTGTCCCCACAGCCCCTCCCACACGTACAGCTACATCAGCAGCCCGCTAGCCCTAGACACGGACGGCCTGGACGAGACTGAAGAGGACATCCTGGAGGGGGAGGAGGGCGAGGACATGGACGCGGAGATAGCCAAAATGCACTACCACCACCACTCGCACCTCCACCCACACCACCCCCAGCCCCCACACCTGCACTCCCACTCGCGCCGCCTGCTGCTTAGGGGCCTGGAGCAGACCCCTGCCTCCAGCATGGGGGACCTGGAGAGCTCCGTGACGGGCTCCATGGTGAACGGGTGGGGGTCGGCGTCAGAGGAGGATAACGCGTCTTCGGGCCGGTCCAGCGTGGTCAGCTCCTCAGATGGCTCCTTCTTCACTGACACAGACTTCGCACAAGCGGTGGCGGCGGCCGCGGAGTACCAGGGGCTCCGGGTGGGGCCCAAGTATCACAGCAGCACGCAGGGCCCAGAGTGTGGTACCAACTCAGGTGGGTGCCAGAGGAGGGAGTTTGGTGGACAAAATGCTGATGGAAAAAGGAGCGAGTCAGTTTGTTCTAGGCCGTAATGGTACATTAGCCTCCACATTGTGAACAACAGGCTGTTCAGAGAATGTATGGGTCTTCTAATAGTAAAATACATTTTGGTATATAATCTTGAAATCGTTTTAGAATACCATACTGTAGAATAAATGCTTAATAAAAGTGTCAATGGCCATCACCTTTAAAGGCCAAACAACAAACCCAAATGTACAAAATGTGAATATAAGTTTGGCTCTGCTGGTCTAGGCCTTTATCTGACTAATGGAGGAAAAACTCTTGGTAGCCAGTCAGCAGGTAACCTTTTGGTACTATTAACTATTCTATTTGCGTGTGTGTGTGTGTGTGTGTGTGTGTGTGTGCGTGTGCGTGCGTGTGCGTGCATGTGTGTGAGAATAACACATCTCTGTTTCTTCTTCCAGCACGAAAATACCAAATAGCAGGGTCCGGCATGCGTCCTGCCAGCCCCGTGTCCACAGACAGTAATATGAGCATGGCTGCAGTCCAGAGGAGGCCTCCTAAAAAACAGAAGCAGCATCCAGGAGGACAGTGGCGTGATCCATACAATGAAGGTACTGTCTATGCTCTGGTTTATTCTGGGTGCGAGTGAACAATTTTTCTTGAGGAGAATTGCGTGAGAAATGCCGTGTGAATTGTCTCTCTCAATGCGTGAGACTTGAGAGCCCTGCTGTAAATGTTTGTCTAAAGAGCAAACTTAAACTACAAAGCAACTAATGAGAGTTATATAAATGAAGTTATTACCTGATGGCTCTCAGTTTGTTTTATCATCACCGCAGTGTGCGCTTAGCAACTGAAAATACACTCTACAGTGTGCCCAACAACAGAACAATCTATTTTCTGATTGGCTGATTTTTTTCCGGGGAGGAGGGGGACAGTTTTTTTCGCTGAAAACGCGCGGTGCCTGCATAAACTGAGCCACACAGACCGATTTTCTGGGCACAAAAAAAATTAAAAATCAGCGTGAGAAATACCATGTGTGAGCGTGTGAACACGTCGAATTGCGTGTGTCACACTCTCAATGCGTGAGACTTGAGAGCCCTGTTAAACACATTTATTAGCTTGACAAACACACTAGTGAGGAGTTGATGTTTTAATTACAAGCGTGGGTAAGAAATTGTGCGATTCTGACTTTCCGGCATTTTATTTTTTCACTCCTCACTATGAGAAAGTAAAAAAGCTGCAGTATGTAGCATTTCTAGTGAAGGGTCTGCCATGTGCTTGTCTCTATGGAGACACATATGCTTTTCCTGGAATGTTTCACAATATGACATTTGTATTCACAGAGACAAACAGGTGACATCACCAAAACAAGGTAAAGATAAGATCTGTTGAGAGCGTTGTGTATAGATGTAACTGAATGAATGATAGATCAGCTTATTTTTTTCAGTTTACATCAGTACTAATACATGCAGTATATCAGAGGCTGTATTTCACCACATACTTTCCTCCTCTTGAGTAATTACAATAGTTACAACTCGATGTGAGCAACAGTATTGACCTCTCTATTCCCCTCACACTTGCGTCTTCAGCTCTTGTACTGCTTTGGAACTGTGCTCTTTTAACAGTCTGGCCATCCTCCAGAAACCAGCAAAGCTTTTTATCACCATATCCCACAAAGAGCGGCCGCTTTAGCTGATCAGGTCCACAGCAGATGGGCACTTTCTATCAGTGGCAATCTCATTCGCTCTAATGGAAGTACAAAGTCTAGTTCTCCAATCACTGCCTATACCATGAGCCAGACTTTTAATCACCTCGTGTAGTGTGGATAGGCGCGCACGCATGGCTCCAGTCCTAATCTTCCCCAGCTCCGAGTGGGCCACAGCGGCTGGTGGCTGGGCTCCAGAGGGGGGCTCATCTCCCGGGAGCTGTGCCCACTTTTGGTGCACTATCACTGGGGCGGCTCTAATGAAATGTACCCAGGTGTTCTGGCTCACAGCTGAGTGCTATGTTCAAGGCTAAGTATGAACGCAACAAGATCTAAATACCACAAGCAGCTCTGATGTGGCTAAGTGGTGCCGCAGTGGGTTATGTTTGTAAGATTATAAGAAATGATCTGTTTGTGACTAGATCATTTCTATTAAATGGACTGCTTCACTCATTTGAGATCAAGTGGGACATACAGATGACTCCAAAAAGACTCTTTTTAGGAGTTGCTGACTGACTTTTTTCCACATGTTTCACATTCAACCCAAAACATGTACCATAGGTAAAAATCCTCCAGCTTAGGTCCTGACCAAACCAAAGCAAGAAGATCATGGAGATGGTCCCCGGACGCAGTCATGTGCTGCCCTCTGCTCCTAATAACAGGATGGGTTAAATGCAGAGAAGAATTTCTCCTGTGTGAGATCAATAAAGTCACTTCTTTGGTGGTAGTAAATTACTGTAGGAGACACAGCTGGTCTGGGGCAGACTGAAAGTGAGGCTACCAATCTGGTCTCACCGCATTCATACAAGACATTGTGATGAAGTGAGTTAAAGTGGACACGATAAATGACTTGGTGGATTTGTTTGATCCACATAAAATGATGAATTGGAAAGACATGAGAAGACAGCGAGCCTGTGCTTCAGACTCTGTAACCATCACAGAGACCACAAACTAAAGACTCTCGACCATCACAAAGATAACAGGCTAATGGATCTTACCACTCCTCCATGTACAGCACAACTGCAGGATAACCCTATACCAATATAAATACTAAACAAAGTACTTATAGTACACAATTTTACATTACAACACGTGTACTTGTATTGAACCTAAACAGTATTCTCCTTCCCTCCTTCCCTTCCTCTGTACCTCTGACTCCTGCTTTGGCTTCTGTCTCTAGCTCAGCTGTCTCTGAGTGTGGAGGCACTTGACGGAGAGATCCAGTATCCAGCTTACTGCATGGGAGCCAGAAGACCCCCACCCTCACCTCACCCCTTCCTCCCCTCACCCCCACACAGCCCCTTACATCCTAGATTTCTCCCAGCCCTTGTCTCCGTCCCTGCCCACTCCTCACTCTCCTTTTGGGGCTTGGCTCCTGCTGATTGCATTTGATCTGAATGGATTGTTTTTCGTTTAGATATTATTGCTTGGCCGCCCCTCCTAAGCCCCCTCCTCACCCCCACACCCTGCCTGTGCCCCCATAGACTGGTGCAGAGGTGAAGCAACAGGATTTAATGAAATTTCCAAAAGCAATAAAGAGAGATGTGTAATAATGCTTTATATGGAGCTGCTTAAAGAACCCATGTTACTTTATCTTCTGATCTCTGTTCTAATGTTGTTTCCTCATCACAAACAGACCAGGAGTTGTGTTTTGTTTCATTCGGACATGTTTAACACACAAATCCTGCAGATTTAGGCTGATTTCTTTTCCACCCTGTTCCAGCTTGTGATTTCATGTGGTAATACAGGAAGTGCTCCCCTGTGTTTTTAAAAGCCATACACCTTTGCTAGAATCATTTGGATAATTTCAGCCCTGGCCAATCTCTACTGAACAAAAGGTAAAAGGTAGCTGTGCACTTGAAATCTATTACTTCATGACATCACAAGGTGGCACAAGTGAGCTCTGGAGATGTAGACAGACATATCTTCCTGGAAATATCAGCAGAGTTTATCAGCAATTGGGCTCTGGGCGTCAGCCATAAAAAAAAAAGATATCAGACGATCCCATCAGTCAGTCTAATCAGTCGATACCAATCTGTAAATGTAAACAGTATATATGGATCATGGTTAAATGTTTTCATGGTTTTTGGTTGAGATTGTAAAAATACATGATTTAGCCATTTACAGTACTGCAGACGTCTATCATCACATGTGTGTGTATCGTCACATTTGTACATTATTATTTTACAATCCAGTCTTTTGAAACAGCACACATATTATTCACAATCTGACTTGCCACTAGTGGTGCATTCACACTTGCACATAGACCACACGGAAACTGGGGCTAAAGTGAGATTAAACCCTCAACTAAACCTGGACTAGCCCTGGACCAAACCAGGACTAGATCAGGACCGAAAAAA
Organism: Paratrypauchen microcephalus; assembly: GCA_036785185.1. Lineage (NCBI taxonomy): Eukaryota > Metazoa > Chordata > Actinopteri > Gobiiformes > Gobiidae > Paratrypauchen > Paratrypauchen microcephalus. The sequence continues at coordinate 62,267 of JAVJIX010000188.1, read as the reverse complement.
GTACATCAGGACTGAACTGCGCTCACCGAATAATAACGCAGTGAATCTTAAAGAGGGGGTATTGACTGCTAACATATAACATAGAGTAATTCGATCTCCATGTGACCTTTTGTTTTGAAAATGCTATATTCTCTTCTGATCAAAGGAGAAGTTCAATTTGTCAACTGGACAAAGTTTGTTTGGTTGAAAACGTTTCGTTTTGATCATGGATTCTACCTGGACGACTGAGGGACTTTTCACGCATATATTCTCTTCTGTTTGATACATTTCCCTCCTCCCTTTGCTTGTCAAGTTGCTCCCCTGTCAAAGCACTATCTCAACCCAATCAGTGTGCATCCTGCTAATAAGATAAGATAAGATAAGATAAGACTTTATTGATCTCACACAGGAGAAATTCACTTGCCACTTAGCTCCAGGCAGTTTAGTGCAAAGAAAGACAAGATAAGTAATAATAAGTAAATAAGAGAATATAGGAAAAAATTGCATATTTGGACTATATAGTGGAGTTATACAGTCTGATGGCGGTGGGGATGAAGGATCTGCGGTAGTGCTCTTTCTTGCACTGGGGGTGCCTCAGTCGGCTGCTGAAGGAGCTGCTCAGCTCCTCTACAGTCTGGTGCAGAGGGTGAGAGGTGTCGTCCATGATGGATGTAAGTTTGTCCAGTACCCTCCTCTCAGCCACCTCCTCTACAGAGTCCAGAGGACAGCCCAGGACAGAGCTGGCCCTCCTGACCATCTTATTGAGTCTCTTCCTGTCCCGCTCTGTGCTGCTCGGGGCCCAGCAGACGACAGCGTAGAGGAGAGCAGAGGCCACCACAGAGTCATAAAAAGTCTTGAGCAGAGGCCTGCACACTCCAAAGGACCTCAGTCTACTCAGGAGGTGGAGGTGACTTTGGCCCTTCTTGTACAGAGCGTTGGTGTTGTGGGACCAGTCCAGTTTATTGTTGAGGTGAACACCCAGGTACTTGAAACTGTCCACAGCCTCTATGTCCTGCCCCTGGATGTTCACCGGTGAGTGAGATAGTTGTCTCCTCTTGAAGTCGATCACCATCTCCTTGGTGTTTTTTAAAAAAATCTTTTATTATTTAAGTTACATATTTTCAAACCATAATAACATTCGCAAAGTACTCAGACGACACATTGGGGGATGTGGGCACGGGAATAAACACTCCTTTGTCTTACTGGTGTTAAGGCACAGGTGGTTGCGCCCACACCAGTCCACAAAGTCTCTGATGACCGAGCGGTACTCCAGCTCGTTCCCCTCAGACACACAGCCCACAATGGCTGAGTCGTCAGAGAACTTCTGGAGATGGCAGACCCTTTTCTGCTCCTCTCGGTCCCCTGAGTTGAAAGCCCTTTTCTTCTGGTTCAGGAAAGCTTTAAGCTCAGGGGTGACCCAGAGGTGATTGTCGGAGAAGCACTGTACCCTCTGGGTTGGTACAGTGTTCTTCACGCAGAAGTTGATGTAGTCCGTGATGCAATGAGTCAGGCCGCTGATGTCGTCTCCATAAGAACAGAGATGTATGTGTCCTTGATGTTTAAATAGAACAGATCCAAAGTCTTATTGTCTCTCGTGGGGCGTGTGACATACTGCGTGAAGGTGGGAAGAATGGCTAGTACACAACATCAGTTTTGTGAAAATATAGTGTATTGTTTTATATCAGGCTTTTGTATATTTATGGAGAATTGTTGTGTGGGAGCATGGCTACTATCTGTAAGTAGGGTCTGGAGAGAGAACACTAAATTACTTAAAGGGACAGTGTGTAAGACTTTTACCCGTTAATTACCGAAATTGAAGATACCCATTCAAAAATACACTGTTTTCCAAGCCTTTTCACTTCCATCATGAAATCAAAGTATTCTTTTGGACTTAGATATACCTGCATAAAAGGGGGATCTTCCCCATATAGAGGCAGCCATTTTGATTACGAGAGCCGCAGAAGGACATTTGGGCTCCGCCTTCGCCTTCGGCAAGGGCTGGTTGTTTTCACACGAGATAGTATGCGTTTGGATAAACAACGACAAGCATGTCCCGGATCACACGTCGTAATGGATCTAACATGTGTTTTGGACTAAATTGTTTTACTGGATTTTATTCACTGGATCCTTACGGACAGATTGAGACCAAGCTTATGGTGAAATACTGAGTTTGACCTGTCCAGAGCCTTCAAAGGTAAGCAAAGTAACAAACCTCGTTTTGTGCTTTTCCGTATAAAAGCCCCATGTGCTCGGGGAGTGATTGTTGTGCTGGGAAATTAATTGCATAGTCAAAAAGAGGAGACTGTAAGGTTTCATTTGATGTGTAGATTGTCATGGTACACGATCGGGAATGTGTGCTCTCATGCGAAAAGAAAAGAAAAAACAGTGAACGGGACTGCGTTTTATTTATACAGTAGCGCCGGGTGCGCTTCATGCGTTCGTGCACGGGTACGCGAGCTGTCCGCGTTACGGCGCGCCCGGGTGACCCTCGAGGTCTGCCGTAGCTAAAACAGGAAGTGCAATAGCCACCATCCACCTATGCGCCACGAATCCTACACACTGTACCTTTACACGTGCATGGATGAAATCTAAAACCTGATGAGGGAACAAAGTTATAGCATGGTAGAAAGCTACAAAAGGTAGATTTTTTGCAGTGCCCCCCTCTTTAATGACAAAAAGACACAAATGTTAAGCGAGCCCTACCTCTCAGTCTCGTTTTTGCTACTCTGTCCATCCATCTTTCCCTGTCTTTGATACATCTCTCCATCCCCTCCTCCCTGCCCTCTCCCCGGAGCGTGGCCTTGGTCATCTCATTAAGCTCCAGAAGCAGGGTGCTCTCTCACTTTCACAAGCCTGCGGACAGTGCCTAGTCATGGGCATAAATCGTGGGCACTGTGGGGCTGTATCTCACTGTAGCATTGATCGCAGCAGCTCTCCAGAGGGAAGCAGAGATATTAAAAACAGAAGCCACCTCAGCACTGCTCTGATGCTATCGACTGGCTCTCTGTATTCAGCAGCAGTGGAGGAGGACATGATCTGGGAGAGACCACACAAATCTCTTGATTACTTAAAATTAATTCAGACACAACAATTTTTCATGATGTCAGCAGTTATGACGGCCCTAGAGATAAATGATTTGTCGAATGTTTAATAGTGATCCTGTGCATTCTTTAAGATAAGATAAGATAAGACAAGATAAGATAAGATAAGACTTTATTGATCTCACACAGGAGAAATTTACTTGCCACAGTAGCTCCAGGACAGTTTGAACAAGAAAGAAAAGTGCATGCAGGCAATGATGGAAAAAAGTAATTAATAATAAAAATACGTAGTAATAATAATTATTTATTATATATTATATTATAATAATTTATTTACTGCATTTTAGGCATATTTAAGGCCATATGCTAGTGGACTTATTTTCTAATTCAGGAAAACACTGTTGTACGAGCAGCTATTTGTCAAAAAATGAGACTGGGTGAGAACCACAAGAAAGCAACTGCCAGGGGCAGATGAGTTTAGCTTATCAGAATCATTGATGGATGAGAACCATGCAAAAACCGCATGTGCTTTCACTCAAACAGTTGTAAGAATTCTTCTGTACTATTCTTCTGTACCTAAAATCATATTCTGTGTGTTAAAGGTACAGTGTGTAGGATTCGTGGCGCATAGGTGGTGTAGGTACCATGCACTTCCTCTTTTGGCTACGGCAGACCTCGCGGGTCACCCGGGCGTGCCGTAACGCGGACAGCTCGCGTACCAGCGTGCACCCGGCGCTGTGCGAGCTCTCGCCGACAACTACGGTATAAATAAAACGCGGTCCCGTTCACTGTTTTTTTTTTTCTTTTCGCATGAAAACACACATTCCCGGTCGTGTACCATGACAATCTACACATCAAATGAAACCTTACACAACAATCACTCCCCGAGCACATGGGGCTTTTATACAGAAAAGCACAAAACAAAGTTTGTTACTTAGCTTACCTTTGAAGGCTCTGGACAGGTCAAACTCAGTATTTCACCATAAACTTGGTCTCAATCTGTCCGTAAGGATCCAGCGAATAAAATCCAGTAAAACAATTTAGTCCAAAACACGTGTTAGATCCATTACGACGTGTGATCCGGGACATGCTTGTCGTTGTTTACCCAAAACCACAAGCCTTGCCGAAGGCGGAGACCAAATGTCCTTCTGCGGCTCTCGTAATCAAAATGGCTGCCTCTATATGGGGAAAATCCCCCTTTTATGCAGGTATATCGAAGTCCAACAGAATACTTTGATTTCATGATGGAAGTGAAAAGGCTTGGAAAACAATGTATTTTTGAATGGGTATCTTCAATTTCGGTAATTAACGGGTAAAAATCTTACACACTGTTCCTTTAATATTATATTCTGTGTGACAGAAGAGTAGAAGGGTTAACGATTAAAGAAGCCAACTCAGGTTTGCACTTTGGTTTATGATTGTCCTTTGACATGATTATATAAGTGGTTTAACTTAATGAACTTAGAGAAGCACTAGTATATGTCTGTTTAAACTTAATTACCTAATGGACTTTGATATGTCATAACTGTGATGTAACTAAATGAACTCATGACAAAGCACTACTACATGTGTATTTAGACTAGGGCTCTCAAGTCTCACGCATTGAGAGTGTGACACACGCAATTCGACGTGTTCACACGCTCACACGCCACACATGGTATTTCTCACGCTGATTTCTTTTTTTTTTTTCCTTTTTTTTTTTTTGTGCCCAGAAAATCGGTCTGTGTGGCTTTATGCAGGCTCCGCGCGTTTTCAGCGAAAAAAACTCCCCCTGCTCCGGGCGCACGGTCCGAGCGGAGGCCAGAGCAGACGCGCCGTCCCCCGGGCACGTCCTGAGCAACGTTCCCTCTAAGCTGCGCGCCTGTGCAATTGCGCACTGCTCGCACATTCTCAGCGCACAAGAAAACCTATGCAGCGCAGAGATGAAAGAGTTCCGCTTTTTTTTTCAGCCGCGGGGTCATCTGAATACGGGGGAATCGTCCCCTATTCAGAAACAAAAATACGTGTCTTGTATTAAACTTCTACCGGTGTGCGAGGAGCACGTGCAGCTCTTTCGCAACTGCGTGTACCGGGGGTGCATGTCAGATGTCGCGCACAGGGGTCCAAGGAGCGCTCAGGGAGTTAGTGTGTTTGCTCAGACACATAAAACATTAAGGGGAACATTGGTCCTGAGCCTCAGTCCCGGTGCCACGTCTCCTCTGAGACGCATCGACTCCTGTCCCGGTGTCTCCGTTTGTGCGTAACGTGTCCCCGCCAACGGCTTACGCGCGGAATACGCGCGGCCCAGAGCCGAACTGCCCATGGTGAGATGCGGGCCTGGTGCATTAACCAGACTCTTACATGAATCCGTTACAGTCTCACGCACGACCCCGCTCAAAACTTGAGAGCCCTGATTTAGACTCAATGACCTGATGTTATGTAATTAACACTGCCATTTCTGAAAACATGTTACGTAATGAGTTAAGTAATGAGTTAATATTTGTCAGGATGTTCAGGTATATAAACCCCTCAGATCTGCTGTATTGTCAGGAGATGGGGTCAAGAAGAATCAAGACCTGCATCTGCTTGAGCCAAAATAAAGAGACCCTTTGTGAAACTGCCTGGCCTCCAGAAGAGAAAGCTGACACAGTGAAATATGTTTGTCTCTCATGGTTCAAAATCAGTTATGCCCTTTTAGGGAGACAGATTTATAAGTCTCAATATTAGTATCAGGGATATGGAGGGATTTCCTGGAAGTCGGCCTTGGCTAATTGATATTTGGGGCTGGTATTGTGTCTGTGCGTGTGTGTCCATGTGTGTCCTCAGTGCATCATCTTTATCTTTTTGATACACATATATTATTGTCTCAGTATCGGAGCATCTCTGTTCCCTTTAACTCAAATAGAAACACCATTCTCACAGGTCATCCTAACACATTTTATATGCCAACATTGTATATCTTTTTGTCATTCATGCATTAAAACTAACTGGAGACACACCTCAGAATGTTCCAGTGGGGTTGCAGTTTGTAAGGCTCTAGAAGGTGACTGCAGAAGCTACAACCACCAAAAAAGCACAACTCAAACAGCATCAGCAGCAAAAGCAACTGAAGATTCAAAATGGCGGCTTGCCTTATGTATGAGTTCTCTGATGGTTTGGATGATGGTCCTGTGCGTGCCCACTGAGGCCGCTCTTCAGGAGGAGGAGGCTGGGGAGCACATGAAAGACTGGCTCCCCTGCTCCTTTCACACAGGAGATCAGGACTGGGTGTGGGCTGGGCTGTGGGCTGGGCTGTGTGGACTGAAGGCTGAAGGACACACCGCATCAATCCCCAGGCAGAACGAAGGATGAGAGTCTCAGGCAGCAGACCTCCCTTTGCCCCCCTAAAGGCTGGTTCAAGAGGGCATGGTGCAGCAAGGATCATTATTAGAAGCTTTATTATTGGAAATCTGCTTCAAACAAGGCTATTACAAAATATGAATTAATTTAAAGAGATACAAATGACTTAAACTCTTTACAGCACACATGTTATTGTATTACAACTAAAATAACTAAAATCTGCCAATTTTTGAGAAGAAAAAGGACCCACGATAAATAGCCCCAAAATATATAGTTCCAGCTTTTATATTCATATATAAAATGAGTCGATATGGTAATTATCGTGACAGACCTAGGTGCGCTGTAGTCATTATTCGCTCCCCTGGTTATAAGCTAATAGTGTAGTCACAGTTGCCCTTGGGCACACTGCCTGAAGCAAGGCTGCCAATCTGCACCTCAGCCCCTCCCATCACCAGCACCACTCACACACCACATTCACACAAGTACACTTTGTAACTTTTTGCGTCTGCCACCTGCTTGTCTCCATGGAGATGTTACTGCTCAGCCTGGAAAGTTCCACATTGACAGAAAAATTGCACTTCTGTGCCAAGGACACTGCCATTTCAGTCCTTGGAAAAAAAATGGCTGGTTAGCTCAACTGGTGAGTCACTTGACTTTCATCCTGGAGACCTGGGTTTGAATATCCCCCTGGGCAATGAGCAAGTCAGTGTGGGTCCTTGGGCAAGACCTTTCACGGTACTGCCCCTCAGGTGCCTGAAAGACGAGCTGCCCACTGCTCCTGAAAAAGGATGGGTCAAATGCAGAGAAATAATTTCCCTGCAGGATAAATAAAGGATATCTTCTTCTTGTTTTCTTGGACTACATCATTAGAGGTATAATACTCCCTGCAATGGAAGCATATAGCTGGACTTTAACACCACGGGGTGTTGGGCTTTTAACTTTATCTTGAATTTATTCAACAGCAGGTAACAGGTTCTGACCTGCTAGACTCCCTGCTTTATCACCATGGTATCAGCACTCTTTATCAATTCAGTTTCTGCACAGGTTAGGCCAACAGCTACATCCAGTCAACCAATATTAAGAAAGAGTACAAAATGCAAATCTCCTCTTTATTTAAATATCTTTTCTTCTGTCTCTGTCCAGATCTCCCACCTCCTCCCATCCCTCCTCCAGCAGTGCTCAAGTCCCCCACGCACCCCTCAAAGGCAGCCATGGAGGGCAGGGGAGTGGTGTCTCCGAAGGCGGGGGAGAGGAGAGCGGGAGCGGGCAGCAGCTACAGGCCCAGAGACCCTTCTGACCAGAGGGGTGACCAGAGGAGCGGGTCTACAGAGAGGAGAGAGAGCTCAGATAAAGCAGTGAGCCAAGGAGGCAAAGGGAACAAGGCCCGGCAACACACAGGTATACAGAATCAGGAATTAAATACAATAAAATATGGCTGGTAATTAAAAGATGTCTGTGAATAGCTAACACTGTGGTCTGTGATCAATGATGATATACTCACTATAATTAAAGGTGCAATATGTAACATTTCTGGTGGTGATGAAGGGCCTAGAATTTTCACCAGTGTGGCTTTACAGTTATTTTATTATGTTTTTCCTTATAATCCCTGACAGAAATGTCCTACAAGAATGATATCTGTATAATTTAAGGGAGGCAAACGTATTTAAAAAAAAAGGAAACAATAGTTACAATAATATTTAAATGTGAGTTATTGTGGATTAGGTTTATTTATTTTTCAATAGATGCTATTTTTGTGATATGGGTGGATGGGACATCATGATATGGGTGGATGGGACATCATGACCTCATGCCAGATAAAAATTGTGTCTTTTTCCATTTCTTTACCTTTGGACTGGTGAGATACATCCTTGACAAGCCTGTGTCCCAATGGTTTCATGTTGTCTCAACCTTGTGGACTCAGTGTCATGTCTCATCTCATATACATATACTTTGTCTTATGTGAAACACTCATGTTTTACCATATAGGCTGACCTAGAGCCTATTATTATTCTAATGAGCCTGTCCCTGGTGTCCCCCAGGCTCTGAGGACATCCTGCCCTACAGCAGACCACAGTTCCCCTCAGTGAACAGCCCGCGGGACCCCAGCTCCTCCAGCTCCATGTCCTCCAAGGGGTCCGGGAGCCATAGGAGAGGCGAGGGAGGCCCCGGGCGCAGGAACCCCCCTGCAGACATGAGCCTCAGCACCACAGGGGCCTTCACACCAGGAGAGGAGGAGAGGGAGGTGAGCCTGGCTTGGTGAAGATGAGGAATGGCGGTTGGACAGTCACTGGACTCAGACACTCTATGAATTCATAATTACATGGATATGGATAATCACGGTCAAATAAAATAAACAAAATAGTCATTATTATTCATATATATTCAGATATCAGTTATGAATATTTATTATTTATTTTTATTATTTTTATCTTTATCTTCAATGCACATTCTATTGCACATTTTACTGCACATTTCACTGCTGCAACTTTCACTGCACATTTTGATGCACACTGCACATTTTTGGACATCTATTCATCTATCCATCCATCCATCCATCCATTTCTTCCGCTTATCCGGGGCCGGGTCGTGGGGGCAACAGTCTAAACAGGGACGCCCAGACCTCCTTCACCCCAGACACTTCCTCCAACTCTCCGGGGGGACCCCAAGGCATCCCCAGGCCAGCCGGCAAACATAGTCCCTCCAGCGTGTCCTGGGTCTTCCCCGCAGCCTCCTCCCGGTGGGACATGCCAGAAACACCTCCCGAGGGAGACGTCCTGGAGGCATCTGGAACAGATGCCTGAGCCACCTCAGCTGGCTCCTCTTGATGTGGAGAAGCAGCGGCTCTACTCCGAGCCCCTCACATGTGACTGAGCTCCTTACCTTATCTCTAAGGGTGCGCCCAGCCACTCTGTGGAGGAAACTCATTTTGGCCGCTTATATCCACGATCTTGTCCTTTTGGTCATTACCCAGAGCTCATGACTAGAGGTGAGGGTAGGAACGTAGATTGACCGATAAATTGGCTCAGCTCCCTCTTCACCACAATGGTCCGGTACAGCGACCGCATCACTGCCGACGCTGCACCGATCTGCCTGTCAATCTCACGCTCCATCCTCCCCTCACTTGTGAACAAGACCCCGAGATACTTGAACTCCACCACCTGAGGCAAGGACTCTCCACCCACCCAGAGAGGGCAAGCCACCTTTTTCCGGTCGAGAACCATGGCCTCGGATTTGGAGGAGCTGATCCTCATCCCAGCCACTTCACACTCGGCTGCAAACCGCCCCAATGCACGCTGGAGCTCCCGGTTCGATGAAGCCATCAGGACAACATCATCTGCAAACAGCAGAGATGAGATCCTGTGGTTCCCAAACCGGATCCCCTCCGGCCTCTGACTGCGCCTAGAAATTTGGTCCATAATTATAATGAACAGAACCGGTGACAAAGGGCAGCCCTGGCAGAGTCCAACATGCATCGGAAACAGGTCCAACTTACTACCGGCAATGCGAACACAGCTCCTGCTCCGGTCATACAGGGACCGAACAGAGCACTCTCCACAGGACCCCACGAGGGACATGGTCGAATGCCTTCTCCAGATCCACAAAGCACATCGGGACTGGTTGGGCAAACTCCCATGCACCCTCGAGCACCTGATGGAGAGTACAGAGCTGGTCCAGTGTTCCCTGGCCGGGACGAAAACCACACTGCTCCTCCTGAATCCGAGGTTCGACTATCGGTCGAATTCTCCTCTCCAGCACCCTGGAATAGACCTTACCGGGAAGGCTGAGGAGTGTGATTCCCCGATAGTTGGAACACACCCTCTGGTCCCCCTTCTTAAACAGAAGGACCACTACCCTGGTCTGCCAGTCCAGAGGTACTGTTCCCAACCGTTACGTGATGTTGCAGAGACGTGTCAGCCAAGACAGTCCTACAACATTCAGAGACTTAAGATTCTCAGGACGAATCTCATCCACCCCCAGGGCTTTTCCACCGAGGACCTTTCCAACCATCTCAGTAACTTCAGCCAGGGTGATGAACGAGTCCGCCTCCGAGTCCCCAGCCTCTGCTTCCTCCTTGGAAGACGTGACGGCGGGATTGAGGAGATCCTCAGAGTATTCCTTCCACCGTCCCATTTGGATTTGGATAACACATTTGGACATCTGTAAATTTGTATTTATTTATTCTTTGCACTGCTTTTAGTTTTTTTCTTATACAGGGAGTCCTCGAGTTACGACGTTGATCCGTTCTTAAGACGCGTCGTAACCCGAATTTCGTCGTAAACCGGATTTTGCCTTTGATCTTCCAACCAAAGCACCAATAACCTTTCCATCTCAATAATTAGACCACTACGCTGCTTGGTTATCACTGCCGCTTTCATAGGAGCAGATCAGAGCCCACATCAGGTACTTCCGCCCACATTGGGCACGCACATGAGGCTGTCTTCTTCGCCCTACAACCACAACAGAGCGTATTCTTCCACCGTGCGCCGCGCGCCGCGTGCGTTTGTTTACATCTCTTACCACGCTAAACCGTGTAAGACGGAATGACGCGTAATATATACATATTTTTTTTAATGGGGGCGCGTTCGTAACCACGAAACGTCGTAACCCGAGACCGTCGTAACCCGAGGACCCCCTGTATAGTTTTTTTATTGTCTTTATATTGTATTTTGTACACTGTCTTTTTTGCACTGCTTGGCCAGGGAGAAACTAAATTTCTGTATGTCGAACACATATGGCAAATTGACAATGGCAAGTTGACTTTGACTTTTGACTTTGATATTTAGGACTGTTGCCATAGCAATAAAAAATTGACAGTGGTCTTTCTTTTGATTGGTCAATACAATTCATATATGTTCGGATGTCAGTTAGGAATGTTGGCCATAGCAATTAACAATTCAATAGAAAATATTTTGAATAGTCAAAAGTCCAACAGTCATGTGGCTAAACCACATGAATATTCATAACATAATCAAAAATTAGACAAAGAGCAGTTCTATTCACTAACACTTATAATAATGGAACATGTGTTCATCATGATTCATGCATTATACAAGCCAAAGATCTTCATGCATGGATGATTCAGAAAATCACGATTTTGATGAGGGAAAAACACAGAATAATAGAAACTTCAACTCTTCAACTTTACATTGCAAAATTGTTATGGCAATATTTTTCAAACCAAATGCCAATACATTTTATGAATATGGACCGAATCACTCTGAGAGGCAACTGCTGTGATTTTGTAGAGCCCAAAATTACAACAGCAGTCACCATTGAACTGACGCCATATTCTTTCACATGCAGTGGTGAAAGTAGTTTTCATTTCTTACAGGTGCTATAATGTCCAGTGCATCACTTTACCGTTTTTTTTTTTTTTAAATAAACACTCGTTTTACACTGTTTTTTTTAATGTTTTACACCTTTTTCATAGATAAATAAATTTTTTCATAGATAAATACATTTTTTAATATACTTAATTATTTCATATTTTTGTGGGCCTACGTAAATGGTGCTGCCTAATGTGCATAGATATGTTTTCTTATTAAACAGCGAAAATGACTGTGAAAAGTGTTTTTAGTCAGCATAAACCCTCTCTTACAGGTGCAGGCAGCGCGCCAGCCTTAAATCTTCTACCAGTGCGCAGCACCGCCTCGCAATGGTTTAGGCTACTTTCACGGCTACAGTCAGATAAGTTTTGACAATCCTTGCTTAACAGACTGCAGATATCTCTGCACAAGAGTTTCGGGTAGCTTTCAGTTATTTTCGAATGGCATAGTGTGGTTGTTTGTGTTTTCTACTTAAATAGCGCACTGTAGTGCACTCGATGTATGCATAATTCACCTTCTTAACTGTGTTGTTACAGCTTTGCCATGCGGGTTTTGCTCAGTTCTTGGTTAAGCACTTGGTTATAAATTCACTGCTTCTAATAATAGTTGCGGTCCCTTTAAGAAAGGCGTGACTTTTGACGCGCTGCTTTTGTGTTCTAGCGCAGCTCCTTTTTCCGATATTCTTGTGTGTTAATAAAACGACTCACCGTTCTTGAGTCTAAAACGTGAGAAGTTTTCGGGTTTCTTATTACAACCACAACTTCCACAGCACCTTACTTTTTTTTCGAAATGTGGGTTTTGGCCACCATTAACTATATTCTCTTAGCGGCTGTGAATTTTATACCGGTGCGCAATTCCGGTGCGCACCGCTTTACTTTCACCACTGTTCACATGTCATATACACTGAGCATGTTCTCCTCTCTTCTCTTGCAGATGACTGAGAGCTGAAGACCTGAGCGACCTTGAAGAACTGTTCTGATCTGTCTCACTTGGAGCATCGTCGTTCTCCACCATTCAGAATCTGTCTTTATTCCACTTTGGATTTGGACTCTCTTTCTGTGTTCTTTTACCAAACCGACCAATGTTTTTTTTCTAACTTTCTACATCTGTTCAAAAGACAATAGAATGTTGCGTGGAATCCTGAGTATCCTAGTATATTTATGTTCAATTCCAATGCAATATGGGGTCATCTCCTCCACATCACTCAGCTTGCCTTGACCTGGACTGGACTGAGAGCTGCAGCGTGTTTGGGGGCAGACTGTGTAAATATCAATGTAACGTCCAATTGTTCGACCTGCGATGGTACCTCGACCTGTCTTCCTTGTTTGATTATTTTTGCAAAAAAATTTAAATGAATATAATTATTTTACCATTTCCATCCATATTGTAAATTACTATCTCATGGAGCTCAACAGTCCAGCTCACTCTGAAGTCTGCACTGGTTCTGGAAGTTCATTTTCCATTCATCTTTCCCATAGACTTTTTGAAAAATTAAAATATTAAGAGTTCAAAGACATTGTGGAGGCTAAGCAGCTAATATTCATTACACATTGAATCTTGAATCACATTTGTTTTAAGTCCGAAAAGCAAATTAAAGAAAACATACGCTGTTATATAGTTATAATCTATGATATCTGTGGATCATTATGTTACACATTGAATATACAATATACAAAGTCCTCTGACTTACACGTTAGAAAATTCAGATCAGAATCAGAAAGGTTTTATTGCCATATGAGTGAACATGCTCACAATATTAGGAAATTGCTTCGGTACTTGAAGCGGAATGTAAACAAACACTTAACATGCAATAATCTATACCAATAAGCTATAATATAACGCAAAATTTACAAATTTACAAGAATATATCAGTGCAAACAGACAGGTGCAAAAAATACAGCACAGGTTCATGTGACTGACACAGTGCGTGGGGTGGGAACAGTTCTAGTGTTATTCAAGAGTCCAACAGCAGAGGGGAAGAAGCTGTTTTTAACTCAATTAAATTAAATTGTGGTGCCCAATGTGCATTTGCTTTAAAACACAAAATTTCACATACATTTCATAATTTAGTAATAACTTAGTGGTTTATAAAGTTTGAGAAACATATTTTAAAGAGGGAGTATTATGCAAAAGCTTTCTACTATGTTAGACTTAGACTTAGACAAATTTTATTGATCCACAAGGGAAATTGTTTTGGGTACGGTAGCTCACTCATCAAATATTGTGGTACCTCACCTTACGAATGACCCAAGAAACGAAAATTTCAAGTTATGAAACGCCTTCACGTCAAATTTTGGTCTCTAGATACGAATGAAATTTCAAGTTACGAAACGCGAAATCTCCAATCCAATCCAACTTTATTTATAAAGCACTTTAAAAACAACAAATCTCAAAAATTCAATTAATCCGCGCTCAGATGCACGCCCCGAAATGTAAATACACTTTATCAACACACACTGGGTTAGGTTCCAGAGGTGACCAGCGGTGGGAGAGGTCCACGAGGTAGGACAACTTTGTATTTGGCAATTGTTCTACATGTTTTAGGGCTGTAAATGCCTCACCACACACATTCTACGCTTTTTTCTCGCATTTCTCTCTCGTTTAAACACTCAAACTTTCATAGATTTTCAATGGAATGTGTTGGGGGGGACACGGCTCAATATAGCGCCGCCGAACGTGCGATGGGAGCGGAGACACAACAACACATGATCAGTAGGGTAAAACTCAGTCAGCCCCCCGGCTCTGGAGGTCAGATAGAAGCAGAGCTCGCCCCGCCCCGCTCTTATTTCCGCTGAAAGAGCGTCTTTCTCTTAAAGGTGCGCAGACACGAGCAACGAGCAACGCGCTCCTCCAACGGCACTGCCATTTTATAATAATAACAGGTCCAATCCAGGTTTAGTTCTGGCCAGACCTGGTTTATTCCACGTTCTTTTAGTCCTGGTCTAGTCTCTTAGCCCGTCAGGAACACAACGTTACACTATAAAAAAAATGTTACACTATAAAAGAAACCAACCTTGGAACGGATCAGGCTTTTTCCATTGAAATAGCTACTCAACTTACGAATTTTTCACGTTACGAAACCACTTCTGGAACAAATTAATTTCGTAAGGTGAGGTACCACTGTATATAATGATACATAACAGAGGGTAAAAAAAAAAAATAGATGGAATATCAACCAAAGAGCAATAGACCTGTCAGATGAGACATAATTATAGACATAATATAAAGATAGTAAAATATATATGTACAAATCAGTACAATGTTATAATGTTCCCTCATCAAGAGGTTTTAGATGTCCTCCATGCATGTTTGAGTAATCTCGCGATCTCTCCTGAGCTCTATTCAGATGCTCCTTACGGTTAGCTGTAAGACTTTGCCCAAGGCTCCGCCCACTAGTCTACGTCACCCATGCTCCCACACGACAATTTTTCATAAATATACAAAAACATGTCAAAAAAACTGTACGCAACAACTCGACAAACCTGATGTGATGTGCAGTAGTTTCATTAGCAGGATAAACACTCATTGTGTTGTGCTCTGAAGGGGGAGTGAGCAGGGGGAGAGGAGACAGAGCGTCAAAAACTAAACTGAAAACTTATTAGTATGTTGTTTTCATCAATTATATAACATTTTCAAAACAATAAATGGTAACATGGTGATTTAAAGATGTTATGTCTTAACAGTTTATACCCCATAGGAGTAAAAATCCACTCTTTAAATAAAATAATAGGTCTTTGGTCTTAGCTTTGAAATTTTAATGTAATTTTCTTTTCTTTTTTTTCATAAATCTATGGGAAAATATACTTCCAGAAGCAGGGGGTGGGCGGTCCCTGTTGAGCTCCATTTTGCTGCCCCAAGAAAGTGCCACTTTTGGGAGAATTAGTGTCTTTTGTTTTTCGTAATGCACTGTTGCATCGTGTTGTTGTTCGTTCTATGTTCTATGTTTGACTTTGGTTTTAAAAGCACAATCACTAGACTTTATTTTAAACCGTTTTATCTAATAAACTTTTTGTCTTACTGGAGGAAATAGGAAGGACAAAAATATGTGTAGTTATTCTTGAAGCTGGCGTTGGCGTTGTTAGGTTTACGAAGGATGCTTTTTGTTAATTATTATTTTATTTTGAAAGGAAATTCTTCGCCTTCTGATTGGCCCCCTCTCCGGTCTGAGTGATAAGTAATGAATTGTATCTGCAATGTAAATAACTTTTGAAATTGGCCGTGAGTGAAGTGGTCGGGGATGGTAATGCACTTAAAATGGTTTTCAAAATGGCATCGCCATGGTGACCAGAGGGGTGGCAAATGGGAGGAGGGGAGGAGCTTCGTTTCTTGAATTGACAGGGGATTGGACCCTTGGGAGGAAGGGAGCTGTTGTTTATTCATAGGACATCTGCAAACATTTGTTTCGTATGGCGAAAAATAAAAATGAACTGAAAAAGGAGAAATAAAAAGGTTAAAACTATAAATGATGTGTGTTTTATTCTATGCTGCAGACCTCCTGCAATCACATGACCACATAAGGACACCATTTTATCAGTAGTGGATAATGGGTAATGAATGACATGTCTGCTTGGTGTTTTTCTCGTGAAATGAAATCATAAACAATGATTTATCTAAAACTAATCAGATTAAACATGAGTGACCCTTACCTGACACAGGTGTGAGTATGAAGAAAGTAGATTTTACCTTAGCTCTGCAATATCTGGACATCTGGTTTACTTTTCACCTTATATCATCGAAAAGGTTCCCTGGAGATGCGTGTGAAAAATAGACTTTACTATAAAATCCTGTATCTATAACATTTACTGATACTGACAGTTTAAATGATGTGAAATGGATAAAATAGTAAAAATACAATGTGCTCTGACTAATGTGCAAACTTCACTCCACACAGTTGTATCTCCCCTGCATTTGTGTAGTATGTTTGTATGTATGTATGGAGGGCATAGGGTAGTATGTTTGTATGCATGCCATGTCTGTGTGCCTTGATGATAATATGCTACTGGGCACCTTCATATTCTTTGTGATGAATAAAGCCTGTATCTATCTATCTATCTATCTATCTATCTATCTTTTCTACAAGGCAAGTTGCAGAAAGCTGCTAAGTTGAAGGACGACCATGGCATTCTTATACATATCAAAGACAAAGACTGTGTGGCTCTGGAGGTGCAGTACCACAAGAACTGTTACCTACAGTACACCAGGTTTTTGAGTGAACCTCTCAGACCAGAGAAAGAACAGTCATTTGTTACCTTTACATAAACGAACATACAGTAGAATGTATGATATTTTTTTTGTATGTGAACACAATCACAACACTTATTTATGTTCTTATGAATCTTTTTTTTAGGAATGAGCCAACATTTGACGTCAGCTACAAGATGTTCTGTGAGAGGGTCATCCATCAAAGACTCCTGATCAACCAGGAGGTGCTGAGAATGGGACAGCTGAGGAAGGCCTTCGTAGAAGTGGTGAAGACAGACTTGATGCTTCAAACTACAGGAAATTGCAAGGCAATTTATTATTTGTCACATTCAAGGAGAGTTTCACATGGCACACTCAGCTTGCTATTCGCAATGACGTGTGGTTTTGGGCATATTTGATATTACCTTGCACTAAACAGCCAATAAGGAACTGTCTTGGGCTGCTGTTGATGCTTGATCTTACTTGACTGTAATGTGTTGCACACTAGTATTTCATTGTTTAGTTAAAACTGAATTTATCTTATAGTTACTGTAGAGGTATAAAAGTTATTTATTACACTAGTCATACTTGCTACACTTTTGTTACACTTAGGGTCAGTGGTGAAAGTAGTTTTCATTTCTTACAGGTGCTATAATGTCCAGTGCATCACTTTACCGTAAAAAAAAACAAACAAACAAAAAAAAAAAACACTTGTTTTACCCTTTTTTTTGTTTGTTTTTTAACATTTTACACCTTTTTCATAGATAAATAACTTTTTTAATATACTTAATTATTTCATATTTTTGTGGGCCTACAGGTGCAGGCAGCGCGCCGGCCTTAAATCTTCTAACGCCTCGCTACTTTCACGGCTACAATCAGATAAGTTTTGACAATCCTTGCTTAACAGACTGCAGATATCTCTGCACGAGAGTTTCGGGTAGCTTTCAGTTATTCTTGAATGGCATAGTGTGGTTGTTTGTGTTTTCTACTTAAATAGCGCACCTTACTTTTTTTTTTTCCAAATGTGGGTTTTGGCCACCATTAACCATATTCTCTTAGCGGTGCTGCGTACCGGCTGTGAATTTGATACTGGTGCTGCGTTCTGGTGCGCACCGCTTTACTTTCACCACTGCTTAGGATAGGTTACAGCACCTCTCATTACGATGTGTGAAGAATCCCTCAGTCGTCCAGGTAGAATCCATGATAAAAGGAGAAATTCAATTTGTCAACTGGACAAAGTTTATTTGGTCAAAAACGTTTCGCAGCTCATCCGAGTTGCTTCGTCAGTTCTGGTTAGAGTGCTGATGGACACTGCTTATATCTAGCTGCAGGGAGGAGCTAACTATACTCAAACTATTCTGAAACTATCCTGCCTCTTTGTTTTGAGTTTCTGTCTTTTGTATTCCCAGTTTCTCTCTGACGTCTAGTTTAGCATACCTATTCAAACCCTAAAGGCTGTTTTCACACCTCTGGACCTCTCATTACTATATGTTGTCCTGTCTTGCATCTTTTTAAAAATCTTTTATTATTAAAGTTACATGTTTCAAAACCGCAATAACATTCGCAAAGCACTCAGAAGACACATTGGGGGATGTGGGCACGGGAACAAACACCACTGGGTACAAGGGCTAAGGGACTTGAAGGTACCTGGGGGAAATACAAGGAAGGCTGAGAAGGAAAACAGGGGGAGTGAGGAGGTCCAAAGGGATTATCCCAGGTAAAGAAAGGGGGTCTGGGGCAATGCAGTGTCCAGGGAGGGTCCAGATGACAGGGTCCAGAGGGAACAGCAGAGGAGGGTAGGGGTGTCATGTCCTGCCTATATGTATGCAAGGAGATGTTCCTGTGTCTCTGCAGGACTCTGTTGCACAGACTTGTGCAGGTGTTGCAACTGCTCAAACTTGAAAGAAACCGAGGAGAAGGAAGATGACAATTGCCCTGACACTGACACTGAGGACTAGCATAGCGTGTGGAACTGCCTCATAATTCTAACATTACCATTCATTTTATTATGCCATTTACATTGTATATAGCCCCATGTATACGTTTTTCATGCAAATTATCGATCTATGTTGTGTATATAGGAGTAAATATTCTATTCCATTAACATTACCATTAATTTTATTGTGCCGTTTATATTGTATATGTGTACATATGTGCTTCATGCTATTTTTATTTTTTTTATGTCTGGTCTGTGTGTATATTTAGGAGTCAATAAATGAACAAATGAATATGAATGGTCCTGGTCATTGTATTACGTACCGGCGGCACGGCGCTCATGCTTCACAGCAAGAAGGTTCCGGGTTCGATCCCCGGGTCGCCCGAGCCTTTCTGTGTGGAGTTTGCATGTTCTCCCCGTGTCTGTGTGGGTTTCCTCCGGGCACTCCAGTTTCCCCCATCAACCCAAAACATGTGCCATAGGTAAAATCCTCCTGAGGTCCTGACCAAACCGAAGCAAGAAGATCATGGAGATGGTCCTCGGGAGCAGTAATGTGCTGCCCACTGCTCCTAATAACAGGATGGGTTAAATGCAGAGAAGAATTTCTCCTGTGTGAGATCAATAAAATCACTTCTTCTTATGTCCTTTTATTTATCGAAATGACAACATAAAAATATTATTTTTTTCAAACTACAGTTTGTGTAGTTCGGAAGACCGTGGAGCGACATTATGGCCTAATTGTACAAATGGATATGGTAATGGGCAAAGTGGTCCAGTGGAGGCAGGCAGGCACAAGGCAGGGGGGTCTGGAGGAACATGAGCCACCAAATGAACAGGGGAGCCGAGAGGGGAGATCCAGGGCACACTGGGAGTAGAAAAAACACAAATTACAAAAGGTCCAGGAACAAACAGCAAACTTTTCCTTGAAAAGCGTGAGCCATGAGCTAGTTACCGATGTGGTAAAACTGATGAACTGGCAGGGAGTGGACGAAAAACTGGGCTAAAATAGGCAGGAGGTGACTGGAGATGGATCTCAAATGTGTGATGACAAGGAAGCTGCCGCTGGTGAAAGGCGACTCCTCCCAGGCAGGTGAGACAGACACAGAAGGGAAACTGGAGGATCATGACACAATTCAAGTTAAACATATTAGCAGTGTTAAGCAAAAAGCATTTGGGATGGTTTCTACTCAGTCTACTCAGTCTGTCTGTAATAGATTAAATTAGGCAATACACAAACATTTTTGTTTTTCGTCATTAGACTATGGTTTAATCATTCAAATTAAACCAAATAAAGAAAAAAATCCATGTAAAAAGCCATTCATAGCTTAATTAATGTCCGGTTTGATTATCATTAGTGGCTAGCCCGTTTAGCTGCACAAATCCACTTCTCCCATTAGTCTGGAGTGTTGTCAATCTGATAAAAGGCTCAGGCTTTCTCCTACTATTCATAATGTGTTCATCCCAATGAAACAATCCACAATCTCTGAAATTCCAGAAAATTTGTTCATTGCGGACTATGCTGTTAGTTTCTATGGGAATTCTGTGGTGCTCCACTGCCAATGTGGGGTTTACAGGTGCATGCTGACAGAACTAGTTCATTTGAAACAGTTTGCAATGGTCCAAAGCTATTCCTCACTAACCTTATGCATTCTGATCATTCTAATTGCTCACCATGATGAGTTTACACATGTGGACAAAATTGTTTTGGCTAATGAAAGAAAAACTCTCAATGGTCACAGAAAAAACAGAAATAATAAATACAAATTCTATTAAATTTAACCAATGAAAGTTAGACATTGATTTTCAACCATGCTTCAATAGAATTATTAAAAAAAAAAAAACTCATGAAACAGGCCTAGAGAAAAATGATGGTACCCCTAGAAAAGACTGAAAATAATGTGACCAAAGGCACATATTAATCCAAGGTGTGTCCATTAATTAACATCAGAGGTGTCTACAATCTTGTAATCAGTGGGTCTATATATAGGGCTACAGGTAGTCAGTGTGTTGTTTGGTGACATGATGTGTACCACACTCAACATGGACCAGAGGAAGCAAAGGAAAGAGTTGTCTCAGGAGATTAGAAAGACAATTATAGACAAGCATGTTAAAGGTAAAGGCTATAAGACCATCTCCAAGCAGCTTGATGTTCCTGTGACTACAGTTGCACATATTATTCAGAAATTTAAGATCCATGGGACTGTAGCCAACCTCCCTGGACCTGGCTGCAGAAGGAAAATTCATGACAAATCAAATAGACGGATAATACAAATGGTAACAAAAGAGCCCAGAAAAACTTCTAAAGAGATTAAAGGTGAACTTCAAGCTCAAGGAACATCAGTGTCACATCGCACCATCCGTCTTTGTTTGAGCCAAAGTGGACTTAATGGGAGATGACCAAGGAGGACGCCATTGTTGAAAACAAATAATAAAAAAGCCAGATTGGAATTTGCCAAACTACATGTTGACATGCCACAAAGCTTCTGGGAGAATGTCATGTGGACAGATGAGACAAAAATTTAACTTTTTGCCAAGGCACATCAGCTCTATGTTCACAGATGAAGAAAAGAACACTGTTCCTACTGTCTCAAGGCTCTGTTAGGTTCTGGGGCTGCTTTGCTGCATCTGGCACAGGGTGTCTTGAGTCTGTGCGGGGTACAATGAAATCTCAAGACTATCAGGGGGACTATAGAGAGAAATATGCTGGCCAGTGTCAGAAAGCTTGGTCTCAGTCACTGGTCATGAGTCTTGCAGCAGGACAATGACCCCCCAAAAAACACAGCTAAATATACCCAAGAAAAGCTAAGAGAAAGACATTGGACTATTCTAAAGTGGCCTCCTATGAGCCCTGACCTAAATCCTATTGAGCATCTTTGGAAGGAGCTGAAACATGCCGTCTGGAAAAGGCAATCTTCAATCCTGAACTGCTCCTGTTTGCTCATGAGGAGTGGGCCAAAATACCTGCAGAAATCTCATTGACAGTTACAGGAATCGTTTGATTACAGTGATTGCCTCAGAAGGTAAAATCATTTTTGTGACTTTTTAATAATTCTTTTGAAGCATGGTTGAAAAGCAATGTCTGACTTTCACTGGTTAAATTTAATAGAATTTGTATTTATTATTACTTTTGTCAGATTCAAGTTATTTCTGTGACCATTGAGTTTTTCTTTCAGTAACCGACAGGTACCAACATTTTTGTCCACGTGTGTATAAGCTTTTCTCTCAGACCAGAGTGGAGTTTTGTGGTGACTGCTAGCTAACCATAACAAGATGCAGACAGTACACAGCAGACAGGTGACAGCGCTGTGAAGGGGGAGTGACTCAAAAACGAAAATGATTCATTCATTTTCTCCCGCTCTTCCATAGTTCAGGTCACAGGGGCAACAGTCGAGACAGGTCTGGTACCCAGATCCCAATGCACCAGTCCCCATGGATCATACGGGTGGTGGGTCCGCGAGAGGAGGAAAAAAAAAAACTTCAAAAATCATGTTAATACATTGTTAATACAAATTTAGCATTTTCAAAACAATAAAAGGTAACATGGTGATCTAAATATGTGATGTGTTAGCAGTGAATATCCCATAGAAGTGTAATACTCTCTTTAAAAGTGCATATATCAGTGCTATAAAGAGCTGTCAGACCATGGAGCTGTTCAGTTCAAATCCTTCATTTTCATTTTACAAAATGCTCTGGTTATTCTGAGACCAGCTCCATCCTAATGTCCCATCAGTCATGGGCGAGGCATTTACTGCAAACATTTCGAGTGTGAGGAGTTTAAGACTAAACGCTGAAGACACTGTCCTCATGTGAATGTGACAGACTGCTGCCAATTAGCCATAAAGAGACAGCCAAACCAAGCCAGGACCTGATCGGTTTGTTGGGACGGAGAAGTGCTGATGCTGCACAATATAGCCTCCATAAATCTTTGAAGAGACAGTGCGTGGTGGTGTTGTTCATAAGATGGTGAATAACTGGTGCAAGATGAGTCAGCAGAGGGTTGATGGTTTGAATTCCACTCAAATCTATATTGTCTTTGAGCAAGACAGCCCAACATGGTGACAGATGGGTGTTTGACACAATAAAAGAATATTGCCTGTGGCCACATGAATGAAACGTTTTAATACAATCACTTGTAACTAACTACCAAACTAACTTACTAAACAAATTATAATAATATTTTTTTTTTTTTATGTTACATTTGTACCAAAAAGACTATGCAATGCTGATGAATCCTATGAGTATTAAGGAATAAATAAGTACAGAGCAGTAAGTGATGAAAGATGACTCAAACATGCATGAATCACTCCAAATACAACTTCAGGTGAGTAAATGTTCAGGGGAAACAACTTTAACATGGTTAAAAGTGCTGAAAAGTCCATTTTAAGGAATAGATCTGCTTTAAAAATGCTTTTTATTATTATTTTCCTCATCATAAACAACACAGAACTAATAATGAACAGACACATAAAAAATAATTTGCTCTAAACCTCCTATTGCGCAAACATGACTCTAGCCTTAAGTCATGTTCTAATGTTCCCTCCTCAAAAACAGACCTGGAGATGTGTTTTGTTTCATTCACAAGTTTGCGTAACCCTTTATTATTAGACTGTTAACATCTCCAAAGCTCAGAATGCTCTGTTCCACCTTGTGATGCCATATAGCGGTAGTTTGCAAGTGAAGTGAAGAAGATATTGGTGATTCCAGGGCTGAAATCATCCAGATGATTCTAAAACCACAGTGGAGCCTAAATCTGCAGGGTTTCAGTTAAACATGTGTGAATGAAACGAAACACAACAACTGACATGTTTTGATGAAGAGAGAGAAATAACAAAATTAACAGTTCTATCCAGCACGTTTGAGAATTGTGTGGATGCGTCAATGGCACACATCATACACTATAATAGTATTTATATTATTATTAAAATTTTGCATGAGCATAACATGAAAACATTTAGTCATATGGGACCGTGATAACGGGATCAAGATACTCATTATAATTAAACCTACCTGATTTTTAATGCCATTAAAACCGTTTTAAATGTCATTCAAAACGTGAAAAACAGAACTAGTTTATTTGAAACAGTTTGCAGTGGTCCAAAGTTCTTTCTTACTTACCTTTTGCATTCAGAGCATCCTAATTAATCCCCACATGAGTTTATAAGCACTTTTAACAACTTTCAGAGGCCAGAATCACAGTGTTGCCTTGACGGTAAAAGCTAACAACTAGTATGCTAACACACACTTAACAAATAATAAAACACTTCCTAATTAGATGCAGACAGCAGACTTATTTTGACCTGAAGAGCTGCTAATACAAACGATCTGTACAGGGGCAGGACACATTTTATTCAAATCCATACAAAAAATCGGGCACAGGTACTTTCACTAATTAAGATGAAGTGTTACATAAAAATATCACCAATTATAACTCCCATGTTAATAGTTGAGCTGAGAACACAAAATGTCACGAAGCATCACCTGTCTCCCCTGCCCCTGCTCTTGTCAGACGCCCCCTCACCCGGGTCCCCTTAGGTGCTCTGTAATAAGCCCCCCCTCTCAAACAGAACATGTACACCCCCCTTCCCCCCTATCTCCCCCCTGCCTCCATCCATCATTTTAATGAGAGGAAGAATATCCAGGGTCACATGGGCTGCTCTGATGAGACAGATTATGGTGCCACCCGGAGTCCTCACCTCGCACGCTCATGCATATTCACTTTTCACCTGGAGGCACACACGCCACACACGATGGGCAAAACTGGCACTTCTAAGTGTGCACCCTTAGTCGCGGCAGAACACGCTGGAGAGTTTAAGGGAATTAAGTTTAGTGTTTGGTTGATAATGAAAAGGGTTTGGCGCGTGGATCGCAGCAGGTAAGGAAACGGGCGCGCGCATCTTCACGTGCTCTCCCCGGGGACAACGCTCCGTCACATTTTTATAAATAAACTTGCCATTTAAAGGCCCTGCACACCAAATAAAAAATGCGCGCGCATTGAATTGCCGCTCATAATTAATTGTGGTAATTTTTATAACGTGTTAATTTGCAGTGTAATTAATTATTCTAATTAACGCATTAAACTGACAGCCCTAATTGATTTACAATCATTTCTTGGAGACCGATCATACAGTTTTTTTTTTTTTTAAGGTTTTACGATCACAAATGAACCTGGGTGTTGGCTCATTCTCACTGAGGTGCAGAGGCTGCTCTAGCACTGATTCATGATGGCTGTAGGAGCTGGGGTTTAGGTAGTGACCATTCAGATCAGAGAGATCCATTTGAAGCTATTTCAAAATCATGCTGATCTACACAAGCAGTCAAAAGTTTGGACACACTTTGTAATGTACAGTAATAGCCATTGTTTTTTTCCCATGTTTCCGTGACTGGTCCTTGATTCGACCATGATTGGTCCGTGCAGATAATGTATCCCCCGCAATGACGTAGTCAGCGCAGCCCTGAATGGTGACGCCCCTTAGCAGCCTGTGTGAAAACCAGTTGCACTCCCTCATTTTTCCACAGGGAGGAGCTGTGAATGTTTCACTAAATTCACTAAATGCAGAATGGCAAATTTATTTCTCCCCGCCTCAAACAGGTGGGTTGGAACAAGCTTCCCTTATGAT
Organism: Paratrypauchen microcephalus; assembly: GCA_036785185.1. NCBI lineage: Eukaryota > Metazoa > Chordata > Actinopteri > Gobiiformes > Gobiidae > Paratrypauchen > Paratrypauchen microcephalus. The sequence continues at coordinate 36,868 of JAVJIX010000188.1, read as the reverse complement.
GGCAGAAGCCTGTGTCAGTACCAACTCTCCATGCCGCATCAGCTACAGACGTCGAGCAAGTGAGTCAACTATAAAACTACATAAATTTGTGTCTGTGCTGTATATATTTGTCTGGCTTGGTACTGGTAGAATGTGTTGCATTAGCTGTGCAGCTAACAGCTATCAGCGTGGTTAGCAGGCTAGTCTGCTCTACAAAGACAAAAGCAATAACTGCATACTCTGTCAAACTGAGTTCAGACTGGAAATGGACTTTATAACACCACCTTTGTCTTGTGACTAAATCTCTTGCCTCTACATAAAAGCATCACCATTATAGTGTAGCAAGCCTGTTATTGGCAAAGTGCCTATTGTCACCCAAGTCTGTAGCTGTTACACTTAAAATGAGGCTTTATCCGGTGAAAATAGAGAAATTCATCTTTTGTAAACCTTTAGTTTTAGTACATGAACTTATAACATTTTATTTTGAATATTATGCAGTACTGCAAGCTGATTATTGAGATGGAAAGGTTATTGGTGCTTTGGTTAGAAGATCAAAATCAAATTCCGACTTACGACGAAATTCGGGTTACGACGCGTCTTAAGAACAGATCAACGTCGTAACCCGAGGACCCCCTGTACTGTAATGCAGTGCTTCTCAATTATTTTCTGTGACCCCCCCAGGAAGAAAACATTTGATTACTTTGTGACTGATTTGACTGAAAGCACATTCATGTGATTTTGGGACTTTAAAAGATTCCATGGTCAGATTGTTTATGGAATACAAGATAAAAGAATGAGGGAGAGAATGTTAAGAGACGATAAGCTAACACTGGAAAAGGCAGAGAAAATGTGCCCTGCTAGTGAGCTAGCACAACAACACGCCAAGACGTTTGCTGACACGAACTCGTGCACCCGTAGTGCATGAGAGTGCAAAAATAGCAGTTGTCAAAAACAAGATGAAAAGAAACGATCCACAAAAGGCAAACAAAGATACAGCAGGTTGCAACGATACGGTGGAAGACATGAGCCAAGGCAATGCCCTGCCTATGGCAAAAGATGCGTGAAATGTAATGGAAATAATCATTTTGCCAAACAGTGTCTAACAAAAGAAAAGTCCAAACCAGTGAGCGTAGTTGAGGAGACTGATCTTAGTGAGACTTGCTTTGTAGGCATGGTGTCATGTGCAAATGAGAAGAAAGGACAGGCCACAAAGCCAAATGAAAGACACTTAGAAGATGATGACAACTGGATTGTTTACCTAGCAATTAATGGAGCTTTAGAAGCTCTTAAAGGGATATGCCACCCCCAGGTCAAATTTGGGCATCTCCCCACAGTCCAGAGACTAAAATAAGTGGTGGAAAGCGTTTTCCTGCTCACCCATCCATTGTCCGAGTCTGTCGCCACTGACCGCCGCGGTATCTGGTGCTCCTCCGCCTTAGACTGGAGTCTAACGTCGCCAGAGAAAGATTTCGGCCAAAAGGAATTAATTTGCTCGATGCGTTTCCCAATTACTTTGTGTGTAGTGCGCATTCATATCGAGTGCAAATAAATGTGCAAATCAACACGGAGAGCTTGCCTTGGTCATTTTGGGTGGGAACTATTTTCCAGTGCGTAAGAATACAGCCGTATCACGCACCACGTTGTGCAACAGGGGAACTCCCTTCCCGGTGCGTAACTGGGATTCCCCCGGCAGCGTGCTGCAGGTACCGCGGCGGTCAGTGGCGACAGACTCGGACAATGGCTGGGTGAGCAGGAAAATGCTTTCCACCACTTATTTTAGTCTCTGGACTGTGGGGAGATGCCCAAATTTGACCTGGGGGTGGCATATCCCTTTAAGATTGACACAGGCTCACAAGCCAATTTAATCAGCATGACAGAAATCAAGGCCATGAAGGAAAAGCCGAAAATAATCAAGAAAGCAGTACAACTCAAAGACTACAATGGACAAGAAATAGAAAGCAAAGGTCACTGCAGACTGAAAGTAACTGTGAAGAATAAAGTATACAACCTACTGTTCTCTATCGTACCAGAGAGTCATGAGTCACTGATAGGAGGGGTTACCTCAAAGAAATTAAATCTGGTGAAAAGAGTCTACCAAATCTGCTGTTCAAAAGCAGTGAACGCATGCAAAGGCACAGTTGATGCCATAGTGCAAAGCTTTCCTGAAGTGTTCAAAGGACTGGGCTGCCTTCCTACACCTAGAAAATTGAATTGAAAGAGGATGCAAAACCAGTGATCCATGCACCAAGGAGAATTCCTGCTCCACTTAAAGAGTGCCTTAAGAAAGAATTGGACAGAATCTGTGAGATAAAAGTAATCACAAAAGTGGAAGAAACCACAGAATGGGTAAACAGACAAAAAGAACAAAAACAGAGAATTGAGAATATGCCCAGGGGATTTAAACAGAAACATAAAATGTGAACATTACCAGATACCTAAACGTGAGGAGATTGCAAGTGAAATGGCAGGCGCCAAGTACTTTTCCAAGTTCGATGCAGCACAGGGATTCTGGCAAATCAAACTGGATGACAAAAGCTTAAGATACTGCACATTCAATACTCCTTACGATCGGTACAGATTTCTACAAATGCCATTTGGCATAATCTCAGCATCGGAAATCTATCATCATGCAATGGATAACATGCTTGAGGGCCTAGAAGGTGTACATTGTTACATTGATGACGTGGTCGTCTGGGGCTCCACCATACAGGAGCATAATGAGAGACTGACAAAAGTGCTCCAAAGGGATATCAGAAAATGGACTTAAATTGAACTGTTCGAAATGTCAGTTTGGTGTACAAGAAATAACATTCCTTGGAGTCAAGTTGTCTGCTGAAGGCATTGAACCAGATGACAGGAAAATAAAAGCTATTCTTAGCATGCCACGCCCCACAGACAAGAAAGGGGTACTCAGAATGATGGGAACAATCAACTTCATTGGCAAGTTCATACCCAACTTATCTGTGAAAACATCAGCACTGAGGGAAGTACTCCATGACTCCACAGAGTTCAAGTGGACAGCGAGAAATGAGCGAGAATGGATTGCTCTCAAGACAACACTGACCAAATCCCCCCTGCTTGCGTCTTATGATCCCACAAAGAGACAGAAGATTTCAACAGATGTGTCGAAAGATGGGCTAGGAGTTGTCCTCCTGCAGGCAAAGGAGATAATTGGAGACCAGTTGCCTACGCTTCACGATCAATGACTAAAACGGAAACTAAATATGCTCAAATAGAGAAAAAGTGTTTGGGATTAGCCTATGAACTAGAAATACTCCAATGCTATGTCTACGGGCTTCCAACCTACACTGTTGAAACGGATCATTGCCCTCTGGTGTCAATCATCAAGAAGAATCTCAATGAGATGTCCCCAAGGATCCAGCGTGTGACGCGGGGTCTATTCTACTGTAATTACGATGGCGTAGTCAGAAGGATGTTTTGATTATTTAAATAAGGAAGTTCCCAAAAGAAGAAAGTTTGAAGTATGCTATATACAAGACAGTGAAGCAAAAAATATATATTTACAATATATACACACACGACCGCAGAGATCTGCTCCATAAATCATAAGCTCTGCTGTTACCTTCTCTGTACAGCTCCAGGTCCAGACTGACTGAGGGAGGGAGAGTGGCCCCCTTTTATCCACCAAGGCTCCTCCCCCCAGCCAACTGACACAAAAATACTGGGTTTTCCCCATTAAAACGCATTTAACAGTAATAACAAAAAATATAGAAAATACATGGGAATACAGTGTGCAACATGGCCATGTCTCTGCACCTTTATCAGCACCAGTAATAATAATATTGATAAATTACCTATATTTCTCATGATGTCACTGTGACGTCAGATGCCAATATCCCGCGCATGACGAAAGAAAACAAAAGTGCGATCGGCGCTTGGTTTGACAGTGAGCGTTGTGAATTGGAGATGGATACTGCTTTGGAGTTTGGTGGAAAACAAAGTTATGGACGTGAAGGATTCAACAGCGGACTTGTGAACACCCAAGACTACTGCGGTGGTGAACGGATGGTAAATATATAGCAGCGAACAGCGTGGACAGATGGGGAGCAGGACACGGAGCGTAAAACAGTGAAATGAATGAAACCGGGTAAGTGGCGAGCATGGGCTGTTTGGAGGTACTTAAGTGAGCGCGGGCTTTTATGGAGCTACTCTGTCACACAGTGACTCATGAAATTGCAAAGGTATGACTTTGAATTAATATACACACCAGGCAAACACCTATTGTTAGCAGATGCGCTATTGCGAGCGCCAGGGATGAGTCCAGTGAGCTCTACTGAAAAAGAAATTGAAAATCACATCAACATGATAGTTGAGGCTAGGGCTGGGCATTCATTGCACCGACCGAAATGTTTAGGTTCTTCTGGGTATCAAAATATGCCTCGTCTTTCGGTTCCACGTTTCGATACCCAGAGGTTACGTGTGGCTCAGATATGTGCCTGCGTGCTTATGGCCTGATAATGCCACCTGAGATTGGCTGAAACGTCCGCTTGTATGAAAAACACAGCGTGGTCACGCCCCTCGTTCACAGGCAAGGCGAGATTCGCCTAACTTGTAGGGTGCTAATAAGTCAATCAATTAGCTTGGCTGCGGAGTCGTCAAACCCTACAAAATTGCTGAAGTCGAAAGCGTGGTTATACTTTCGCAAGACCGACTCTAATACTGCGCGGTGCAGCATATCTGACAAGAGCTACAGGACGTTTTACGACCAGACTCTGAAAGTACTGAGCACAGCGCTATGTCTGATATTTCATCGGGTAAGTTTGTTCCGCAAATTCCGTTGGTCTGATTTGTTTGTAAAAGATCCCATGACATGGTACTTCTTGATGCTTTTATATGGCTCCTTAATGGTTCCCTAATACTGTAAATGAATCCTTCTTCAAAATCAACACTCAGTGCATGAGAAACAGAGATAAGCTGAGAAAGAGTAATTTTTCTCACTCTGAACACTCTATAATGGGCGTTGTTACTTGAATGCAAATGAGGAGAAAAGAGCTGGCCAATAGTAGAGGGTGGGGGCGTGGCCAAATGCTCCGCTCTCCTCTGAGCGCTCAGCTGATCCATTTCCTTGTCTTTGCACGGGGGGAGAGATTTGAAGCGTTCCATTGAAAAATAAACACATTTCCACAGAAAATAAAATTAAACCACTGCTGTTCAAAGGTCCAGAGGCTCAGATAAAGGACTTCTGAGCCTAGAAACACTCGGACGGGCCTCCAGGCAAATAAAAAAACGCATTTCGCATTGCCTAGCGCATTCGCGGTCTCTAGGCGTGATTTACAGAGACGCTGAGTACAGACAGACGGGGGTGGAACTGCATTTGCATTTCTTTTTTCGATCTGACGTCAATAAGGTGCCTTGTTCAAAATCGCCTGTTTGAGCTCTGATTTTTTGTAACGCAGAAAAGGATCGCAAATGCTCAGTTTAGACATTTTGCAACTTTTAACCATGGGGGGGGGGGCTAAACAGGGTAGGGGAGCTCACATTAACGTTCAAAAACCTCAGAAAGTGAAAATTTCATGCCATGGGACCTTTAACCCTCCTGTCGTGTTCGGGTCAAATCTGACCGTTTTACAACTTATAATACTCATAAATTTTATGTTTTTCATCTGATTACCTCAAGACCTTATGATATCCTCCACACTGTGTACTTGAACATATAAAAGTGATGATCACCTATTTCATTCAATTTTGAGTGTTTTAATCAACCTTGTTACACCTGTGGTGTTCCCGGTCAAAAGTGACCGCCATAGGAAATGAATGGGGATCCAGAGTAAATTCATTCAACATACAGAAAACATCCCCATACACACTGCCCCAGCTCACTCACACACACACACACACAAACACACACACACACACACACACACACACACACATACACACACACACAAACCAGGGCATGCGTGTTGTGCTGGACATGACAACCGGTCTCCAAGGGCAAAATATCACATGTGACAACTTCTTCACATCACATGCTCTTGGTCAGGAGCTACTGAAAAGAAAGCTCACCATGGTAGGGACAGTGAGGAAGAACAAGCCCGAACTTCCCTCTGCGCTGGTATCGACCAGAGGAAGACAGGCACTCTCATCACAATTTGCATTCACTGACACTCACACTCTTGTGTCATACGTTCCCAAGAAGAACAGAAATGTCATCCTGATGAGCACAGTACACAAAGACGCCGCTGTCAGCACCACAGAGGACAGGAAGCCCCTGATGATCCAGGACTACAACAAGAACAAGGGAGGCGCTGACTGCCTTGATAAGGTAATGTAAAGTCTCATCATGCATTTTATTTTTATCTAGGTGAATCATAGCATTTTGTGTACGACAGATTGAATATTGTTCCTAATCTCTTATTATTTATTGTTCCTTTATTGCAGCTTACTGGTACATACACCTGTAAACGGATGACGGCTCACTGGCCTGTGGCACTGTTCCACAACATCCTGGATGTGTCAGCTTTCAACACGTACAGTATGTGGTGTGGACAGCAATCGACCCAACCTGGAATCAGGGGAAAAGTTTCAAGAGGAGACTTTTCCTCGCAGAGCTGGGGAAAGCTTTGGTGACTCCTCTTATTCAGTGACGCCAGCACATTCCCCGCACACCAGCCTCCGCCAGTCTGGTTAGGAGCATGCAAGCCCCAGCCCCAGCCCTGACTGCTCTCCCCCAACAAGGACATGGGCAGAAAAGGAAGCGTTGTGGCCTCTGTGCCCCTAGAGACATCAAAACGAGCCTGACATGCTGCAAATGTCATGCTTATGTTTGCAAGGCCCACTCTGACCTGAGTGTCACATGCCACTCATGTGCATGAACACACACACACACACACACACACACACACACACATACACACACACACACACACACACACACACACACACACACACACACCCTGTTGAGTTTGGTGTTTGGTTTTCCATTTATTTTTTGTATTATATGTTCATTTTGTAGTTCATTTTCAGTGCCCAGTTGTATTTTAACTGATGTTATTTAATGTTTACTTCTATAAATTGTTGGTAGACACTACTTTGAAACATTGTTCTCAACTAAAGAATGTTTAATAAAAAAAATTGGTGTTGAAAATTTTTTTTTTTTCTAATTTAAGAGCAGTTAAAACAGACCGGTCAATTTTGACTGGGAACACTAAAGTAGGGGGCTGGAGGCGAACACGACCGGAGGGTTAAGGTAGGAGCTAGCTAGATTGTTGCAAGTTTACCTATGTATGTTAACAGTACTGTAGGATATTACGCACAGCTCTCAAGTCTCACGAGAGTGTGACACATGCATTTCAACGAGTTCACACGCTCACATGCCACACATGGTATTTCTCACGCTGAAATTTTGTTAAAAGTCCCATGGCATGAAACTCTAGCCACTGGTCACAGCGCTTCTGTGTAGGGTTGCCAACCGTCCCTTGAAAAACGGAATCGTCCCGTATTCAGAAACCAAAGTATGCGTTCCGTATTGAGCTGAAAAGACACTTTGTCCTGTATTACCGTGTCGATCGGTGTCCGGTCTTGGTCTCGAGATGATTGTGATCATATTTCATTACGGCCGCTGCCTTTAGCAATAAACTTTTACCGTGTTTTTTGCAGTGCAGCCCGCCGCTCCTCGCTTTTTCGCTCTGATTAGAAGAGCAAGACGAAATGCAAAGCAAAAACTAATCTAAATTTATGTTACAGCGTCCGCACAGAGCACATCTACAGCACAGAGCAGGTCTACAGCACAGAGCAGGTGTATCGTGACATGTGGTTGAATTTTGCCTAATAAAAGTGCACAAATGCATCTGTTTGTTACAACATCCATTTGGTAAATGTGCAGAGGCTGGTAAATACCACTACAAAACTAGTAAGAGAATGTGATTCCAGTCAGAAAAAGAGGTTAAAAAAAACTTTGGAAATAACTTGAATAACGGAAAATAAACTCCACTATGTGGAATAGAATGTGTAATGAAATTAAATTTTTTCCTAGAATTAATATAAAAGAGGAACCGGTCAGGAATTGGTATTGAAATTAAGGCATCGATATTGGTATCGGCATTGGAAATTTTTTATCGATACCCAGCCCTAGTTGAGGCTCTGCTAGTGTCTGACATCAGAGCAAAACAAAGAAGTACAGAGTTAGTCAAAGACAATGAGTTGCAGACAGTGATTCACAACATGCACAGTGGCTGGCCCAAGGGGTTTATCCCCAGCAGAACTGTTAATGAGTCGTAAGTATAATAATAATAATAATAATAATAATAATAATAATAATAATAATAATAATAATAATAATAATAATAATAATACATTTTATTTCAAGGCGCCGTTCTAGTCACTCAAGGACACCGCACAGACAATCAGTTAAAAACTATTAAAAACAGGCAGTATATACAAAACAAAAAGAACAATGCAATATAAGTAAAATGAAACAGTCAGCAGGGAGATAAATGATTACAAATGTTACACACAACCTTACCCTGTTACACAGAAATTAAACAGAACACAGGGATACAGACAAAACTGGAGAACATGAAAAGGAAACAGAAACGTTAGGACAGCTGAATTAAATATCTCAGTCCACACGTCAAGGATGATGTAGTACGAATCCAGGACCAGGGTGCGTGGAACAGAAAAGCAGCTATTCTCCAGGAGGTTGGACCTAGATCCTATGAAGTGAGGACTGAGGAAGGACACGTTGTCAGAAGGAACCGTTGCAGTCTTCTGAAAACAAAAGAAACTTTCACAGAGACTGAAAACGATTCTGATGGACTGAATACAGACACAGTGTCAAGCGTAAACACAGATGGACATTTGCAGGTGGACACAGGCAATGTTCAGTCAGACTTACCTGTTCTGAGGAGATCTGAGCGTCAGATCAAAAGACCTGATAGACTGGATTTGTAAGAGAATGGACTGAATATTCAAAGTTCACTGTTTAAAAAAAAGGAAAAAGAAAATGTATAAAATATTGTTTTGTGAAACTGAATGATTGTTAAAAAAAGCGTAAAACTGATATTGAAAGTAAGTCGCAGTATGTTAGATTCATGTTAAGCTCATAGCTTCAAAGAAAGAGGGATGTGTTGATATGCAGTGCAACTGATCAACTGCAGTTCTGAATATAACCACCAGGTGGACCTACCTAGTCATTGTAATGTTAGGTCAATGATATAAAAAAAAAGAGAAATAGCGATAGGAACAAGATAGCTAACACAGCAATGCATGTAATAGGATGTTGGTTACTCCAATAAAGTTGAGCACACTCTCATTGTTCATTTATCTAAGTTTATTCATTGAGTAATAAACAACACACAAGCAAGCATTTTACTGATGTTAATTCTTCCTAAATCTGCATAGGCCCACTAAAGTTTCCCCCTCACACCTGATTCAAATCAATGAGCTGTTAGCAGGCGCATATAGGTCTAATAGTCAAAAGCCAAACTTCAGGGTCCGTGTACCATTCGTTCTTTTGCATTTCAATTAAGAACGAAAAACAATAAAATGGGAAAACAGTTTGTGATTTCATTTTTCCATTTTAGTGTCAACCTCCTACTGTACGGTTCCAGGCATCCAAAAACTTAAACTGTTTGCATTCCTTTGCACGATTGCACTCTAACGAAAAACGAAAAACTGTCTACCTAGTCGGGGCGAAACACATAGGCCTATGCGGGTCGAATGCAATGCCATGTTAACAGAAACCATAGATTTTATTCTTGTTTTTCTGAAACATAGCGAACAACACACTAGAGTACTCATCACTGCTAAAATGTCACCGTTACACTTTGTTGACCGTAGGCTTTGTTTTTTTGTGAGAGAAGCGCCATCTCATGGTGATACCCTGGAATCGCATATGAATGGGCGTGTTTAGAATTACAATAGGAAAAGGAGGGGGGAACAGCCTTGGCTGGCGGCCGCATTGCATTCAGCATGGGGTGTTCAGCATATAACTACAGGGTGTAAGATGCTGGAAGGGAAAGCATACATGGAGTGACATAACCAAGTAGCAGGCATAGTGTACAGAAACATCTGTGCAGAGTGTGGGCTGGAGACCCAAAGGTCAAGGTGGGAATCACAGAAGGTTGCAGACCAAGCCAAGATCCTGTGGGACTTCTAGATGACAGAATGGTGATGGCGAACCAACCAGACATTAGTGGTGGTGGATAAGCAAGAGAACAAAGCTGTGGTGGTGGACATTGCAATGCCAACAATGGTAATAACAGTAAAAAGGAACACGAGAAACTGGAGAAATACCAGGGGCTGGAGAAGGCCTGGAAGGTGAAGGCATCAGTGGTACCCATGGTGATTGGAGCACTCGGGGCGGTAACCCCCAAACTGGAGGAGTGGTTACAGCAGATCCCAGGAAAATGCAGTAAAGGAACAGCAAAGATACTGTGCAGAATGCTCAAGTTCCCAGGCCTCTGGTAGAGGACCCAAGCTGGATGAGAGTGAGAGAGACCAACCACCTGCCACGCGAAAACCAGTCACATGTTGGCATTAGTGAAACTGAGATAATTGCATTTGAAAGTTTGTGATTTTATTTTATTTTATTTTATTTTTTTTGCAGAATGTGCTAGTGGAGATCATGAAGAAGCCACCCCATGTTTCAGATAACAGCATTGGCTGCTTAAAAAGCATACATTCTGTCTGTGAAATTGGCTTGTCTTTCAGAAAGAATCAGGGCGTGCATAAATTACCATACTGCCGCTGCGGACCAATCACATGACATTAGCACGCTTTTGTTTTCGTTTTTCGCCTATCAGCTGTGAGCGAACCTCGTGAATATGTAGCTGCATTTCAACAGGATTCGCAACTTAAAAAATCCGTAACTTTGACTGTAAATAAGATAAGACTTTATTGATCTCACAGGAGAAATTCACTTGCCACATTAGCTCCAGGCAATTTAGTGCAAAAGAAAGTTTGAACAGAAAGTGCATGCAGGCAAATAGTAATAATAATAAAAATAAAAATAACAAAATAAGAGAGTATAGAAAATATTGCACGTCTGGACTATATAGTGGAGTTATACAGTCTGATGGCGGTGGGAATGAAGGATCTGTGGTAATGCTCCCTCTTACACTGAGGGTGCCTCAATCGGCTGCTGAAGGAGCTGCTCAGCTCCTCTACAGTCCGGTGCAGGGGGTAAGAGGTGTCGTCCATGATAGATGTATGTTTGGCCAACACCCTCCTCTCAGCCACCTCCTCTACAGAGGACAGCCCAGGACAGAGCTGGCCCTCCTGACCAGCTTATTAAAAAATCCCATGACATGGTACTTCTTGATGCTTTTATATGGTGCCTTAAGGGTTCCCTAATACTGTAAATGAATCCTTCTTCAAAATCAAGACTCAAGTGCATGAGATAGCCCCATGAACACAGTCAGAGTCATAAATATCTCTCTCAAACACTTTATTATGGGCGTTGTTGCTTGAATGCAAATGAGGAGGACAGAGACAGAGACTCCGTTCTTTCCTGGATTAGCGGTGCGCTGTGCGCTGTCACCCACTTCCGCGTTTAAGCGCGAAGGAAGATATGAGACGCATTGCATTGAAAAATAAACACACAGAAAATAAAATTAAACCACTGCTGTTTCAGAGGTTCGGAGGCTCGGATAAAGGACATCCGAGCCTGGAAACACTCTTGCGTGCCTCCAGGCAAAAAAAAACGCATCTCGCATTGCATAGCTCGTTTGCGTTCCAAACTCTCTGAGTGTGAGTTCCAGTGACTGTGGGTAGACATCCAGACAGGGGTGGAAATTCATTTGGATTTTTCCCTGAGTGTGACGTCAGAAACTTGCCTTGTTCAGAATCACCCATTTGGGCTGTATTTTTTTCAAACGCAGAAAAGGATCGCAAATGCTCAGTTTACACATTCCGCAACTTTTAGCCATGGGATGGCCCCTAAACAGGGTAGGGGAGCTCACATTAACGTTCAAAAACCTCAGAAAGTGAATATTTCATGCCATGGGACCTTTAAGTCTTTTTCTGTCCCACCCTGTGCTGCTCGGGGCCCAGCAGACAACAGCGTAGAGGAGAGCAGGCCAACACAGAGTCGAAAAAAGTCTTGAGCAGAGGCCTGCACACTCCAAAGGACCGCAGTCTCCTCAGGAGGTGGAGGTGACTTTGGCCCTTCTTGTACAGGGCGTCGGTGTTGTGGGACCAGTCCAGTTTATTGTTGAGGTGAAGACCCAGGTACTGGAAACTGTCCACACTCTCTATAACCTGCCCCTGGATGTTCACTGGTGAGTGGGGTAGTGGTCTTCTCCTGAAGTCGATCACCATTTCCTTTGTCTTACTGGTGTTAAGGCACAGGTGGTTGCGCCAACACCAGTCCACAAAGTCCCTGATGACCGAGCGGTACTCCAGCTCGTTCCCCTCAGACACACAGCCCACAATGGCCGAGTCGTCAGAGAACTTCTGGAGATGCAGCCGTCTGTGTTGTATGTGAAGTCCGAGGTGTAGATGGTGAAGATGAAGGGTGATCGGACAGTTCCCTGGGGGTGCTGCAGACTACCACCTCTGACTCACAGCCGCGCAGCTGCACGTACTGTGGATGGTCAGTGAGGTTGTCGATGGTCCAGGCAGCGAGATGTCCTTTAATTCCTGCACCCTCCAGCTTCCCCCGCAGTATCGCCAGCCTGATGCTGTTGAGGGTGCTGGAGAAGTCAAAGAACATGACTCTCACAGCACTCCCAGCGGTCTCCAGGTGGGTGAGCGCCTGCTGCAGCTCCTACGTTTGGCTTGTAGGCAAACTGCAATGGGCCCAAGGTGGGGCTCAAAACAGAGTGGAGGTGACTGAGGACCACCCTCTCCATGGTCTTCATGAGGTGGGAAGTCAAGGTGACTGTTCCCTGGCTTTTGTTGTTTTGGGAACCGGGACCACACAGGAGGTCTTCCACCAGACGGGGACCCTCTCCAGGCTGAGGCTCAGGTTAAAGATGTAGCAGAGAACCTCACAGAGCTGGTCCGCACAGGTTCTCAGCAGCCTGGGGCAGATACCATTAGGTCCTGCAGATTTCCTCTGTTTCAGCCACCTTAGCTCACCTCGTCTGGTATCCTCCACTGGAGCTCCCGCTGGACCCTTTTCTGCTCCTCTCTGTCCCCTGGGTTGAAAGCCCTTTTCTTCTGGTTCAGGAGGGCTTTAAGCTCAGGGGTGACCCAGGGGTGATTGTTGGAGAAACACCATACCGGTTGTTACAGTGTTCCCCATGCAGAAGTTGATGTAGTCCATGATGCAGTGGGTCAGGCCGTTGATGTCGTCTCCATAAGAGCCACTGAACATGTCCCAGTCTGTGTTCTGGAAACAGTCCTGGAAAAGCAAATGCTACATAAGAAGGAAGGAGTCTCTCCTCGAGACACGGGACACATTCGGGACATGTTTGGGACACATCCGTTTCTCCGAAGTTTATGTACAGAATGCGAATGACCGTGGGTACGCGAATAATCGGACAACAAGGCAAACAATGAGACAAATAAGTGTACCCGATGATGTTTGCAGGAACACATTTACTTTATAGACTTTAGGACATGTTTAAATACTAATTCAGCTTAGCTTAATGTCATGTAAATTAGTTCTGAAGGCCTGGACAAGAGAATCTTTAATGTGTTTTTTCTCAGCTCGTCGATTTCACAAAGTGCTGCTTTCAAATGGCCACAAATTCTTCAAATGTTCTCAGAGTTCCATGTGTAAGGCACTGTTGGAAAGCTTAGAATCTACACTTTCAGAATCTGTGAATAACTCTAAACGCCTCCGGGACGACTTGTGTCTGTTTTTCCCGTGGCCAGGCACATATACACTGTATATATAAGTATTTTCTTTACTACATAATTCCATGTATCTTGCTTCATACATTTGATGTCTTCTGTGTGTATATAAAATGTAGCAAGTAGTAAAAATAACAATAAGATAAGATGTGTCCAAACTTCCAAGGATTTATGTCATAGGGATCTGATATTTTGTCCCATCAGTGTGTATACAGATGTCCCCACACTGTGACAAATCCCCGTCTTCTGCCTTTACCTGTGTGTGTCAGAGGAGCGGAGCTGGGGGAGGGGAGCCAGAGGGGGCCCCAGGGTCAGCTCCAGGCCTGTACCATTAAACCTGCACACACCAACAATCTGATTCACTCACTATGATTGACATCTCCATGGGAACGTATTTATTTCATATGTATGCACACTACAGGACACTTTCTAGAATGTCGTATCTTATTGATTTGCAGTGACATCATGCTGGGGTGCACCGCATGTATGTCTAAGGAGGAATTTTCAGCAGATACCATGGTGACATAATGGCCACATTAGAAAACACAGCCTCATCTTTTTTTTTTAGATCAAGTTAAACAACACATTTTCAGGTGCCTGTGATCAGTCCGAGCATTCATAATCTTGTTTAGGTTCGATTTTCAACAAAAAGGTGAGCTTTGGGTAATATTATTATTATTATTATTATTATTATTATTATTATTATTATTATTATTATTATTATTCAGTTTTATATAGCGCGTATCTGGACACTCTTTACAGTTTGTTGTTCATTCACTCCATACCCAGTGGTGATAAGCTACTATTGTAGCCAGAGCTGCCCTGGTGCAGACTGATGGAAGCGAGGCTGTCAATTTGCGCCATTGGCCCCTCACCACCACCAACACTCACGCACACACCACTTTAATACTAGGCAATGTGGGTGAAGTGCCTTACCTAAGGACACAACAACAGTTTTTGCCACTGGTGACCCACTGTGGCACCTGATTTTCCCAGTGGTCTCCCATCCAAGTACTAACCAGGCCCTGCCTTGCTTATGACCGTAATGACCGAAAGGACAAGATCGCAAATACAAGCAGCCGAAATAGGTTTCCTCTGCAGAGTGGCTGGGCACTCTCTTAGAGATAAGGTGAGGAGCTCACTCACATGGGAGGCTCAGAGTAGAACCGCTGCTCCGCCATGTTGAGACAAGCCAGCTAAGGTGGCTCGGGCATCTGTTCCGGATGCCTCCTGTTCCGGGCATGTCCCACTGGGAGGAGGCCCCGGACAAGACCCAGGACACGCTGAAGGGACTATGTCTCTCAGCTGGCCTGGAAACACCTTGGGGTCCCCCCAGAGGAGCTGCAGGAAGTGTCCGGTGAAGGAAGTCTGGGAGTCCCTGCCTAGACTGCTGCCCCCGTGACCCAGTCCTAGATAAGCGAAAAATGGATGGATGGATGGTGAGAGGGACTAACTGAAATATCGTTGGCTAATGCTCGCTAGATTGTGACTGTAATTCTATTTAAGAGAGAGGTATTTAACAGCACAAATCAGCTCAGTTCCAGCTAAGTCAGTTCTTTATGGTCAGTCTTAGGTCGTTTTCACACCTGCCTTGTTTGGTTCGTTTAAAACGAACCAGAGTTCATTTGCTCCTTTGATTCTGACCTTTTGGGCTGGTGTGAATAAAAACCAAAAGTCTCGATCCGGAGCAAACAAGCGAACCGAGACCACCTAAAAAATTCGGTCTCGGTCCGGTTCCATACGAACTCTGGTGCGGTTCGTTTGAGGTGAGAATGCAGACCGGACTCGATCCGACGCAAGTTGGCTTTTTGTACTTAACGAGCTCCCGTCGTATGTCGAGCATTATGGGAAACCGAGGCTGACGAAACTAAACGAAACGAAACTTACGCTTACGCTTACTTACGTTGTGCGTGAAGAGCAAGAGTCAGAACTTGAGTCAGAACTTGATGCGCGCACGAGCGCTGTTGTCCGTTGTCGTCTTGCCCTGTGTCTTCGTCGTTTGGAAATTGATTGTAAAATAGTGTAAACCTCACGATGCTGCTCAAACATTTGTGAGAACTGTAAAAACTGAGCAAACCATATCGCTAAGGCTAGATTGAAAACAGCACGTAACACAGTTATTCTCCTCCTTCCGGGTTTGGACACGGCGTTTGGACAGGGCTCATTTTTGTCCAACAGCTGAGCGACCTCAGCACACGTGCTTTTGTTTATAGATGTTAGTTCGCTTGGGGAAAAACTGCCGTGTGAAAGCGAACCGCACCAAAATAAAAAAAATAAAAAAACATTTGGTCCGGACCAAAGCAAGTGAACTATCTGACTTTCCTGGTGTGAAAACAACCTTAGACGTTAATCAGATCTTTGTGTTAAGAAAGGTCTGATTAAAATCTAACTTGAGTAGCAGAGATTTAGTCTGAGCAGTGCCTCTAGTTAGCTAATATAGATGACAACAACATCTGTCATTGCCCGATTTGGCATAGTTTTTAAAACTTTGTCACAATATAGTAACTGATCTGAGAACATTTTAATCATATTGAGTCTTGGAATATAAACACTTTTAGTGATGAATGTAAAAGTCTGACAACAGCTGCCTTTGATAATTCTGGTCAAATAGCATTGTTTTAATTTCTGTTTCTCAGAATAAACTCTGTGAATGAATTTGCAACTTTTATGTAGATTTGTGTTTAAGCTTAGATCAGAGCGCGTCCTTTTAGGTTTAAATCAAATGGATTTCAGCATTGAACCTGGGAAGTCAAATAAGAGAGTCATGTGAAGCTCATTCTGATTTCTGATTGGATAAATTGTCTTGAGAATCAATCACCAAATTACAACAACTTGACAGTTATGTGCAGTGTTTGCAATTAAGAATTAATCAATATTAAATTGCAAGCAGTACATATGATTTGTACATGTTTACCTCATATCTGGGGACATGGGGGTGGGATAGAGATTGGGATTGTGATGCCAAAGAGAGTTTGTGGTAAACCTGAGCAGATTGTAAAAGCCTAAATACAAAGGGCTGTAGTTGTAGGCAGTGTGTGTTATAAAGGGTCTGCCAACTGTGACCTACTGACAGTGAGCTTGAAGAGGGGCTATTACACTTCTGTGTAATAGCTGCTAACACATAATATATTTAGATCACCAAGTTACCATTTATGCTGTGAAAATGCTAAATTCACCAAAAACAAGATATTGACATGTTTAATAAGTTTCAGTTTTGTTTTTCATGCTCTGAGACCAGAGTACAGCTAACCATGAGGAGGGTTTGAATAGGGCCACTAAATCACTCAAACTTGCATGGATGATATAAACCTCTCCAGGCATGTTTCTGATGGGGGAACAGTGTTCTAACATGATAAAAAAAAAAGCTTCAAAAAGTAAATTTAGCATAATACTCCCTTGTTTCAAGGTCCCATGACATGGTACTTCTTGATGCTTTTATATGGTGCCTTAATGGTTCCCTAATACTGTAAATTAATCCCTCTTCAAAATCAACACTCAGTGCATGAGAAAGACACATACCACAGACATGGTAAAAAATATCTCTCTCTGAACACCTCATTATGGGCGTTGCTGCTTGAATGCAAATGAGAAGGACAGAGATAGGTTAGAGGAGCGGGTGGGAGGGGGCCAAATTCGCCGCTGGTTCCTTGTTTTAGCAGTGCGCTGGTGTGCTGGCCCCACTTCTGCGTTTTAAGCGCGGAGGAAGAAAGGAGCGGCATTTCAATGAAAAAAACAAATTTTCACAGAAAATAAACTTAAACCACTGCTGTTTCAGATGTCCACAGGCTCAGATAAAGGACTTCCGAGCCTAGAAACACTCACACGTGGCTCCAGGCAAATAAAAAAAACGCATTTCGCATTGCGTAGCTCATTTGCGGTCCAAACTCTCTGGGCGTGATTTACAGAGACGGTGGGTAGACATCCAGACGGGGGGTGGAGCTGCATTTTTTGATGTGACGTCACATAGTTGCCTTGTTCAGAATTGCCCGTTTGAGCTGTGTTTTTTTCTAACGCAGAAAAGGACAGCAAATGCTCAGTTTAGGCATTTTGCAACTTTTAGCCATGGGGGGGCCCTAAACAGGATAGGGGAGCTCACATTAATGTTCAAAACCTCAGAAAGTGAAAATTCATGCCATGGGACCTTTAATGTATCAACTTCATTCCACCTCACACCTGCAGGCCATGGCTGAAATTCAAGAAACATCTGTGTTCACATGAGGAGGGTCAGTCTGCAGCTTGGGTGTCCTAGATGTGCCACAGAAACTCCCCCAATGGGCATTCCTGTAGTGTATAATCAACCAGTCAGGAACTCGCACACACTCACACTCGCAGCAACTGGCACTCTTCCGCTTTCCGGTTTCTTTCAATCCTAAGTCGGTAAAATGTTTCAATATCATTTATCTCATGGGAGATTATGTCCATAAGTATCATTAATTTGTACAGTTTGATCAATTCCAGCGTCATGTTAAATGTTCATAAACACTGTCAACAATGTGATTAGAGCCTCTCTGGTGAGAACAAAAGCACCAAGTTAACAAGTTGGTTAGCGATAGCCTGGCAAGAGACTTTGATAGGCTGTGTAGCCATAGTTCTACAGCTAGACAGGGGTTAATGTTTATTTTTTATGTTTATGTACACATACTTAGTATCTTAATTGGTTGGGAATGGGAAATTGCATAGAAACCAACAAAGTTGCTAAGTCAGCAACTATGCTTTCAGGAAACTCACCACACGGAGGAATAGATTGTTTTATTTCAATGATTGCTTAGAGTAAGTTAAATACTGACAAAACTAGGCATCGTGTTTTTGTCACGTATCACAATACACATTTGTTTCTTTCCATCTAAATGTCATTCAAAGTGAAGATGTAAAGCACATTAAGCATCCGTGTTGCTTGTTTGTTTAACACATTAACGCAGCAAATTCAAGCAGCAGTAAGTAAGATGGTATAAGAATACATTTGAGTTTGGTCACTGTTCTCCATATGTCTTCCTTTCACTGTAGTTCCATTGTTCAACACTGCCCAGCGGTCAGAAGCTGCTGTTACAAAGATGCCAGGACCAGGGGGGCAGACTGCTCTACTGCCCTTTCTGTCCACAGTACAAGGGTGACTATTGATTGATAAGCCTTTGTTGTTAGGCACAGGTACATACACATAAAATCATGTTTACACACTATAAGCAAAACACATGCATACACAGAGAGAAGTATTCAAGTAACGCACAGTCCACAGTCTGCATCACAATCACAAGTGTTCATCTACTATTGCACATTGCCTCATTACCTCATGTACTGCACACAGCCTACAACATACTGCATATCCTATATCATGGCCTTCCTTTAAATATTGTCCCATCAGTATAGTGTGAGCTTTCAGAAAGGGATCGGAAGGGCATAGACTCAAGATTGAGGTTATTAGCATTTAATGTTGAATTAGGCAGATATACAAACGTAATAATGGCATCTCTTCAGTTGTCACATCGTCCACACACGAACATGTCCCCTCGGCCCACCCACACAGAGAACTGACCACTGTGCCCACCTATATAGTGGTAGCTATGCTGAGCTATGCAGTGTCCAAATTTACTGCCTATCGTTCCCATCCTTGTAAGGGGATCTGTAGAGTAGCTCCCAGAAGTTAACCAATAATAGACGAGTTAGCCAAAAGTTGAAGTTAGCCGATAGTTGATGGATGCGAGCAGGTGATGTACTCATCATAGCTTATGTAAACATATTGAGTTACACCTACGCTACTTACACAATACTAAGTTGAAAAACATACAGGAAAACTAGATAAAAGGTCATACAGTATACTTGTACACAGCGAGATTACAGTATACATATGTAAATATACATGTATCAAATAATGAAATCCCACAATAGTAAATGAATTAATTAATTAATGCAGACACTAAACACACACACATAAACACACACATAGACCACATGTGCCTCTACCAATTAGGTGTCATAAGATTCTCCCCATCTATGTTATACAAAATCCACAAATCTGCATCACTTAAATATAAGCCCTTATAGTTATAAAGAGTTTATTCTATATTGCACACTAACTCATGTATTGTACACAGCCTGCCACGTATATTGCACTGTGCCTTATGTTTTTCCTTTTTGTCCATGTTTTTCTTGTGTGTGTGTACTGATGGTGTGTTATTCTTCAAATAAAAAAGAGAAATGTGACACAAACATTTTTATTTAAATAAAGTTCAATTATGTTTACTACATGAAATAAATGGTCTTTGCGTATTTATTGAAAATATCCACATTCAGCCAAGTATTAGTGTATGTAAACTATGTGAACTATGTGTGAACTATGCTGTCTGATTGTAACTCTGATTGATACTTTCATTTTAATCAAATTTGCTCAATGCCCAGGTGATATTAAAATTAATACTTCAAGTCAGCTGTTGTTGGAATATACAGAGGAAATATTATGAAATGTCATTGTCAGATGCAAAGACAGGCCTAGGCCTAATAGATGTTGGCCTGTGACATTCAGTGAAAGGTGTAAGGTTAGGTTTGTGGGTCGGTGCATTGTGGAGATTAATTAAAGTCCTGAATGCAAAGCAGAATCTGACCCACAGATTGACAGTTATGTTTCCCCTGCTTATCTGTGACTGATGAATGTAACAGGAAAACAGTACTGCAATATTGTCATGGCGGCACGGTGGCTGAGTGGGTAGCACTCATGCTTCACAGCAAGAAGGTTCCGGGTTCGATCCCCAGGTCACCCGAGCCTTTCTGTGTGGAGTTTGCATGTTCTCCCCGGAGTTTCCTCTGGGCACTCCGGTTTCCCCCACCAACCCAAAACATGCACCATAGGTACCTCCAGCTTTGGTCCTGACCAAGCCGAAGCAAGAAGATCATGGAGATGGTCCCCGGGCGCAGTAATGTGCTGCTCACTGCTCCTGATAACAGGATGGGTTAAATGCAGAACTGGAATTTCCCCATTGTGGGACTAATAAAGGCATAGCTTATAGCTTACAAAATACTGCATTGTGCAGTATGCCCAAGTACAGTGGTAACACTAGTATTTGTTATGAATGCAGTTCATAATGATTGTACTTGATTGCTCTGTGTTGGAAATGCTTTTTGTAAGGGGACATGTAAACTATTTGATAAGTAAAACAATGCAATGCACAACCCAACATTTTACTGTGATGTTCGGTAGCGGGCTTAGTGTTAAAAGTAAAGTTCTTGCTTTTCTACTCGGAGCATTGCTTTTTTACTCGGAGCAATGCTAACGCAATGTAGAACTCTTATTTTGACATATATGTTAGACCGGATGTTGTTGGAAACGGAAGTTGTTCCCGTTTAGGGATGGGAGGTGTTCCCGTTTAGGGAAGAAATGCCCATTTATGTTCCGCAGACCGACGATATTGGTTCACATGGCAGTAGTTTGTACACCAGAGCTGGGCGTTTCTTCACTACTTCTGCCAGTTTCTTAGTAGCTCTGATCAGCATCCAGTTTTCTTGGTCTTTCCTGCTTCAGCATCAGTTTGTGCAGTCCATGAGCCGCACTGCTGCTGCCTTCAAACTCATCCTGCATTGTGTGAGTCTGGGCTGCATCCCATTTCTGATCACCAAACTGCTCCATTAACCTCCTTCTCAGAGCTGTCCATTCATTAGGAGAACAGCTGTGAGGTGGTGACCGTCTCATCAAGAACAAGTGACAGGAGTATGTGATTGGGTGGGACACAGTGATAAACTCACACAATCCCAGCTTTGAAAATTAAACTTAACTTGATTTTGTACTGACGTCAACAGGTTGTACATGCTAATGAAGCGTCTACATTTTACACTGCGAAACTAAATCCAGTGTATTTACATATCTGGAGTCCTAATCACATAAATAAAATACACTTTTAAAGAACAGGAATATTTCTGACAATAAACATTAGCTCTGCTAATGCGACTCGCTTGTTTACTGTTAAGTCTAAGCTCAAACAAAAATGCTTCCAGAGACCAATAGAAGAAATACATCAGTAGGACACTAGAAGTGCAGCAGTGGTCACACTGGTGGGAAGAGTTTAGACAGAGACCTTCTCCTTCCTTCCTTCCTTCCTTCCTTCCTTCCTTCCTTCCTTCCTTCCTTCCTTCCTTCCTTCCTTCCTTCCTTCCTTCCTTCCTTCCTTCCTTCCTTCCTTCCTTCCTTCCTTCCTTCCTTCCTTCCTTCCTTCCTTCCTTCTTCATAGAGCCACATGTTGGAAACATGTTGAGGCCAACTATGATGGCTACATATTTTATTTAAAAAATGAAAAAACAAAACACATTTTTATGACAATTCATGTTCCAGTTCATAGAAAAAGGACCAGCCTCACAAAGGCCTACTAGACCTGTAGAAAATTTCAGAACCTTAAAGGCAAATTAACGTTTTTTTACAATCTGAGCCTTCTTTCGGCAATAAAACAAGTAGTTTTACTCACCCATAGCATTTTTCTGTCAATTGGAGCAGTATCGCAGAACTTATGTTGAGCCGTTCTGTTCTACTAATGATCCCGTATCCGTTAACATGGTGCTGTATCATTTGCTCGGGGCATTACTTTGCGGTGTCCAAATAACACAAACTTTAGCACTTTTCAAATCATAGAAGCCCGATGTCTTAATGTAAGAAATCGTTTGAAGCAAAAGTGGCCTGTAATCCGAGATTTAGCCATAGTTTCGAGTAGATGAGGACGCCAGTGCGCATGCGCGGAGTGCTGCTAGGCCCCAAACATGAAACGCAAAGCTGAAAACTATGGATAAATCTCGGATTACAGGCCACTTTTGCTTCAAACGATTTCTTACATTAAGACATCGGGCTTCTATGATTTGAAAAGTGCTAAAGTTTGTGTTATTTGGAGACCGCAAAGTAATGCCCCGAAAACAAATGCTAATGGTTACGCTACAACATAACTTTCTTCAAACAGCTCCAAATGACACGAACGTGATATGGGTGAGTCAAACGACTTGTTTTATTACCGAAAGAAGGCTCAGATTGTAAAATAACGTTACTTTGCCTTTAAGCTGTCATGATCCTCCTGGGTTCTCCCCCTGTTCTCCCCCTCCCTCCTGTGTTTCTGTCTACTCACCTGGAAGGAGCCATGTACTCCACACCTGCAGCAGTCAACTACTCACTCACCTGTGGTCCATCTACAATCAAGTCCTGCTACAAGAACCAGTTCACCCAACACTCCCTGCCAGTTCGTCAGTTTACACACAGGGGTAACTTGTCTCCTGAGGGGTATTCCACGAACGTGGCTAAACTTAGCGGCGACTAAGTGCTAAGTTCTCGCCTGGCTGAGACACAACTTAGACAAAAGCCTGAACCTGTTCCACAAACGCATTTCAGCTGCGCCTAATCAGAGCTAAGCTCAGTCTGGCCTAATCAGGCCGGGCCACCGCGCGTGCACGGGGTAAATAAGAAGCCCTGAACAAGTGACTGTCGAAAACGCGATCATGTCGAAGATTCGGGACGATTATTTCGGCGCCTCAGAACAGAAGTTGCTTTTGGAACTCTACAACACATTTGCAATAACCAAGGCCAGAGACATGGCGTGGTAGAAGATCACCGAGCGCATAAATACGTAAATTGAGTCCTATAACAGTGCTGGAGGTTGAGTTTTTTTAAGTATGTTTTTCACCATTGATGTCAACGTTGATCTGTGGTGCAGGGGGAAAGTTACAGTCTGGGGTGTGGGAGATTGTGTGTTCGATTCTCAGAGAGGACAGTTCATGTCATAAATATTATATATTTGTAGAGCAGTCTTGTCAGTTGTAATTTATTTTTACTGTGTAAAAGTATTTGCTCCAACTAATACGTTAAATTGTGTTATCTTGTCTTTGAGCAGGAATAATGTGAAGAGGACTGTTTTGCAGGTAAAGACAAAGCATAAAAACATTTTGCAGAGTGGTAAGTAGGCTAATATTATTATTCAGTGAAATTAGTAATACTGTTGAAATGGTACCTTAATTTAATTTAAAATGAACAGTAGCTACCAAGCCACAGGAGGTGGGAGCCCTCCCAAAATCTTTCACCTGCAGAGGAGCTGGCACTGGCCCTAAACCGGGGTCGCCCACTGGTGGAGGTAATTGAAGTAGGGACCCCATCAAAGATCCTTCCTGCGAGTTCTTGTGAAGAGTATATTCAAGGTATTCTCTAGGCTAATGCTTGCCTCAGCTGTGATCCAAGCATTTGTGTATTTTAATAGTATGCTTGTGTTGTAGTTGCTGAAGATGGCGTACACTTGGACCCTCCTCAGCAGTCCTCCAGCAGTGCCTTGCCTGACCCTCAGCAGTCCTCCAGCAGTGGTCTCACACCAGAATGTCATACATAATGTCTTTTATTGTTTTATGCCTATTGATGGAAATTGATAAATAGGATTTCATTAAAGAGACTTGCACAGCATCTCTGAAGCAAATTTGTTGAATCATTGAAATGTTGCATCATGGAGTGTGCCTGTTATTTGGCTACATTTTGTTTTAAAAGTAAAGGTTTACCTGTAACTGTATTCTTTGATAGAGATGTCACATAAAATATAAAGTGTCAAGTGAGAGTGATGTTAGGCCCAACTGATATAATTTATGTGATGATAACAATAATTGTAGGTTAAATTCATTTCCATTTCTGTAATATGTTGCAAATATAAATGCGTGAAAATTTAACTTGGGCATCAATAGGTCAATAGCAGGAATCAAACCCAGGTCACCCATATGAGAGTCAAAGCACATAACCACTTGACCAAAGCCTTTCTCTAAGATACCTCTGGAATTCTATATGTTAATGTCGTAAAGACAGCGGTTCAAAAGCATATATTTAGATTACCGGAGATTTGTCAAGAACCAAGAACGTAAGGTAATTTCTTTTTTTGCTGATATTGTTTTCGGACAACACAGATACTCATGCGGGAGGTGTGCGGAACTGTTTGACAGGTACGTATTCTCTGCGACACGGCCTGACTAAGCCACAACTTTAGCCTGCCCGCGACCAGACTATCTGCTAAGACCATGTTGCCCCAGTAACTCAGCGGGAACTAAGTTTAGCGAGCGTTGTGGAACCGAACTCTCACTTAAACTAGCGCCAACTGATGAATAAAGCCGGGCTTTGCGCTTAGTAGCTTTCGTGGAATACCCCTCTGGCTAACAACCTTTTTGATAACCTCTGCTTGCTCTGTGGATTTTTTGTGAACTTCATTTATTTTTCCCTGTTTACAGTTTACCCTGGACCTCTACCTGCTTCCATTCTGCTCTTCATCTGGGAATCACATCACCACTCCGCACCTCCTGGCTCCCCAGCCCGATACCTACCAGCTCCTTCAACCCCCCCCCCCCCCTTCCCAGACTGATACCTGCTCCTCCTCTTTGAAAATAAATTGTTTAAACTTTTTTTGGTGTCTTCTGCTTTTGGGTCCAACTAACCCAGGGGTCGGCAACCCGCAGCTCCGGAGCCGCATGTGGCTCTTTGATCCCTCTGATGCGGCTCAGTACAGTGGTCCCTCGTTTATTGTGGGGGTTACATTGTAAAAATAACCCGCGATAGGCTAAATCCGTGAAGTAGTCAGCTTTATATTGCGTGTATAAATATGCGTGTATTTCACAGTTCCTCTGACAGAGGCGCCTGGCGCCGCTGTGCTGTTGGCGGATTTTGTTGTAGTGAGAACGCTTCCGTGCGCTCTCAGGACTGGTTCCATCGCCTGGACTCCAGGTTCCACCATTTCATTCTGCGGAAACACTGCCGCTACTTCCCAATGAGCATTAACCACCCGGAGAAGTGTGCGTGCGGACATGTGCACCTGCTCATCGTGGTCAAATCCGTGACAGAGCATGACCGGCGCGACTGGCCCCAGGTGAGACGCACGGCCGTGGCCCTTCTGGCATGTGCCCAAATGCCAGACCGCTCAGTCCTCACTGCTTCAGAGTCACACTGCTCGTGATCAAACATTTAAATAAATTTGGCAAACTGAACTCATTCTGTACAGTACAGGAGACATGGCACGGAGGAGAATGACTGACAAATCAGCAAAGGTCTACAGTCCCTTAGCCAATCGGGATGCAGAACACAATGTGCGTTGATTTAAAAAAATAAAATAAAAAATAAAAAATCAGCGAAACAGCGAGGGACCACTGTATTTAATTAAAATATATTTTATTTTAGTTTGTTCATTTTCAAAATATAATTCTATGGCACAAAGGTAAAAAAAAAAAAAAAAAAAAAGTTCAAAAGGGTTTTGTGGCTCCCAGTGTTTTCTTTACTGTGTGAAACGGGTCCAAATGGCTCTTTGAGTGATAAAGGTTGCTGACCCCTGGACTAACCCCTGTGACATAAGGTGCCCAACCAGCATTGTTGAAGATAAACAATCGTACCATCCTGCCCACACCATTAGTTTTGCAGTGGGTTGCCTTTCCACAGGCTGGAAACTGTGGTGGAAATACATTTCTCAATGATAACAGGAGAAGTTCAATTTGTCAACTGGACCAAGTTTGTTTGGTTGAAAACGTTTCGCCGCTCATCCGAGAGGCTTCGTCAGCTCTAATAAGAATACTGGTAAGACACTTGCTTATATCTTGCTGTAGGGATGAGCTACCTAGCTAACTACTTTCCGGAACTATCTCATTGGTTTCGGTCTTTTGTTTCTCTGGCGTCTAGCTTAACGATCCCTATTAATCCCTACACGCCTGCTTTTTCACCCCTCTGGCCCTGACCTGGCTAGCCCCATTGTTTCCCTGTTTGTTTGATCTAGGCTTAATAATGGAATTGTAGATGGGATGCAAATTATATCTTAAGCCACCATTTCTGTTCAGAGAAGGATTCTCTTTTTTGACAAAAATAGCCTCTTTAACTCCCCTCTCAAACCAATTCTTTTCCCTGGCTAAGATCTGAACCTCACTGTCCTCAAAAGAATGTCCCGTGGCTTCTAGGTGAAGATATACGGCAGAAGGTCTACTCCATTCAGTGTAGTGAAGACTGCAGTGAGCGCTATATTGGAGAAACCAAGCAGCCACTTCACAAGAGGATGTACCAACACAGACGGGCGTGCCAGAGTGGACCGTCTTCTGCCGTATATCTTCACCTAGAAGCCACGGGACATTCTTTTGAGGACAGTGAGGTTCAGATCTTAGCCAGGGAAAAGAATTGGTTTGAGAGGGGAGTTAAAGAGGCTATTTTTGTCAAAAAAGAGAATCCTTCTCTGAACAGAAATGGTGGCTTAAGATATAATTTGCATCCCATCTACAATTCCATTATTAAGCCTAGATCAAACAAACAGGGAAACAATGGGGCTAGCCAGGTCAGGGCCAGAGGGGTGAAAAAGCAGGCGTGTAGGGATGAATAGGGATCGTTAAGCTAGACGCCAGAGAAACAAAAGACCGAAACCAATGAGATAGGTCCGGAAAGTAGTTAGCTAGGTAGCTCCTCCCTACAGCAAGATATAAGCAAGTGTCTTACCAGTATTCTTATTAGAGCTGACGAAGCCTCTCGGATGAGCGGCGAAACGTTTTCAACCAAACAAACTTGGTCCAGTTGACAAATTGAACTTCTCCTGTTATCATGGATTCTACCTGGACGACTGAGGGACTTTTCATACATTTCTCAATGGAACAGATTTTATGTGACGCTAGGTTGGAACAATATGTCGGGACTCAAGTGCATGACAGAGATATTCTGAACAGGCATCGGAATGCACTGTGGACAGCATTAAGGGGGCGCTATCCGACAAGAATTCAACCTGACAGTATTGTCACAATCCCCATCAAAGATGAGGGAAGCCCTCAGGCCTATGTCCACAACACACGCAAAGAGTGGACAAGGCAAACAGGGTCGTCCGGGACAAGACATCTTTCATCAAACGGCATTGAGAAAGTGCATTGTTGAAGGACTGCCACAAGCGGTGCAAAACAAGTTAAATGAGGCAGTTGGACTTTATAGTATGTCATTTCAATTGTTTATCGACCATGATGCGGTGATGAAGGAGAGAGTAAAGAAACTGTGCCAGAAGCAAGCAGATGAGGAAGCCATGAGGAAATTGACACAGCAACAACTGAAGGTCCAAGCCATGGTTTCGCCAGCCACAGTCACTGCGGCACCACAAGCTCCGCAGCCTCCGCAGGGGCCACCACAGTCGGGGAACATGTGTCCACAAGTCATATACAGTGGTACCTCACCTTACGAAATTAATTCGTTCCAGAAGTGGTTTCGTAACGTGAATTTTTCGTTAAGTTGAGTAGCTATTTGAATGGAAAACTCCTGATTCGTTCCAAGGTTGTTGTTTTTTTTAATAGTGTAACATTGTGTTCTGCGTCCTGATTGGCTAAGAGTCTGTAGACCTAGGACTAAACCTGGAATAAACCAGGTCTAGACCAGAACTAAACCAGGTCTAGACCAGGTCTAAACCTGGACTGGACCTGGACTAAACCAGGACTGGACCAGGTCTAGACCTGGACTAAACCAGGATTAAATCACCCCGTGTGGCTCTTTGCTGATTTCGTGCGGCTCTTGCGTTCGTTAGTGCGTGTTCGGTTTGTGGCTTGAGGACGCGGTCCCAAGGGGGAGGCATGGTCCGGGGGGGGGGCGAGCTTCTCTGCAGCTGGGAGAGAGAGGGAGGGGTGTAATTTGGAAATATTGCGGAGGTGAAAAAAGGAGGTTTTGGAAATCTGATTAATGTGGTTATTGAATGTGAGCTGAGGGTCAATTTTGACCCCCAGGTTGGTAACTGAGGGAGAGAGGGAAATGGTGTGGCCAGCAAATGAAACAGAGGTGATGGGGGAGGAACGGAGTTGATGTGGGGTGCCAATCTGAATGGCTTCAGTTTTGAGACTGTTCAGCTGCAGGAAATTTTGGCTCATCCATGCCTTTATCTCCTCTCTCTGGCTCTCTGATCACAAAAGGAAACAGAGCAGCTGACAAAGCAGCTAAACATGCTGCAGCAGTAAGAGAAGAAACTATTATGGTGACTCATATGGTGGACATAGAAGACCAAATGTCCCTGAAAGATATGTTACTGTTACAGGAGGAGGCACCAGAGGCTGTAGGCACCAGAGAAACTGCTATGGGCTCAAAAAGGAGCCTCAAAAGACATGGAGGGATTGTGGAGAAATCACAAAGGGCTTGTTGTAGCCCCTAATAGGGTATTACCATTAATGATAGGAGAGGCGCATGGAGTGAGTCATGAATCACGAAGCGAGGTAATGAGAAAAATAAAACAATGGAATTTTTGGGCACCAACACTACAGCAACATGTAGATAGTGTACTTAGCCGTTGTGACACATGTTTAAAAAGCAACATAAGGAGGGGAGAAACTCCGCCAGCAGGGCATATTCTGGCACCAGAGGGACCGTTTATGCATCTGGCAATGGATTTTGTAGACATGGTTAGACCAGTGCAAGGGAAAAGATACATATTGGTTGTAGTTGACAGATTTAGTAGATGGGTTGAGGCAATACCATCGAAACACAAAAATGCAGACACAGTAGCAAAATTCCTGTGTAGGGAAGTTATACCTTGATTTGGCATCCCGGCAAGAATAAGTTCAGATAATGGTAAAGAATTTGTAGATAAGACCATAAAATGTGTCTTACAAAAGCTGCATGTTAAACAAAGACTGTCCTGCGTCTATTCTCCATGGGCGAATGGTATGGTGGAGAGGGCTAATGGTGAAATGGTGAATGGTGAAAAATAAACTGCTAAAAATTTGCATGTGCACGGGATTGAATTGGGTTGACGCGCTTCCACTTGCATTGATGGCATACAGAGCAAGTGCTAACAGAACACTAAAATTGTCACCTCATGAAGCGTTGACAGGTTGTGTTATGCCAAAACCTGTGTATAAAACTGCAAAGGGCCCACCGTTGGATATTCTGGTAAATGATATGAAAGCATATGTGTGTGTATTTGCAGGAAAAAGGAGACCAGGAGGAAAAACCGAAAGTAAAACCAGGTGCATTGGTGTATGTGAAGGTCTTCAGGAGGAAGTGGGACGTACCAAGGAGAGAAGGACCATACGAGGTGACTAGAGCGACGTCAACTGCAGTCCAAGTGAAAGGTTCGACTACTTGGTACCATTTAAATCATTGTGTGAAAGTTAATTCTGACCTAGCAGAGACACTGGAGACCAAAGATAAAAAAGAAGAGTTCCAGGGAGAATTTCCCCTGGAAAGGGGGGGAAATGGTACTTCTGCCACTGCTTCTCCTGCTGGGGATGAGGTTGGTACAAATTGAATGCCAGCCAATGATGGAGGCTGCCAGGAGTGTACATGAGGGGAGACAGAAAAGGGCAGCTCCAATGGACTGGCCAACAGCAGACAAATGGGTCCGTACGTCAACAACATTTAAACACTAGAACAACAGGTGGACGGTGAAAATGCCTAAATGAATGGACTGACAATATCAGTATGTTCCAATTTCAGGTGGTGAAGGGGGAACATCAGAGATCACATCTCTGTGGGTTCACTTGGACCAGAGGGTGGTGTGAGTGCGGCGAACCGCCTCACTAGCCTCGGCCTCGGTGTTTCTTGAAGTTTCTTTCCGACGTGTCACATAATGTAAATAAAGGTAAGAATAGGTGAAAAAAGTGTGCAGTTAGGAATGCCAGTGGGATTGCCGTTGACACCTGTGGGACAATTCACATGTGTGGAAAGAATAGGTAGTACAGAAATAGGCAAAATTCCGTTAACTAAATGTCAATATAATTGGAAAGTGAATGAAGATTGTGTAAAAGCGACGCTTAAATGTGCATCCCAGACTAGGGAGGGAGTTTGGGTTCCATTTATCTACCGGCTTGTCCATATCAGAATCAGACAATTCCATTGGCCGATTATTATTGGTGGTGTGGTGGACTGAGACTATTTTCAGTACTTCCACAGAACTGGACTGGGAGGTGTGCCAGAGTGCAGATGATTCAGTAATTGTGTTTCCCTCTCTTGAGGAGTTCTTGTTATTCAAATGTGTTCATAATGTATCGCTGCTGTTACATCAGACCATGGACTTGAATGTTGTGTCTGTCGATGTGATGATATGATGAATTGACACCAACTGTAAAGCACACGACAGGGATTGCTCTGGATAGAGGGTCGTGGAGGAATTTTTCCCCAAATCTGGCCAATTAGGGGTTTTTCCCCATGTTCTGGATGGGTTTCCTCTGGGTACTCCGGTTTCCCCCATCAACCAAAAACATGCTCCAGGTAAAATCCTCCAGTTGAGGTCCTGACCAAGCCTAGCAATAAGATCATGGAGATGGGTCCCCAGGCGCCTGAAAGACGAGCTGCCCACTGCTCCTGAAGGATGGGTCAAATGCAGAGAAATAATTTCCCTACGGGGATGAATAAAGTCTGTCTTCTTCTTCTTCTCTTCTTCTTTTTCACCTCCACTGCATGCTATGGTGGTACAAATTGTGATGCTACACATTATTGTGATCACTTAAAGGGTATGGTTCCAGACTAGAGCCTGGAAAAAGGGGGAATGTGTGGTGGAAAAACATTTCCCAATTGCTAACCAGATGTTATTTGTCATAACACAGGATATATACTCTGAGGAGACGATGGGGATGGGAGACAGAGCTGACCTTCTGACCTTAATTAAAACATCAGGAGGTCAGACCTTGTCGCTCGTCTCTCGTCTTTCTGTGTCCTCTATAGGCTCATATAACAGTATTTATTACATGCATTTTTGTAATCACACATATTATTTTGGAATAAATATCACTTAAAACGTATTTCGGCCTCCGTTGGGTTTTTGAGAGCCACCACAAAACTTTCACACAAAGCTATAATATCCATAGTGCACCTTTAATAATATAATGAGCATGTGTCAGACTCTGGGCTATGCTTTGGATTGTGTGAGAGGAGCATTGCCAGCACAGGGAAAGCCTTCTCTAGGTGTGCTCTGGTCTCACACAGCTGCAGTCAAAGGGCACCTCTCCACACCATCTGTCACATCTGATTACGTCTAACAGCAAAGTGTGGAGAGCTTCATAAATGTGACTTTAATCAACACTTGAGCAGGAGGAGTTATTGTTAAAGACAAGATGAAAATAAGCACGCCAAAACTGGAAAGTGATTATACTGCCAACATCTCTGGTGTGTGTGTAACGATTGAAAGCTAGTTGGCGCGTTAATATAGTACGCTGCCTTAGGTGTGTTTTTGTATCACATAACATTTATTTCACTGTTTTTCAAATGCATAAATCAAACCTTGGAGAGTGCCTTCAGCTCTGTACATGCTTTACATTGTAACATTGCCCTCTCTGCCCTATATTCAAACCAACCATGTTTACCAAAGTCACAAGACTGTCATCACATTCAAAGGTGACAGATCAAGGTTCAATGTTTCTTTATTAGTCTCCACTAGGGAGAAATTTGACTTAGAGGTGAGGGAAGGTTGCAGTACAGACAGACAGAACGTGCAACCGGAGCCCTTCTCCATGTTGCCAGAAGAGCAGTGCCATCTTAAATAGAAGAGCATGAACAGAATAGAAAATGCAGATACAATATACAATCAATCACAAAAACATACGACAAAAACAATGTTATGCCTCATGTTAAACTGTCACGGTTTAACATGAGGCATCTTTTTTGTTTGGTTTACAATACGGGAGGGTGGGGAGGGGGCAAGAGTGAAATATAGACAATACTGATGAACTGAACTGACACTGAACTGGCAGAGTGTTTACAGATACGTGTCAGTGTGTTCTAGCCAACTGATATGATATCCTTTTGATTCATGATGAGCTGTGTTATCACAGCTGTGTGTCCTTGGAGTGTCCAGTGCAGCACAACATAGTCAAAACACAGCAATTCTGTTATTGTCGATTCTCTGTAAGAATGAATTAACCAGGGGAAAAATGCACATAATCAATACACTTTAGAACTCAGGCGAACGGACAATTAGTCAGAACCCTGGTACTGCCAGGTCCCCAACTTCATGTCACCATGCAGGGCTGTGAGACCTCTAGACATCTCCTCCTGGCACGTAGCAATGACTGTGCCACATTGTTTCTACACAGTTCCGTAAGCATGGGGTATCCACAGATTGAAGATGGTCCTCAAACTGTGTCACCTTCTGATGTAATACCTACACCAGGTCAGCAAAGGCTGCGCTGTGGTGTGATATCACAGCTGACAGCTTTGGAGACTCTTTGCTCACTGCCAGTTTTCCAATTTTCCAATAGATCAGGAACATCCCCAGGCCAATCATCAGATGTCCTGCCATCAAAAACCCAAATAAGTAGATATCTTCTACATCCTCTAGGAACAGAGGTGCCAGACACACAACGTTCCACTTGTCCCAAGCGTCCCTCGCGTACCCAGCAGCAAAAGTTCCATCCGGACAAATCGGCTCTCCCGAACCCACCTTCCTTTGTGAAAAAGCATGTCAATTGACCAGCTTATCAATTCCATAATTTAGGATTCAAAAATCTACCCCAACAGGAGAAATGGAGATGAGATGACAGAGGCACAGCAGACATAAAGTAGCAGATAAGGGAGAGGAGGAAAAAAGCATCCGCCTTCAGTGAGAGTCAGGAAGGAAAATCTGTTTTCCTCCAGATCATGTCAAAGTCTGTTTGTATTGTATGTCTGTTTGTTAAACCAAACCCACATGAGGACAGACAGTTGAAGGTGCACACCCTCCAGGCAAATGAAAAGACAAAACAAAAGAAGTAAATTTTCAAAATGTATTAAAATAATAATGTGAAACATTAAGTTTAAACAAGGTGCATCAACAAATATAAACTTTGTTCTTTGTGCGCTGGAGTTTAGACTCAAAGTTCACAGCGCAGCCTCCAGAGTACTGTGACTTCCCACATAAGGGGCTTGATCAGGTCGAGTGGTGTGACGCTAGCAGCAAGGTCCTCTTCAAACAGTCCACCCAGTCATCGGTCACCTGACCTGCTGACGTCATGACACTCCTTCCTGGCATGAAGGAATGCAAGTAAAGAAGTAGTGGAGATGGAGTCGCCTGGAGAAGGCGATTATAACCTTTAAAGTTTATAGCATTGCTCCCTCATCAAAAACATGTCTGAAGTGTCATACATGCATATTTGAGTAATTTAGTGATTTCTCTGAACCCTATTTGTAGCCACCTTATGGTTTTTAATAAGATTCTGTACAATGCCCTTGATTAAAGCCCACGTCACCCATGCTCCCACACAATAATTCTCCATAAATATACAAAAACATGATACAAAACATGATATATGAGCTGAAGACATTTGTCACAGTGAGGGACAGGAGGACACTGGACAAACTGCTCTCCATCATGGACACTCCTGCTCACCCACTGCACCAGACCACAGAGGGACAGAGGAGCTCATGCTCCAACAGGCTCTGATTTGTACATATACACTTATTATTTTTTATTTTTATAATTATATCTCATTGGACACCAGTCTCTTGCTATCTTTTTTTGCCATTCCATGTTTTTTAAAATGTTAATACGTTATGTGTTTGCAGTTAATACTAGTGCTCTCAATCAATTAAAATATTGAATAGCGATTAATCTCATGAATGTCACAGTTAACTTGTGATAAATTGCTCATTTTTGTCCCTTGAATCATCATTTTAATACTCTTATCAACATAGAAAATTGGATAGGCACTGGGACTTTTGGGCCATGCTGTGCTCGGGTGTGGTTGCCTGGGGTTCTGTGCCCCGCGTTCACACCTGAGAGTGGGTCCAGCAGCACGGGGTGTCTATTGAGTGGTGGGACTGCGCTCCTCTGTGGGTTTGTGAATGTGGTAGCGACGCAGGGTTTTAGAGCGGAGTTTGTTTCGTGTTTTCCTAATGTGGGTGGCATTTCGTCCTCTTCCTCCAGCTGGGACTTCTCAGTTTTGTACAAATTGTTTTCCTTCCAGTTTACAGCCGGATCTTGTAGTTTTTCTAATGATACTAGCAGTGGCCACAGCTTATGAAAAAAATAGTTTAGAGCGTTAATCTCGTGATAAAAAAAAATAACGCTGTTAAATTTGTTTTGTGTTAACTCGTTAATAGCTTTTTGACAGCACCAATTAATACCCCATACTATGCCCCGATAGGAGCATGGTCCGGGGGCGTTTCTTTTTTTCTCTCCTTTCCCTATATTCATGTTACACTGCATTGTTTATTCCTATCTGCTACCTGTCTTCTTGTCCGGTCCATGTAGTCTTCCCATGTCATATTGTTTTGTATGTTGTAATGTATGGATGGAGTGACAGGTCCAATGTCAATTCCTTTGTATGTCTTGTACAGGTGAAGAAATCGACAAATAAAGGATATTCACTCATTAATTCATTCATAGATGTAAACTAACCTATTTAAGCAGAATGACAGATATCATTTGTACAGACTGCAAATGTGCTGTTGTGCAAATGTGTGTTTAGGACTTACAGGGGTCCTGTACTTTCAAAGACTTACAAAGTCTTTCAATGCAAGAATCCTGCTTGTGCTACATTCAAACCATGACGTCAAACCAGAAACCTGGCAACACTGGTCAACCCCGTTGCCACAGGTCTTAATGTTATATTTTATTTTCTTAATATTAATCCTGTCTAGATGATTTGAACGTAGCAGTCTGGAGAAACCCTCCCTTTCATCTCCTAGTCCTATGTATATAAGTCTTTCACATCTCTCCTTCCAAACACTCATTGACATTGGCGTGCCTGTAACTCATCTTTAACCAACACTTGAGCTTGTTTGAACTGAAGCCTTGTGAGTTACTGTCTCTGGTGAGGTAAATGAGCTGCACTGGACACGCGCCAGGCACTGTGGTGATGTGTGTGACAATCCTGCTGATTTGTGCCTGCATTTGTCACTCTAACTGTCCTTATTTAGTGCCTCTGGGGTGTGCACAATTAACCCGGAGCAGAGCCACAGCGCTATCTCCCAGCTCAGCTCTTTCCCCCTCCTCTGAGTCTACATACAGTATGCTGATGTCATCCTCTTAACGCCATAAATGAGATGTGGCTCTATCCAAGTGATTATCATTAATATGAATGTATGCCCGCTCATTAGTTTGATCAATTTAGCAGAAGTAATAGAAGGCACGTGCATAAACACAGAAGGAAATGGTTTGAATGTGACGTAGTAGTTGGTGGTCAAAGTGTGTTAGTCAAGCTTTATGTCACCTATAAGGTTATTGCAGTCATGTCTGCATGTTTAGGCGCACAGTTTGGGCTGATTTTCTCTGGACTGAAATGAATGAATGAATGAATTACTTTATTGACACATCACACAGGAGAAACTGTTCTCTGCATTTAACCCATCCTTATTATTAGGAGCAGTGAGCAGCACATTACTGCACCCGGGGACCATCTCCATGATCTTATTGCTTAGGCTTGGTCAGGACCACAACTGGAGGATTTTACCTATGGTGCATGTTTTGGGTTGATGGGGGAAACCGGAGTGCCCGGAGGAAACCCACCCAGACACGGGGAGAACATGCAAACTCCACACAGAAAGCCACATCAACAACTTTTAGTGCGTAGTAACAAGGCAGGTTAAATACCCTGTACCTGATTTTTTGTTTTTGAGCAAAATTTGACTTTCTTTCATAATTCATTTGGATTTGTGGGGTAAATTCTTTAGGTAGCACTCACATAATTTTGCTAGGGATGGTATTTTGCTACCAAGAAATCAGTTGGCAACCCTAACCCTGTGTCACACAGGTAATGGAGCTAGCGTAAATTCAGCCTGGAAGCCCAGACTTCACCTCCATCTACTTCACCGCTTCTCCAGCTCCTCAGCTTTCATTACCTCACTCGCATTACTCCTCCCCGCCGCTTGCCACACCTCATCTTTGTCCAATCAGTGCCCAGTCTGCCCAATTTAAACCCCCATTGCAGATGCACGGCTGCTTCACTTTGTGCCACGCCCAACCTCCTCCCCAACCTCCTCCCCAGCCTCCTCCCTTCCCCTTCACTCTTCTCATCCTCTCATCATCACCTTCACTCTACTCGGCCTCACCTCTACCATCTCCAGTGTCCAGGCCCGGGGGAGAAGGCTCCTAAAAGTTATCTAATCTGCCAAGCCTTTCATTGCAATTTCTTCTGTCTGGGTCTGAGTGCTGAATTTTTTATTTTTATTTTTAATTTTTATTATTTTGCCATTCATTTGTAAACATAAAAAGGTACAGAAGTATACAGCCTGCACAGTCAATTCAAT